>JAIGNY010001901.1:335000-611354 GCA_020152595.1 Chiridota heheva
TTTGGTAACATCATCAAGAAATTCCAATAAATTAGAAACACAAAACCTCTTAGGTAAGAACCCATGTTGGGACAAATTCAACAAACCATTGACCAGTAAATGATCTAGTACAACATCCTTAACAATGGACTCCATGACCTTGCACACAACACTAATAAGACTCACTGGCCTATAGTTACAGGGCAAACTGTGGCCACCCTTTTTAAAAGAAGGAGTGACATTTGCAATTCTCCAATCATTAGAACAACACCAACGTCAAAGCACTTTGAAAAGATAATACTCAGGGGAACAGAAAGAACATCAGAACACTCACGTAAAACAGTAAGATGTTTACCATCTAGACCGGGTGCTTTATCAAAATCAAACCCTTCGATTTCTTAGACACAACACAACTGAAAAATCAACATCCTTAATGGGTACTGGAGAGTGCACACTAAGATACTCCACAACATCATCAGCAAGGGACTCCTTAGTAAAACGAAGTAGTCATTCAAAACCTCAGCCATATCCTTACCACTATTGATAGTAACACCATCATTACCATGGAGGGGACCAACAACCTCCTTGGTTTTTTGCTTTGAGCGAACACAAGAGTGAAATGACTAAGGATTAATCTTAACCTCTTTGGACGAACGTTTTTCAAAAAGCACTTTAGTATCTCGTATCAAACCCTTTGTGAAATTGTTATGATCCTTATACCTATCAATCTCCGCAGGACACCCACTGCTTTTATAACAACTCCACAACTTCGTCTTCTTTTTCCAAACAGCCAGCAAAACCTCCCGAGACATCCACACTGGCCGATTACGCCTACATACTTTCTTTAATGAGACAAAGGTATTCACACCATCAAAAACTTTAGTGCGGAAAACATCCCATGATTTAGAAGGATCAAAGTCACATAGCAAAGAAATCCAATCGAAAGACAAATTATCCTATATATCAGTGGCACGTCCGTAGCTATATGGGTCTTAATCATTTACAGGCAGTAACTTCAACAAAGTAAATTATTATTTACAAAATTACGTCACCTGATTTGAAATATTGCAAGCACCCTTTAGCTGTTGTCATGTTGGGTTATCAAAAAATCCTCTCTCGGCTGCTCGAAGAGGCTGTACTTTGATCTGACAAACAAGAGTGTAATTTTGCTTTGCTAAGTTTGATCAAAGTTTACTTCCAAGGCTGACTACGAGCTTGAAGTTCTTTATATGGGTCTATAAAGTAGAGGATTAAGCTGTATTCTGTTTATTAATGATTTCGAATATTTTGAGTGAAAAGATTGTGCATAATTTACAGATTTTCAGATGGAAATTGATAATTTAGTGTAGACGTCATCTCATATTCTTAAAAGAGGAACTGCATTTATATTTTCAGCTCGTGAAATATAAGAATAATGATCAATTATATAATTGATTGAATATTTCATTTTATCACTGAAAGTGAAGAGGAAAATTACACTGTGTTCAAGTCAATATGTTAATGTTCCATGAAACTTTTAATAGAGTGCGTGACATATATCAAATAACTTGACCTTTTACGGATTTCTGAACTGTTGAAACGGCATCTTCAAAATGAGCTCATAATCAATAATTGAATTGCCGGTACACTTGAAGGCCCATCGTTACTTTAATAAGATGTTTTTCTTTGTGCTGGTGTTCATGGCAGCAGTAGTGGCGTACTTGCTGAAGACACCGGTACCAGATGGAATCACCGACCCGCGATCCTATCGTCGCCTCATGTTTGGAGTTCGTCTCATAAGATTTATCGTAAGGCGCATACGTTCTTTTATCCCCATATTCATCACCATCATCATCAGCTTCATCACTGATCAACATCTGCAGCTCAGCCTCATCGTCATCATTATCAGCAGCATCGGAAAAAGTATATGTAGGTAGCCTAGCCGTATCGTCATCACTCTCACCATCTAATGTTTAGTCGTATCTTCAACTATATATTATCACCAGATTGGTTTAATATTGACAACACTGCATGTCATCAGCAACATCATCACTAAGCTTTGTCTCCAGCTTCTATGGTCTTATTGTCGTCATCATCAGCAGCCTCATGATCAGTTTAGAGTCATCTTCGTCACTATCATTACCAGTGATAGTGCCATCAGCTTACCGTTGTCGTTATTTGTGCTCTGCATCTACGGCTTCGGCTTATCGTCATCAACATTACGCCAGTAGTCATCACTATCATTACCAATGCCCAGGGTATATAGCTTAGTGTCACCAGGTCACTGGTATCGTTATCACTATCGTCACCATCAGTTATCAACATTCACGGTTTAGCCTTATCTCCATATGCATCCTCAGCAGCATCATCATTAAGGATCATTATCTAAAGTTAGCCTCATCGTCATCACTGTCATTATTTTCCCCCAGTGTCTGCAGCTTATCGCCATCGCTGTCATAATCATCATTAATGATCAGCAGCTACAGCTCAGCTTCGCATTGTTATAACCAATTTAATAAGTGAACAGTCTCTGCAGTTATTATTACTGATCACTGCTTCACCCTACATCGTCATCACCGTCATCATCAGTGATTGACTAGCAGAGACTCATCCTCGTCACGACCCGCAGCATCAGTGAACAGTTTATACAGTTTAGCATCATTGTCATTACTACCATCGTCTCTGATCAGTCACTGCATCGTAGCATGGTCATCAGCAGCTTCATCTCTACTATCGTCTCTGATCAGTCACTGCATCGTAGCATGGTCATCAGCAGCTTCATCTCTACCATCAACAGTGACACAGTTGGACTTCTCTGAAAGACAGTGGCATTCTTATCTCCATTTAGTATAATTCTGATTCTTAAAAAAAATTGACTTAATTGTGAAGGCCCTCTTAAGAGCAAGGGCCGGAAAAAAGTGACCCAATTGCTTTATTATTCAATATTTCCCCTCCTGCAAATATTCACATCATGTTTTTCTGCAGGTAAAATGCTACGACTTGGTGCGCCCGGAGCTTCCAAATGACATACTGATACTAAGATATATTACAAAGCGATTTGGGCCCAAAATAACCAGCAAGGTCAAGGGTTCAAATTTTGCGGCCGTTGAAACGACATTTGACGGGGTCAAAGTTCGACTTTACGAGCCATTGGTGCGTGACGAAAAGAAACTGATGACGGGCTTTGTCTATATCCATGGTGGAGGATATTGCTTGGGAAGCACAGGTATGATGCTTCTTGGAAGTAGGGTAATACATTTTTTCGTGTTTGTAGACATTCAATGTAATCATGAGATGGGATTATCGGATACATGCATTCTAGCATAAAACGGCACTAACCTTCAATCTAAATTGACAAATCAAAATCAGCTTTCAATGTTTTTGTGCCATTTGGCAGTTTATGATCAAAGTTGTTCAGGGACGTTCGATTGGCAGGAGAAGATATTCTTAGATACCGACAATCGCCGAGCACGAGATTATTTCAGCCAGTGGCAGCGCCAGGATTTTGATGCTGGTGACAAGAGAGGGTATATTTGTCTCATCGGGAGACAACTTTGAATTCATAATTTATTCTCTGTGCAAAATATGTCGCCGTACAAAATTTTGTGGAGGTCCAGTGTGTTTGTGGGGCAGGGGTGTTGCAAGGAATTCGGGGAATGGGGTAGAAAATCAAGTGAGAGCACTTATTTGACAGTAATTGAGGGACACTTTTCACATTCAAAAGAAGCAATTTGGTCATTTTTTAAAAAAGCCCGAAATGTATACGTTTGTGATCTTAGCGTGATTTTGTGACCCATCACTTTTGACTCCCCCCGCCCCCTCCCCACACATACACTTTCGGTAGGAAGATTTCGCCTCAGGATGGGTTTGAGATTAAGGAGCCAGGACAAATGTTTGCAAATTGGTAAAAGGCCTATTTTTAAAAATTACTGCTAAGAAAATTATTGGGGGCCATGCCTAGCTCCCACCACAGCCCTCGGTGGCGGGACCTCTGGTAAATGACATGCATTAATTGTGTCAATAAATACTAAGTGTATGTACTATGTATAATTCTTTAGTGAGCGGTTTTGTAGTTGTTTTCAAGCTTCAAGAATGGGGGCCATTCCCCAATCCCACACCAAAAATATAAATTACACATCAAAATATATGCTTCGCCCTGCAGATAAGCACAGGCAGACAGGGGAGCAAGTTTTACTAAAAAGTTAATTGCCATGTGTGTTTTTTTTTTGAGCAAAAAAAACAACACAAGATTAAAGAGTGTGTATAATCACTTTTAAACTTATTTTGAGAATTATGATGATTTTTAATTAGAAAGAGTGTTGTCAGTAAAATTCGTTATCTTATTAAATTACGAGACCCATTACCCGTTAGGTCAGAGCGTCACTATACCTGCCTGGTGGTTCTAATACAGTTGCTGACAAATTTCAATGAGCAATTCAGCATATAAAACCCAAGAGCTTTACAAACTCTACATATAATGCACACCTTCAGACTGTGTGACACATATCACACAGACATTTACTCCCCTCCCCTCCCCTCCAAAAAAAAATGGAAAGAAAGAAACAAGATGGCTTTACGCCAGTGCCTAATTCCCTTCATGTCACCGAAGCTTTGTGGAACTTTTCCTCATGAAAACACTCGACGCGATTTGGCTTCAATTTTAAGGCATTTCATGTCTCTAAAATGCGTAATTTCTCAGAGCTTCCGGAGGCTTCCCCCTGGACCCTCACCGGGGCTTCAGACGCCTTACGGCGACATGCTTTCGGTTACCCCCATCAAAAATACCTCTCGCCGCTCATGGTTGGCCCCTCAAACAAAAATCCTCGCTACGCCAGTGCCTCTTGCCCCGTCCGTTCCAACTTTCAAAAGGTCACCTACTGCCCCTTCGCCCTTTACTCTAGGGGAAGGGGGAAGTGTCTAGGGGAAGGGGGAAGTGTCCCCCTTGCCCCCGTGGTTCCGACATCGCTAGTTATTAGGTTATTTTTCATCACTGTATTGCCGATGAGCTATTTCAATGTTCCTTTCATGTTTGTCATAATTTACAGCACTGTACGAAGGTCTCACTCGGCAGTTTGCGGACATCTTGGATACTGTTGTTGTTTCAGTTGGGTAAGTTAAAGCAGACGCGGTACACTTATTGACGGTATCAAGGGACATTAAGGGATTGGAGGAAAAATTAATCAAAACGTTTAAAAATTCAAGTGATGGGATGACCAAATCAAAATGACCATGCTGTTATATCAGTATCGTACCCTAGACTGTTGGGGCAAACCAATAACCCCCATATGTGCATGAGCCGGTGGGGAGGGGGGGGAACAGGCACGTCTCCCAACTTTTCCGAAAATGACAAAATGACACCTTTTAAAATGAAGTGCCCCTTAATTACTGACCCAATAGTAGGAAACTGGCAACTTGTGTCAGTCCCATGTACGGGAGGTTTGTTTCCCCATTGGAAAAGCGTCCCTTTCTAAAAATGAAGTGCCCCTTCTACTTTACTTGGTTGTTTTGGGCTCACTTGTTATCCATACGTTGGGATGGAGGATATGCATCTGAATTAGGAAGTGCCCCCTTATAAGAGGTCGTGCCTCCACCTTTTTTAAAAGCTTCCTACACCTGTCACCTGCACAGTTGTATCTATGGGCCTATTCTTTCCTGCACAATGACTTGCTCACAAAAGACACTTTCTCTTTTCTTTCAGATATCGCCTCTCGCCGAAGCATGTATTTCCCGCACAATACGACGATTGCGTGAAGGCATCGAGGTGGTTCATAGCTAATGCTTCAAAGTTTAATGTTAACCCGGTAAGAATTGGAATTGGGGGTGACAGCGCTGGAGGGACGCTAGCAGCAATGGTGGCACAAAATATACACGACGACAAAATCCTTCCCGACTTTAGGATCCAGCTCCTTGTGTACCCATCCATTCAAAAGATTGATACAAATGTGCCTTCACATCAGAAATATAAACGCAATTTTGGTAGCGGGGGTTTCCTGCCAAGGCAACAATCAGCTCGATTTTTGTCATACCACATTTTTGGGAAAATCGATCAAAAATTAGAACAGCGATATCAGGAAAATAATCACACGTCATTAGAATTCAAAAAGGCGAAATTGAATAAAGATCGAATCGCGCATCAAAACATACCAAGATCGTTTCGTCACCCGTCATATTATTCAGCACCGAATGGTTACCATACAGGCGATGATGCTGTTTGGAATCAGATAAAAGAGGTAGTACTGGATCCGCGATTTTCTCCTCTCAATCGGGAGGACCTGACCGGCCTTCCAACAGCATACATTATTACTTGTGGTTTTGATCTTATCCGTGATGATGGTATTTTCTATGCAAAAGCTCTTAAACAAGCAGGGGTGAATGTAACGTGGAAGCATTACGAAGAGGGCTTCCATGGAATATTTAGTCCAAATATAAGATTTGAGCTGGGAAAACAAATGAGGCAAGAAGCTTTAGAGTTCATCAAGGGTCGATTGTAAGAGAATCAGTGAATCAAAAACATCAACGGGTTCACTGGTCCAGGGACACCTGCATGCGAAAAAGGCAAGAATAGGCTACTCTGTAAGGTTTCAAAATCAAGAAAAGGGCTCTTTAAACAATAAGCCCATCTGACGTAAACTGAATTGCACTATGATTAGAATTGATCCGTGTGCACGTGGAATTGGCGGCAGTGAAAAATTGCATTTTTTTTTTTTTTTTTTTTTTTTTAAGTGTCACAATCGGTATCTTTAAGAAATAAACTGCAATTACGAGCCCATTGTTGAGTAATAAGCGGACAGTAGGATTATGCAAATGAGGCTTTTCAGCCAATCAGGTAGCTTGAAATGAATAACCGGACACTAGTGGTGATATAATTAGCCTTATATACAGAAGTGTCCTAGCTTCCACTATACCATTTAGAATTTAAAAAAATGATGAGCTGCTGCTTTGATTCTAATAACCAGAGAATATGCGCGGATTTTCCGATAAAGTCACGTCATGTCACCGCACCCCTCCCTCCCCCCCCCCCCACACACATGCAAACGATTTCGACGAAGCCTACCTGATCTACAACATATCCAAAACCAATTCATACGTGTCAATAACCAGACAGTATTAGCAGAGCACCTACATCTACATTGAATAGGGATTTTTGTTTTTAAAGATGTGTCATGTTTTCTTCCGAGACAGCCACTTTCATTCCAATGACTTGCGGTCTGCCAACTGGGCGCAATGGCGTGGGCCGCCTTCAAAGTGGAGATCGAGCCGTGGATAGGGTGGACCTCCCTACTCTGCAACAAAATCATAAGAAATATAGGTGTAATAAATTTATGCAGATACTACTATCTTATGTTTCTTTAAGCCTAGTAAGAGAGGAGCTCATATAATGTTTATATTCGGTAAACATACATAGGTGTATATGCCAAAGACTGTCCGGGCAAAATAGTTTTTCCCGAATATACATATTTTTTATTAGGTGATTTTGTTTTTACTAAATTTTGCCCGATTTTCATTAAGATTATGTTAAAAACCTATTGGATTATTTTGCTTTTCACACGTTTACCCCAATCGCTGCAATTTAGGTAATGGTGGTTGGGAGGGGGAGGTTGCGATTTGAACTAGCACGCAACCTGTAAGGCGAAATTCTCTCAGGGGAAGCTTGCCCACTTCATATGCTTCTGTATGCAGTTCTATATTTGACCTATGGCTTATGAAACCAGTCCAACTTGCACTTCAGGTAGTCGTCGTGTGAGGGTCTATCTATGCTGGTGGGTGCATGCAAATATCCGGAAATGGCAATTCGGGGGAACATGTAGGTCAAAGCACCCTTTATGTAGAGTTAACCTTAGTCTCATTGTCTCAGTCATTTGGCATATGTTGTTTTTGGGGGGGGAAGACATGACCCCAAATACCTATATATGTAGGTGCTCTAACAGCAGGGTGTTAAATATCTCAAACACGGTAATAACAATTAAGCAAGGGTATAATATATGTTACTCCTTAATGAAGTCATTCTTTTCATATTAGGTATTTTAAAACTTCAAAGTCAAAATGAATACAGATTGGATTTTTTTTTCTCTTTCTGTCCTTTTATCATGAATTAAATCACTGGAATTGTGCTTTTAAAGTAAATAAAGTGCTTACTTATCACAGTATGGTCTTCAGAATTAAATGCTTAATTAGTGGACAAGCAAGTTCATCTGATGTGAAAGAGGACTTTAAAAGAAACAAAATGTTGTAGAAACTACCTCAGTATCTTATTCTGTTAAGGAGATATTCAATTTCTGACTCATTTGTGAAGAAATGTGTCAAAATTCTACTCTACTCTCATTCCCATAACAATTGTTCATGTATTTAAAAGAAAATCAATTCATCTTCTTTTTAATTGAACTATTTTTCTTCAAGCGTTCTACAGGTGGCACTTTACAATTACCTTTACTACAATGTTTTTTAAACCACAAAATCTGACGAAAAATATAATAGAATACATAAAGACTTTTGAGAAATATGATGTCCCAACAAGTCTGATTCCAGTCAGTTCTACACAAATAAGACATTTTAAACATGAGTATTTCAACAAAATAAGATTTTTGAACGCTTTCGTCAGTTTTGGTTATTTTGAAATCTTCTTTCATTTAAGATTGACCACTAAACTATTCCTTATATTGGGTGGCTAAAATGACATAAGTTGAAAACAGTTAGGAATGGCAACCCCTCATTTTATCAAGGGTCTCAGGGCACATTATTTTTTTTTTCTGGGCACATAGCCCCCACGGGTAGGTTCTCATAACGTAGGGTTTAAATGTATCAACATGGTTATTGCAATTAGCATGTCTGTAATATCACTTCTTACTGGGTATTTTTTTCCTATTTCAGGTATTTTAAAACAACAAAGTCCCATGATTCAAAAGTCAAAATGAAGGACGATTTTTTAATGCTTCTTTGTTTTCTTCTTTCTTTTACCTCGTTTCCTGTTTCTCTTATCACATATTAAACCACTGGACTAATTTGTTTCTTTGATGAGGGCTTAACGGCACTACAACAATGAGGGTCAAACTGTGCCTGAGAGGTTAGCTCATTCTAGAGGTAGGAAGGAAAGAAAACAGGGGGAGAATGAGAGAAATACAAGAACTAAAAGTCAGAAAGCTGTTATCGAGAGAGGAGGTGCATGGGTGAAAAAGAAAAAATATAGAGAGGGTGACTAAATATGGTTGTAGAGGGAAGCATGATGAAGGAGATAATTTTATCCGGAGGGTTTTTCTGAAAGAACTCAGCAATTGAGTTGTGGGGAACGAGGGAAACTCTGGAAAGAGGTTGTACAGGGGGAAAGCAAGGAGAACATGATGGACTGTGAGGGTGCAATGGCAATTGTTGCAGATGGGTTGGGGGGAGCCAATAAGGTGGGAATGAGTGAGGTGGGTGTGACCAATTCTAGGACGGGCAATATGAATGTTGTCCACACGAGAGAGATTGTTGTTGGTAGGTTCAATCGAACGGTGGGCTGGATGAGTTTGTTATCAATTTGGGAGTCCCATGAGATTTGCCAGCGTTTAAGAACAAAGGGAAGCAATAAGCGGTTTGATGTCAGAAAGGGTTTTGGGAACTGGACTAAAGATTTAAAAGGAATGTAGATTTATATAGAGAGTTTCATAGCTTGGTTGGTAGCCCAATTCACACAGCGCTTTCTATAGATGCAGTAAACTCAGCTAAAGAATTACAACCCTGTTCATCAGCTCGATCAGCTCAGGTTTTTACATTTTTGGAAAAAACTCCAGAACCAGGTATACTCATTTTAACTGTTGGTCAATTTTTGCTAGATTGGGAAATAGAAAATGAATGAAATCTGACACGTGTTTTTTATCTACCTGATATCTTTATTTAGCATAAATCTGGAAGATGGATAAAATAGTATCAATTAAAATAAAAAACATGATAACACTGCATGGGGTAATACTACAGGAAAATACTGCATGTATTGGTTTTACATACAGAATCTTAAAAAATATTAATTATGAATACTATATAATACAGGCACTGCGGTGCATTTTACTAGACCAAATTTTCATTTTCTCATAAAATTTCACTTTGAAAAATTCAATTTTCAATTTATGCAATATTATAATGAAATATTGGCATAAATTTCAACTTATGACACTCTATGACATAATTTATACTGTTCTTAAAGATATATCTGATACCTCCAAATTGAAGAAGAAAAAAAAAGTGCAAAAAACACTTAAAATCAAGACAGCTAATTTTTTGGAAGAAATATGTTATTAAGTACGATTACCATACACCTGAGAACCGGCCATGCCGCTCAAACAAGAGTACGCATGCTTAAAATTTTAAAATCTTTTATTCAAAATATTTTTAATTGATTTTTTGTTATATCAACAGCTACATTAACTATATACCTACACCCAACTACCTTACAGGCTTCTAATATCCTTAACATAAATTTGATGAAATATGATTTTCAAATAAAAATGAATAGACCACTCCATAAACATATAAAGCTTTTATAGAATACAATTTGCATTAAGCTGTGAAGAATACAATTTTGCTGTTTGTCTACCCAGTTGAATTTAATGCACAAAGCTATTTAAACAACTGTATTTTCAAAATAACGAAGAAAAAAGGTTATAACAATTTATCGTGATAAATACATATATAGACAAAAGACAATTTTTGCATCTTGTGCTTTATCTCATGTGACTAGAATACATTTAATCTTCTAACTAATCTCTAACTGTGATAAGAAAGATTAAAAGTGCTAAAACAACTTTTAAATATAATCCCATAAACATGATACCGAGATGAAAGGTCAGATATTCAGAATCTCCATTTCGGCGGGTACAACTTTCAGACTCTGCTAGAAGCAATTAAGGAACCCATCACAGATAGTTCAGTGATTTTATGCATCAGTAATTACACTCCCAATCATATATATGCACACAATGGAACTTACTGTAAAGAGCCAGGTATTGTAGATTTGGTTACTGCAGGGCCAGGTCATGCGTGTAATGTAGGGCTTAGGATTCATTTGGACTTTTAAAAGGATGTTTTCATCAAGGAGTTATAAACACTGGTGAGTTTGGACTGAAAATTTATAACCAGAGTTATTCATCATGTTGTGTTAACGTAGAGCTAAGAAATACAATACAAAGCTTCTAATTGGTCGAAATATTGACACAATCACAACAAGCCAATCAATTACTGCTGCAATGTTAATAGTATGTATCAGGATTTGTGGTGATGTGTCAAGTCAAATTAAATGTTTCCGAATAATCTACTTCTTACATTGCCAGACACAATACACAATCATATGAAGATTTAAATTACAACTCGCAGAGCAAAATCTTACAAACAATCAAAATGAAGAGCATTTGATGGGAAGTGTTTAAAGAAGCACTCGGCCGAAATATGAGGGCAAGATTCCAGAAAATTTGGACACACATTTCTTGCACATGATAGTAGTGATATTAAAGGGATAATAATGCATAACTCGCTATGCGTTTAATACAGGATAATGCATAGAAGCTGGGCACACATTGAGTTATGCATGAAGGCGAACGCATAGCGTGTTATTCATTAATCCTGTTCATATATATATATATTGACTCATTTTTATTTAAAGATTGCAAAAAAAAAATCAAACAAAATCCGCAAATACACTGAAAAATACCAACAATAAGTAATTTTTTAACATCATGACAATATGAACACGCATACAATTATCACGCGTCATTTTGAAATATTTTCAATGTACACCGCACGAGAACAATGGAAATTTTAGATGCGCTGCCAAAACAATAGTGTGTGCATGATTTAATGTGCTCATGCATTCAGCACAGGATAATGCATGATCATTCGCAATACATTCTATATACTAAGTATGGATGAACAAATCATTCTCAATCATTTGTAATGAATACTGAATTCATTTTCACAACGACTCCTGCATGAAAATGATACCTAACTAATTTCAAACTTCCCATGAATTAACAATCTTCACTTTTTGATGAACTAAATCCATCCAAGCTATTAGCTCATAGAGCCGGTGCTTATCCCTAGTGCAAGCAAATGAGAGTACATGACTCCCCTTAGACATTATAGGTTAACTCCCCAGCAGTACTGGTGCTCATTTTACAGCTGAGTGGACTAAAGCAAGTAGAGCACAGTGCCTCGCTCATGGTGGGAATAGAGCCTGGTACCTTTCGCATACCAGTATGACTTCCTAACCACTGCACCTCAATTTGGAGTGTCATGAGTACCTCAATGTACAGGATCAAGTGTATTTTACTTTACAATGTCAGGTGTACCTAATGTTATGGTGTTAGGTAAAATTATCACTATTTTCTAGAGGGAGCCTACAACACTAGATCACTTTCAAAAGGCCTTAGGTACTCAGGTAGGGAAGCAAGTAGTTCAGTCGGCTGAGCATACAAATGAAATGCTGGAGGCCCAGGCTCGAGTCAAACAGCAATTTAACTAGTAATTTTTCCATAGATGCAGAACTATATGCTGACATCAACTGCAGAGGTTTGTCTTCTGCATCACACCTTCTCCCCCTCACCCAATCTTTTGGAAAAGTGGCCAATGGTTGGGTGGCACTCATCGTCCTTCGGCAGGGACGTAAAGTCGTCGGACCCAATGGTAGGAGTTTCACCTCATGCCTGGTTCTCTGAACACTTCTCGACAAGAACAAGGTATCGACCCGGTGTTCATCCACTTCCCGTCCTGGTAACCTCCTTGGGTCCGCACCGAAAACAAGTCAATGGTGACTTGCGTGTGCTTTCCCTAGCATGTGCCTAAAAGTCAAAACAACATTTCATAACTTTACAGTGCCCTGTGAACTTTATTACATTTTACAGTGCATGTGCTCTTTATTTTACAACCATTTGTACCTCATTTTACAGTGCCATGTGTACTATTAGCTCATTTCACAGTGTCATGTGCACTATATATTATAACGTCCTGTGTACTTTATTTTACAGTATTAGGTGTACCTTAGTTTATAGTGTTAGGTATACAGTGTCACTATTTTCTAGAGCCTTTTTTTATCTTACAATCAATTATCATCTTATATTCTCTATATAAATGTATAATACATAACTTCTCCACCATGTTGTACACAATTTATTTACCCTCCATCCATTCAATCATTCTTTCATCTAATTACTGTTTCCCCATCATTCTTCATCTAAGACCAAGGTTTATGGATATTCCTGTGAATTTTCTCATATAATATATATATAATGGAGGACAATTAAAGAAACAAATTAGAAAAAAAAACCATGTTGATATCTAATCCTGTGATAGAGTTATATAATTTTAAAGATTTCACAAGTGTGTTGATAAGTGGCCTTGCACTGTACAGTGTGATGTCAAAATTCCAGATTAAAGACAATTTGTGTTATTTTTATTTTTTGGAAAATTAATTGCCTTTTTCTATTGATTGGTTTGTTTGTTTGATGAATGGCACCGTGACAACGAGGGTCAAATTGTGCCTGAGAGATTAGATCATTCCAGAGGCAGGAAGGAAAGAAAACTGGGAGATTGAGAGAAACGAGTACTAAAAGCCAGAAAGCTGGGATCAAGAGGGGAGGTGCATGTGTGAAGAAAAAAAAAGAAGAAGTAGAGAGCGGGTGGGAGAGGAGGACTAAATATGGTTGTAGAGGGAAGCATGATGAAGGAAGGAGATAATTTTATCCAAAGGGTTTTTAATTTATTGAAAACATTTTTTGTAAAATCATTGAGATGGATTATACCATGCAATTTACCAGAACATGCTTTACCCATCTGCTCATGAACTTTACACTCATAAATGAAAGAAAAATAAATTTCTCATAAAGAAATACATACAAAATGACCTTAGATCTGCAATTATTATATCACACTGTATACTGTAAGGTGAATTTTCAACACACAAGTGAAACCCTTGAAATGCAATGCAGCAACTCCGGCACAGAATAAGCTATCCACATGTTTTCTTTCTTCACCTATTTGTTTATTCAATAGTCCTCTATCATATATATGACAATGGAAATTCGTAGGTATACTCCTTTGAGTTGATATTAAGTATTTTATACAAAATTACATTCAATCATTGATGTTATTACTGTAATTGGTTTACAGGAACTAAAACTACAAAACATTACTCACAAATACAAAATTTTGTTGGATCTGACTGATACCAAAATGAATACATTTGCTTTCCGAGTTCTATTACAGAAATACAAGCACCAGAGACATTTTAATATACAACGTAAAGAAGTGAGAGAATAAGTTACACAATGAATACAATACGCTTCAAAGGCACAAACGATGCAAGTACTGGCAGGGACAACACACAGATAACATGAATATGAGTACCACGATACACTACATGCAGAAACATGAGTGTGTACGAATATTACTATTAAAGTGAGGACTTGCAAAATTCAAGTGCTGGTAAGGAAAACACACAAAGAAACAAACAAATACCTTTAACAGTTGAAAATGAGCTTAATTTGACAGTTTTCACCATAAATGATTTGTCTGTAACAATGCACTAAAGTTAGGTTTATTTCACCTTGGCGATAGGACGGTTCCTTATCTGGCAAAAAATTCCGGGAAAAATATCAAATAAGATAAGATTTGAGCACTAGCTCATTTTACTGGAGCAGCAAAGTTTGCATTGAAAAAATAGCTCAAAATAAGCTAAAATCTACATCAAATGCTAAATGATACACTTAAATGAAAACATACACCAGTGTAGGTTTGTTTTCCTTTGCAGCTGGTTGCAGCACGTGGACTTTTTGGTTTCGTTATTGATACTTGGATTCCCCACCTCGAGATTTAAAACCACATACAAAAAAATCAATAAAATCAACCCTTTTATCTTTCCTTGTCTTCTCAGATGCTTTGCACCATCATTTTAACAATGATAAGGTACTAATTCATCAATGACACATGTTAAATACAGCTTTGTATTTCTAAACGAAACGTCTTTAAAAAATGCTCCAGAAACTTGAAATTCCCAGCTGACACGAGTACTGCATTTAAAGTCTTAACATACTAGAAATACACTTGTAAAGGAATACATACAAACAGATTGATGAATACAAAGAAGATTAAGTGAATACATTTTGAAGATAAATACAAACATAAATAGGTTAAATTAGTGATAAAGCAACCATAACAGCTGGATAAACAAGTGCTACAAAGCATTAAAGGAGACAAAATCTGGTACGATCCTTATGTCATATGATAGAGGATTCAAATCAAAACCAACTACCAAAAACAGCAAGTTAAAATCTTATCCCTCTCTCAAGTTATTCATGTTTGACGTTGATGCATGGATGCTGCCATTTTGTCTAATTCTGTCTTGAAATCATGCCAATGATGACATATGTTGTCCTATGTGCTAGCACACATAATGTATTTCTTCCGAATTCTCTTTGAAATTTTCTTTCCAAAATGCTTTGCCATGAGGTTCTAAGAGCTTGAATTATTAATATAATATACAAATAATAATTCATAGACCTATGCAAAGAACAAAATATATCTTGAAAGTAAGAAAATTTGAAATAGAATCTAAAGAAATACATTAATATTCTAATCTGTACTGGGTGTATGACATCATATTTCAGAGGGCATATGAAGAAAATGGCCGCCCCCATGTAGGCTTATATTGACAGAAATAATGTTTTACAAATTCGTAAATATATGCTACATCTTCAAATGACTTATAGTTATTATTTCTATCATAGTAAATAAAGAAAAAGCCAGACTTTATGTCTTCTTTAAGAATCAATAAATTAAAAACTATGGTCAGATACATTATACTTTGATGTACTAGCGACAATTTTTTTTTGTGTTGGCTTTATATTGGAAAGAGCATCAATTAGAAGTGATGAATTCTGCTTTTTACTGTTTATCCATCCGATCTGTTAAGAACTTGAGTCTTTACATTTTGTAATACATTTTCATTAGATTGCGAGGTATAACTGATCAAAAGCTTGAAGATTTTGCGATACATATGAAATTTGTGATACAGTTAGCAGAAGGCAGTTTGGTAATCTGTATATCATTCTAAATGTTTTGATCACATTCAGCCATTGATAAATCTTTTGGGATCTTGTTTGTATGTTAAATACTGATCACAATTTGAATCAATTTCAAAAATGGCAAAAATGGCTATGGATACAAAATGACAATGCTTTTCAAACCGATGACATCCTGAATTTCCGTATTCTGTAAATTAATTGGGTCGAAAATTCAAAATTGAAAAGGTTTGCTGTATCAAATTTTTCAGTTGATTTGCAACTATTTAATAAAGGTCATTTCTTGTTGTATGTTTCTTGAGTAGGATAAGCAGTCTTTATTCCATGCCCGTGAAATTGCAATGAGTGTTCATTTAATTGCACAGAAATATCTAATACCTTGCTCACATACTGTGCTTATTCTTCACAACATTATATCTTTCAATATAAATAGAAAACAGCTTCTATTTTCAAAATGGATTTCTATTGTCAAAATGGGACTAGAACAAAGCCTTCACATTACCATTTTACTCCTTTTTTGTTACTTTATAAACCATGTCCCAGAATAGCAAACAAGAAATTTGTTAGCTATTCTGGTAGAGTTTTTTTTAAGTACCAAAAAAGGAGTATAATGGTAATTTGAAGGCTTTATTCCAGTCCATTTTGACAACAGAAATCCATTTTGAACATAGAAGCTGTTAAAAACACAACCCTCTTTTTCAAGATATATCAAGTAATTTTTTACCCTCAAATATGGCTTCTGAAAATCCATAAACACTTAAATTATTTTTGCTATTACATATCTAATAAGATCAATTAATCAATCAACAGTCACAGCTCAACTCCTGGAGCAGTTTTGAGCCAGAATGTTGAGAGTAAAAATATCTTTGTCCAAGAAACTAACAGAACCTCATTAATGCAGTAGCTCAACCATAACGCACCCTCAGTCTCATTAACCTTAAAATGTTACTTGTGCTTACATATCTTTCTAGGTTGCAAGACTAATAAATATTACTTTCACATGAATAATAACACAACTGCCATTAAAGATAAATCTATAATAAAAACCATCTATTTCAAAATACAAGCAAGCTTTATCAGCATTATCCAAATCCAGATATCATTTTCAAATTTAACAGAAACCTGTACAAAACATGTAAAGGCACAATTCTGTCAAATCAGGCTACTTGTAAGACCCACTTAATTTGCATAGTATATAATGAAGAATAATATTTTGTATTTTAGTCCTCTGTTCAAATAAAATTGATTTTCATTTAAAATGCTTCTGATACTCTTATCCAAAACCCGTATGCAAAAGTTTCTTAGTGAAGAGCATGCATGCAAAGCTCATATTTTACCTGTAACTTTAGAAGTACACCTGTACCAGCACAAATCCGAATACAACGCACATATTTATCAACAATGAAAATTACTCTATACAAAATGCAGCACGATGTAGATAATAGCAATACACATTCAATCTTAATTCTTATCGTAATTTAACTTAATTTTTGCAATCTACTTCTACTTTAATGCACCTTATTGTATCTCCATCAATTTTTGTGAACATATCCTTTATTTTAGGGAAAACTTCCTTCCATTTTTGGAAAATTTTCTCAATTTATGAAGAAATTTCTTTCCTTTTGGGGAATTTTTTTTTTTTTAGGAGACTTTCTTTTAATGTTTGGGAAATTTCTTTTGGGAATGTTTCCAAATTTTACAAAAAAATTCAGTAATTTACTAAATTTGACTAATTTCATTGTTAATAATTTCCCAATTTTACCTCTCAACCGGGAAAAAGTATGCAACCAGGCATAACCCCCTCGGGTGGGCAGTTTTTGCCCTGCTCATACACCTATGTCCTCCATCCTTTTTGAACATTTCTTTGAAATGAAATCCACAGCCAAACCTCCATGAACAAATTGTCTAAATGTGCTGGTTTAGGTTTTAATCAGGTCTTTTATTCAGATCAAGACAAAACAATCTGAATGAGATTCTGATAACCAAACTCTCACACAAATGACTTCTGTAAACACTGTTAAACTTGTCGTTGTCACTACGGCTGTAAAAATATAACAATAACAAGAAAAACCTACATTCTTCCAAACACAAATGTGACACATGGCCAATCAGCAGTCCCATACTACACAAGAGGGACCATTATGTGACGGACGATAGTGGAATACGTAGCAGTGGACTAACTTCTGTTTGATTACATGAATACGTAGCAGTAGACTAACTTTAGTTTGATTACATGAATACGTAGCAGTGGACTAACTTCAGTTTGATAATATGAATACGTAGCAGTAGACTAACTTCAATTTGATTACATGAATACGTAGCAGTGGACTAACTTCAGTTTGATAATATGAATACGTAGCAGTAGACTAACTTCAGTTTGATTACATGAATACGTAGCAGTGGACTAACTTCAGTTTGATAACATGAATACGTAGCAGTGGACTAACTTCAGTTTAATAATATGAATACGTAGCAGTGGACTAACTTCAGTTTGATTAATCTGAATACGTAGCAGTGGACTAACTTCAGTTTGATTACATGAATACGTAGCAGTGGACTAACTTCAGTTTGATAATATGAATACGTAGCAGTGGACCAACTTCAGTTTGACTACATGAATACGTAGCAGTGGAATAGCTTCAGTTTGATAATATGAATCTGTAGCAGTAGACTAACTTCAGTTTGATAACATGAATACGTAGCAGTGGACTAACTTCAGTTTGATTACATGAGTGTTCAGGCAGTACAGGACTACAGTGAAACAAAAGATATACAATAGTATGTTCACCTGTAAGTGCTGAAACAATGCCTGAAACTATACAACAGTAGTAAGTGGTGTAATGATATTCATTAAATCTATAAGCTATTTGTTGACAAGTCTGGCAGTCCGCTACCATCAGACCCCTAGCTTGATTTAAAAAGGGGGTGGGTGCTAGATTTGTTGAGGGGCACATTAATGCGCACGCGAAGAGTTGCAAATTTTGGTGTGGTGTCCAGAGAACTCCAATAAGGCTTAAGCCCCTGGTAAGGCTCTAGGAATTTAACTATAATCATACCTCAAAATGAAACTATTCCGACTCATAAGGACCATTCATGAGCCAAACAGGACTATGCTATCATTCTGTGCTCTGTGTCCATATACAGTTTTTCATTTATTAGCTTGTTTAAGATTATTAAGTTTTTAAAGAATTGTTTATAATTCACATAATTTGAATGGTGCTTGTGTTACTTCCATCATTTAATTTTCTGAAAATTCCACATATTCCCTTCCATTTACAATTAAAACATATATTCAGGCATGTTACAAACTTGGTTCACTACACTGAATAACATTTCCTCACAATCTGCCTGTCAAAAATAATCCATTGGGAAGCTCCAATTTTCTTTAAAGTTACCATTATAAAAAAAAACTATATTCCATTCATGACTAAGGCACATTTTTGAAGGCACGTACATACACTTTGATTCTACGGTCATATAGTAAAACTTAAAAGGCAACTAAAAATCTTTAATAACTGGCACTTACATAAATAGAACGAAATGTTAAAAATTGTATCAAAATTGTGTACAAAATATATAATACAATAATAAATTCTTTCCCGTCAATCAAATATATTGCTGCTAACTTTTCTTTATGAACCATTATCAAAATAAAACCTTTTTTTATATAGGACCTTTCATCAGCTGTTCTCTTTTCATATATGTTAAAAAAAAAACACCACAGCATGTAGCTATGCAAATTAACTCATGCATATGCAGTTGAAGGATCAACAATTCTGAATGGCTGTCAAAGACAACTAAACCAGAATATTAATTATGCTGAAGCTCAACTTTATCACAAAAATATTTAAATATATCAGTAAAGCTGGCAGAAAACATTTGATATATTAATGAATTGATGAACTAAATTTTGATCATACTTTAAATCTCAAGCAAATGAATCTGGTCGTATTTTAAGCAGTCATCAATTTCAATCTCTAATTAGTCATCGTAATTGTACAGGAAAGCCACATCCACTATGATTTTGAACAATCTAGTCAATGTTGCCTAAAAGTATTACTAGTTATTAATGTAGAATTTTCACCGAACGTTAACCATTCAACCGCCGGGGAAATTTTCCCTTTGTGAACCAACCAATCAGCTGCAGTCACTGAAGGGAAAGTTGTAAGGTTTGAGGTCGAGAAGATTCCTCCAGTATGAGATTGGGTCCATTATGGACACATAAATTTCTGCCATGTGACAACATTATTTCAATTAGTTTTCCGGAAATTGCTAATTCAACTATTTCTTGTATGGATTTTATTGGTATTTACCCACACAATTTTTAATGAAACACCTCAAAACATAGAAATTTGAAAATCTTTCCACAAAATATAGTCAAACACAAATGTCAATGCCATTTGAAAATACAAACAAATTTGGTCTGTATTGATCTTGAATGAATTGTATATAGTGTTGAATGTAAACAAGTCAAATTCATACTTTAGGTCAATCTAATAACGTGTGGCCACCAATCCTGAATTCTCTAAAACATCTTTACCACATAAAATACCTTCAACCCACCCGATCATCCTGCTTCTACCACAAATTTTCTTGCCAATTTCTCACATAAATTCCCTTAAGCTTTTACAGAAGAATATACAGAAAAATACTGCAAATTATCTGAACAGATAATAATAAAGTATATCATGTCCAAACTTACTCTACATTCACCACTGTTGTACTTCAGTTGAGATGTCTACAATAAAGACAATCTTCAAGCCTCTGCCTGTGCTTCCTAACAAACTAAGTCTAAGCTAAAAATATACTTTCTTGTATTGCCTGTTTTCTTTTATCTTATTGTGAAGCGCATTTGAATACTTAGCAGATTTTTGGGCTACATAAATGTATTATTATTATAAACCCATATCACATATCACATCTTACTCCTATATCACATCTTATTCCCATATCTCATCTCATTCCCATATCTCATCCTATTCCCATATCTCATCCTATTCCCATATCTCATCTTATTCCCATATCTCATCTCATTCCCATATCTCATCTATTCCCATATCTCTTCTCATTCCCATATCTCTGACAAGCATAATCTCTGTAACTTTATACACATAGTATTTCAAAACAGACGGGTCCCAATGTAGTGAATACACGAGCGGCCCACAACCATCTTTTTAATTCCTCCAGTCCACCATTAGTTATCAGATCTATATAAAACACCCAAGTGCTCATAACAAAGCTGTGGTGATAATACCTTCTCAATAACTATTATATAAATCCCATCATCGAGGCCAGTATTCCTAATAAATAAGGACATCTTTTCCGAAACATCAATGAGTTCAGAATACCCAGAGATCCCATCAATATGGCTGAATTCCCACCTTCTTTTATCTTGCCGAAAGATTTTCATTCATTCATTCAGGTTTTCGGTTACTTTTTAGAGCCATGTAAGATAGTTGCTATCACTTCTGGTCCCAAGTAAGTCAACATCCAGAATGTCCGAGGTCAAAGGATCGTGGATCGAACCAAATTCTTCGCTGTCAATGGTGGGAGGGGCGGAGCTGGTATCCAGTCCGGTGGTATCGACAGGGCCAAGGTCCATGTTACTGGTTGCTGTGGACAGAATTACAAACAAAAAAAGTCAGTTTGTATTGTCACTCTTACAATTGGAGAGAAAATCATTTTAACATCACTTTATACAATGGAAATAACTGGCAGAATGCTGTGACAATCATTTTGTGTAATTTTTCTTTACTAATCGAAGGGATGAGAGAAATTTTGTTTCTAGTCCATCCACAATTATAAAAATAGCAAACGTTCCCATATCATATCAAAATCATTGTGTCATTTTAAAACTTTTTGAATTTTTATGCAAAACATTTTATGCAATTTTGTAATGCATGGACAGGCAGAGCTCTTGTTTTTTGAGTTTATCTATTCATGCAGTAAATCCACAATTGTTTTTAACCATCTACCATCATTTCCCTTACAGAATTATTAGCTTACAGCAAGCTTGCGACAAAGCAACATTTTTGCATTGCAAGCTTGCAATCATGCATGCGCTTGCACAAAGAATGCTGCAAGCTTGTCAATCATGCTGCAAAAGCTGCATGCTTGCGCAATCATGCTGCAAGCTTGCGCAAGCATGCTGCAAGCTTGTGAAATCGTGCTGCAAGCTACTATTTGGAACAAATTAGCTTGCACAAGCTAGCAAAACTTTCTGCAAGCTAACAAATATTTTATGTTAGCTTGCGCAAGCTAAAATTTTAGCTTGTCGCAAGCATGCTTCAAGCTAAAATTTCTGTAAGGATTATTGAAGGAGAGAGGCTGTTTTAACAAATAATATTTACCCCCCACCCCCTCCCAATCAAAATCTAAGAGAACAAGACATTTTCTTCATTTCTAATTCATAGAATTACATACAGATTTTCAACTATCTTCCTGTTCTCTTAGAATATTAGGCTCTATTGAATTTAAAATAATTTTTTTGGGTAATGGTAGCTGTCCCTAATCTTTTAAAGTGCATGAACAGATACTGTCCATAATCTTTTAAGGTGCATGAACAGGTCCGGTCCATAATCTTTCAAGGTGTATGAACAGGTCCTGTCCATTATCTTTTAAGGTGTATGAACAGGTCCTGTCCTTAATCTTTTAAGGTGTATGAACAGGTCCTGTCCATAATCTTTTAAGGTGCATGAACAGGTCCTGTCCATAATCTTTTAAGGTGTATGAACAGGTCCTGTCCATAATCTTTTAAGGTGTATGAACAGGTCCTGTCCATAATCTTTTAAGGTGTATGAACAGGTCCTGTCCTTGATCTTTTAAGGTGTATGAACAGGTCCTGTCCTTAATCTTTTAAGGTGCATGAACAGGTCCTGTCCATAATCTTTTAAGGTGCATGAACAGGTCCTGTCCATAATCTTTTAAGGTGCATGAACAGGTCCTGTCCATAATCTTTTAAGGTGCATGAACAGGTCCTCTTTTCCAGGTAATCTTTTAAAGGTGCATGAACAGGTCCTGTCCATAATCTTTTAAGGTGTATGAACAGGTCCTGTCCATAATCTTTTAAGGTGTATGAACAGGTCCTGTCCATAATCTTTTAAGGTGTATAAACAGGTCCTGTCCATAATCTTTTAAGGTGTTAACAGGTCCTGTCCATAATCATAATCTTTTAAGGTGTCCATAATCTTTTAAGGTGTATGAACAGGGTCCTGTCCTCCATAATCTTTTAAGGTGTATGAACAGGTCCTGTCCATAATCAGGTTTTAAGGTGTATGAACAGGTCCTGTCCATAATCTGTCATAATCTTTTTGAACAGGTCCTGTCCATATCTTTTAAATGAACAGGTCCTGTCCTTAATCTTTTTTTGAAAGGTGTATAAACAGGTCCTGTCCATAATCTTTTAAGAACAGGTCTGTGATCTTTTAAGGTGTATAAACAGGTCCTGTCCATAATCTTTTAAGGTGTATAAACAGGTCCTGTCCACAATCTTTTAAGGTGTATAAACAGGTCCTGTCCATAATCTTTTAAGGTGTATAAACATCTTCCACAATCTTTTAAGGTGTATGAATAAACAGGTCCTGTCCATAACAGGTCCTGTCATAATCTTGAACAGGTCCTGTCCATAATCTTTTAAGGTGTATGTATGAACAGGTCCTGTCCTTGATCTTTTAAGGTGTATGAACAGGTCCTGTCCATAATCTTTTAAGATGCATGAACAGGTCCTGTCCATAATCTTTTAGGGTGTATGAACAGGTCCTGTCCCTAATCTTTTAAAGTGTCTGAACAGGTCCTGTCCATAATCTTTTAAGGTGTATGAGCAGGTAGCAACAAGTTATTCCCATGGAATTTCATTTTTTTTTTTTCTGATAGAGAAATTTTTTAAGAAACAGATTGGTAAACCACAACCAAAAGGTTTTGTGGTTCCGGTGCTTCTTTTTGATCAGCTTTGAGCTTTAAAAAATTTCTTGCCCACATAAAAATGACTTTTGTATTGAGTCTAAGTCACCATTATGATGTCAACACAGCACTTCCTGTACTAAGTATTTCTTTAAAAATTATTTGCCAGTGTTTTAAAATTCAAATATAAGTTACAAGAACAGATTGGAAAACATTATTGTAATTTTTATTCTACATTATTCTTAATAATTTTTCAAGAATTTTTTTCCCCCAATTATTTAGAAAATATGAAATTAATTTTAAAAGAAATGCATAAAGAATAGTACAGAAGTGCTGTGATGACATCACAATGATAACTTAGACTCAAACCAACAATCTCATTTTACGCAGACAAAAAAAATCTATAAAATTCAATAAGTTCTTGTAGGAATAAGATATTAACATGGTGGTTTCGCCAATCTGCTTCTTTTATTGTCTTCTATCAAATATATTAAATGAAACTTCATAAGAATATTCTGTTAAAGAGTTAGTTAGTGGGTAAGCATGTCCATCTTATATGAAAGAGGACTTAAAAAGAAACAAAATGGTGAAGAAAGCATTCAAAAATCTTCTTCCGTTAAGGAGATATTCAAGTTTAAAGATTGGTATCATTTCTGTAGAAATGATTGAAATCAGACTAGTTGTGATGTCACAGCCTCAGATTCCTCAAAAGTCTTTATGTATTTTAATGAAAGTTTATTTAATTTTTTCACTATTCAAATGATTTTTCCTCAAACTTTCTTCAGGTGGTATATTATAAATGCCCTTCCTAGATACACTTTTACTACTTTTTTGACAGATCCCATGTTTTTCAAGTCTCAGAGTCGCAGGACAAAATATGATAGATTATATCAAGACTGAGGAATCTGAGGCTATGACATCACAACTAAGTCTGATTTCAGTCGTTTCTACACAAAAGATACCAAACTTTAAACTTAGATATCTCCTCAACGGAATAAGATATTTAAACGCTTTTTTCACCATTGTGTTTCTTTTGAAGTCCTCTTTCATATACGATAGACTTGCTTGACCCCTGTACTAATCCTTTAAATACTATTCTGTTATGTTCAGTTCTGGTGCATTTGAAATCTGTACCTATTCATATATACACCTTTCAGTTCAAACCCATCTTGATGTAGGAATTGTTTTGTTTCCATGCTTTTTCTTTTTCTTTATTAATTGTAAACAAATGTGGTTAATGTTGCCTCAAACTTTAATCACCTTAGGTTCAACTGGTTCTCATCCAACACTTTTGTTTCTTTCTTTGCAACAATGTGGAAACTTGGCAACAATCTCATATTCGGTCAACATGCCAAGCTGGAAATTGCCAGTTTCTGAGTATGGACTGGCAGGTAGGGGGTCAGATGGATTTTCTATAGTTGATATGGCAAATGAAGGGGGACAAATAAGGAGGGAGTCTAGAAAAATGTATTTGGCAGTGAGTTGATCATTGCAGTTTTACAAACAAGCATGTAATGGGTAAGCCAATGCAGAAGATGCACTTGATGTCAGTGTCTCAATCAGCATTATACCCCTTACAGGGGGGAGGAGGTGGGGAGTTAAGGAGGGGCATTATCCTAGGGGTAATAGGGGCCAGGTTTGAAGTGGGCCTGTAAATATTAAGAAAGGGATGCACGCTCAATAGAAAAAAAGAGTCAACTATATATAACAGTATTTGTGATCAATTTTGGCTTATAAAAGGGGCACTGTGTCTTCAAGAGGGCTGATGAGTTCGAGAGGGCTGGTGAGTTCAAGATGGGCTGGTGAGTTCAAGAGGGCTGGTGAGTTCAAGAGGGCTAATGAGTTCAAGATGGGCTGGTAAGTTCAAGAGGGCTGGTGAATTCAAGATGGGCTGGTGAGTTCAAGAGACTGGTAAGTTCAAGAGGGCTGGTGACTTCAAGAGGGCTGGTGAGTTCAAGATGGGCTGGTGACTTCAAGAGGGCTGGTGAGTTCAAGATGAGCTGGTGAGTTTAAGAGGGCTGGTGAGTTCATGATGGGCTGGTGAGTTCAAGAGGGCTGGTGAGTTTAGAGGGCTGGTGAGTTCATGATGGGCTGGTGAGTTCATGAGGGCTGGTGAGTTCATGAGGGCTGGTGAGTTTAAGAGGGCTGGTGAGTTCAAGATGGGCTGGTGAAGTTTAAGAGGGCTGGTGAGTTCAAGAGGGCTGGTGAGTTCAAGAGGGCTAGTGAGTTCAAGAGGGCTGGTGAGTTCAAGATAGCTCCGATCCCAAATTGGCTGTCGGTGGTCCCTGTCTGCATAACTGTAAAAATATCATAGGTTAAAGAGTTGTAAGATTCATACCCAGAACCTCCATTATCTCAGTGGTGTGCAAAACCAACTAAACCACCTCTTCAATAATTGTATAACATCCTGAAACAAGAATGCTTGCATTTAATGATCAATTCTTAATCTTCTTTGTTCCAAGATTAGACTTGATTCAGTTTAAAGGGCCTTGTCCCTGCTTTTCCAATACCAAGGAACATGGGGGATGCACCATCCCAGTGCTCTTCCCACCCAAAACAAATACCAATGTAAATATCATTCTTCATTCCCTGATTTTCCAATACCAAATATGGGGAGGTACCATAGCTCTAAATGCTCTTCCCACCTAAAGCAAATACCAATATAAATACCACTCATTGTCCCCTAATTTTCCAATACCAAACGTGGGGAGGTACCCTCTCAGTGCCCTTATCACCCAAAGCAAATACCAATGTAAATACCACTCTTTGTCCCCTAATTTTCCAATACCAAAGAATATGAAGGATTCACCCTCTCCAAGCCCTGTCCATAATTTCACTTTCTCAAACATACCACTCTCAGTTGTGTCCATGTCCTCAATGTTAGTCAGAAGGTCATCGGGGGTTCTGGGAAGGCTGTAGTTACTGGTGCCACAGCCGCTGTCGCTACTCTCCTCCCTGCGGTGAAGGGCCGAGGAGGTTCCGCTGCTTAAGAAAGGGTCCACACTGCCAGTTGGCACATCATTATTGTTATTTGTTGGAATATGGTCCCGTAGCTCTTTGCGTAGCCTCATCTCCTGGGAAAAGCAACAAAAGTGTAAAATACTTTCTTGTAGGAAGTGATGGAGATCAACATGCCTGGGAGCAAAGGTCACTGCAACAGGCAAAGGTCATGGCAATTTTTTTTTTTTTTTAGTTGCATGCTTATACATATGCCAATGCAATCAATATTCAATCTTAAAATGCTGTTGCAATCAATTCAAAATGCAATCACTATTCAATCTTAAAACGCTATTGCAATCAATTCGAGTAATATTCACTTTTAACAATGAATAGTTGACTTCTAAATGGCGATTAAGAAAGGGCTGAACTTTGTGCCTTTTAATTTGCTGAGCACAAAAAACTCATGCTTCCATGTTGGACCTGATCTAAACATGCCATTTTCATGAATTTAAATTAAATGAATTTTTCAGATTGTATCTAAGTTAAGATCAATTTTAAAAATCTCCATTCATTTGCTGATAAGAGGTTACATTGATTTTCTTTAGACAAAAATTAACCCTAATATATACATTTGATATTTGTCCTTCCTAAAAACCCAAATGGTCTCTGTTTAAACAAAAATCTAAACTTCATCTAATGTTCATGAAATACACGAAAATCATGAAGTATTTTCCAGGTCTGTGCAAGATTTGCATCTATACAAAATGTTTTTTTGTGACCAATTTTCCCCAACGTCATAATCAATGTTGAAGCTGGAGTTTACGAACACAGTATTGCCTCAACAATTTTCAACTGAAAATATGATAGGTTTTGTAACTGTAATAGTCACTCTGCAAGCAGCACACATTTATCTCATATCGACACTAGTGCAAAGAAATCAAAATTCAATATACAATCAATTACAATCAAACTACAAACTGTTATATTAAATACAAGCAGTGGGTATCCATGCACACATTATGTAGCTACAGTGCTGCTTTAATACTATGAAGCATACTCCATGAGCAAAATATACAAATGTGATGAATAACAAAATTAGTAATATGATCTTGAGTTTCCAACTATGCCATCGTGAGCTATCTCCTCTCAATAAATTGGACTCTAAAGGTATGAGCACTGTTTACAACATGAATGCATTTGTTATACACGTGATGGCATGAAAAATGTGTTACTTTCTTCTGGTCTGTGAGTTACATACTACTTAAAAGGATTAGTTCAGGGGTTCAGCAAGTCAATCTTATGTGAAAGAGGACTTCAAAATAAACAAATCAGTGAAGAAAGCATTCAAAAATCTTACTCCGTTAAGGAAATATCTAAGTTTAAAGTTTGGATCATTTGTGTAAAAACGACTGAAATCAGATTATTTGTGATGTCATAGCCTCAGATTCCTCAAACTCTTCATGTATTCTATCATATTTTGTCCTGCGATTTTGTGGCTTAAAAAGGTATTCATAATATACCACCTGAAGAAAGTTTGAGGAAAAATAATTTAAATAGTGAAAGAATGAAATAAACTTTCTAGACTTTGAGGAATCTAAGGCTGTGATATCATAACTAGTCTGATTTCAGTCGTTTCTACAGATTATATCCTTACCGGAAAAAGATTTTGCAATGCTTTCTTCAATAGTTTGTTTCTTTTGAAGTCCTGTTTCATTTAAGATGCTTAACCACTAACTAAACTAATCCTTTAATAGTGTACAGATAGTTACAACAATGTTTATTTCCTACCCCCCCAAAAAAAAAACACCGAGGGAGGGGGCACTTCCATATGTGAGGTATATATATGTGCTGCCAGAGCAGGTGCCTTTTAGCAGTGCATGTGTCATTTTCGTGGTGCAGGTCCCAAAAATTGCTGTTTTAACTCTGTTCATTTCGTACTGCTGGTCCATTTTTACAATATTTTTGTTGAATACTGGATATTAGTACTGCAGGTATCAAAATTGACTTCTTTCATACTCGTTTTGCGAGTATCAAAATTGTATAATTTCATACTGCAGGCAGGGTTCCAGTTACGGTGGGCGGCGCTGTGTGGGCCCGCCCAGGATTGCAATTCCCGCCCACCACTCGGGCTCTAAGATTCACTCTTCCGCCCAGCACTCAAAATTTCAATTCAGTTAAATAATTAAGTGTTTGAACAGATCTCGTTTTAATCTTGTTCTATTTATGTTATCCGCTGATTTACACACATAACATAACATACATTACGCACATTAAATTCCGATCAAAACAACTGAACTATAGGAATTTAAAGCAATTGAATGTACATACTGTGTTATCATAAAATCACCCATACACGAAGCTCTTTGCATAAACGTACACAGTTCAGATTCATGTTTTAATCCTTGTGAATCACTGCTGGCAGCTTGCCAAGTCCGTCACTTACCATACAATCAAACTTCAACAAAGTAAAAATTACACCCCCAAGGCATGCTTATAGACCGGTCCAAATGTAAGAACCAATCACATATGCTACAAACTCTATATGCACTTAACATTATAATGGACTGATCGATATTCTTTTGATTTGTGGGGGATTTTATATTGATAGAATCGTAGTTCATAGGAACATGTACCTCTTGGCTTTCGTCGAACGATACTGGGACGAAAATAAAAGCGGTAAAACGCTTGGGCACGATGAATAACGATGGGAATTGAGAGAAGAGTTTCCGGCATATGTTTGTACTTTTTTTGGGAAGGGGGCACTTTGACAGTTGAATATTCATTGTATTTTGAATATCCATTGTACATAAAAATTATTTTGTAAATCTTTCTAGCATTTCGGTAAAAAACAGTTTATTGTGGGAGGGGGGGTCTAGGTCACCCTGGATTATCACTGGAGCCCAGCACTCAAACTTGTTTAGCTAGAACCTTGACTGCAGGTACAACAAAATTTGTCACACTATGGGTATGGCTTTCAGTTGATGTGCTGCACACCCTCTACTACTGTTAGCATAAAGTGCCCCCTTGGCAAAAACATGCATGTCAATGATGTAAATCTCAACACATTGGTTTAACAACTTTGAATGTTTTCCCAATCTGAAATGATTTAATACCTTTACATTTAAAGGGGCACAAGACTGAAAAGTGAGGGTACAATTTTTCAGAGACTCCCAAATATTCAGTTTTTTACCCCTTGTAGAGAAAACGTCTCTAACACCAGTTTATACAAAGTCATCTGAGATTCATAAACAAAACTGTTCAATTAATATTCAAAAAGTTCACCAGAAAGACCCCTCACTTATGGCATAGTCCCCCTTTAATGGTCAATGTTCTATTTCAACTGTAGAACAGCTACAACAATGTTTATTCCCCACCAAAAACAAAAACAAAGTTATAACTCATGTCACTCATTAATACTTATACAGAATAAGCTTGCACGGTCTACCAGTTTTGTAACTAATTCCATCCGATTCATATTTTATGAAAAACCAAAAAACTGGAAGTACATAACCAGATCGCTATGAAAAAATAAAAAAATTGCCAAAAGATGGTAAAATTCCGTTTTATTTCAATGAAAAGAAAGTTCATGCTTTGTGTCAACATGTGTTTTGCAGTATCTTTTGATATATTTGTGAAAATATGTGATATTTATGCAGATTCAATCAATAAATACGATTGAGAATGTTTGAAAATAAATAGTCATAATGTACCTGTAATAACAGGTTCAATGATGCTATGTATTTGCGTCTTCTTTCGGGGATAATATTTCCCTCACCACAACAAATGTAATGTACCTTCATTCCTTTATAATTCCTTATTTGAAGTCATGACCTTTTCTCCAGAGTCCTTTTGTCTTTTAAAATACTTGGAAATCTATTATAAATCCCGATAAATATATCGCAAATCGTAAGCCAAGTATTACGAGACCATTTAAGAATTCTGTAGTACTGACTGACCCTACACATGATAGTACTTAACGCTAGTACAAGTTACAACACAAAATTCAATGTGTATCAGCTCCGGTTAACGGCCCCTGGATACAAATGAAACTTTGCTTGCATGACCCTAGATTCAAGTGTTGTCATAGTAACATGATTAATGACTGGGTTTTCCAGGGTTGTCGTATCATATTTTCAAAAAATTTGAGTTTGTGCTAGGAAAAACTGTAGCTATAAATAGCTGTAGCATGGTTTAGAGAAGGGTGAATTAATTGCCTGATCGTTATGTTGTTGTTGTTTGTCGATGTTTAACGGCACCGCGACAGTCAAATGTCAAATGTGCCAAGAAGGTGTTAGAAATCTAAGGTGCAAGAATTGGGACGGTATGAATAATAAGAGGCGAATAGAAGTAAGAAAAGGGGAAGGATACGATGGCAGGATAGAAAAGGGGAGCGTGTGGGTAAGGATTAAATCAGGTGGAATAAGTTGCTATTGTAGAGGAAGGTTATGTTGGAGGAGGGATTGTTCTTGAAAAGATCAGAAATAGAAGTGGAGAGACTAGATCTGAAGTTCAGGTATAAGGGACAGGTTAAGATATGCTTGATCGAGAGATCAGAGTTGCAAGTAAGGCAGAAAGGTGTAGGGAGAGCCAGAAAGGAGGTAGGAGTGGGCGAGAAAGGAGTAACCGAGGAGGATGCGGGTGACAACAACGTCCTCTCTACGATTGCGACTGTGCAGAGGAGGGTTGGTCATGACTTTGTGATTGATAGTGTGAAGCTTGCTACTGGTCTCAAGATTCCAGGAGTCTTGCCAGGTCTTCCCGAGGTAGCTGGAAATGGTGAAGCGGAAGTCAAGAGTGCGGAATAAGAATAGGTGAAATGTGGTTTAACAGAACTATGTCGGCCCTCTCGTTGCCAAGGATGCCGGAGTTGCTGGAGATCCAGAAAAAGATGATTAACTTCCCTGAGGAAGAGAGAGTGTGAAGTTTCTTTTGGATTTTTAGGATTAGTGGATTAAACCAGAGCATGTTGAGGATGTCAATAAGAACTGATTTTGAGCCAGAGAAGATGACGAAGCGGGGGCGGAAGGAGACTTCTGTGAAGTTTAGAGCTAGGAGGATAGCCTTTGCTTCAGCAGAGCAGATGGAGGCTCCATCAGGTAGCTTTAGAGAAAGGGTGAGGCCAGGACAGGTGGTGGTGGCTGCAGAGGAGCCTTCCCATGTGGAGTGTGGAGTCGTCGGTGAAGAGGAAGGAGTAGTCGTAGAAGTGTCTACTGAGTTGGCAGTATTTGGAGTAAAAGAAGGCTGAGTTGTGAAGAGCTTTCGTGTAGGAGGAATGGCCAAGGAAAACTTGGGGAGGAGGGATAATCCAAGTGGGAGTGAGAGGGATCGTGTGCCTGGCTTTAACAAAAGTTTTGATGTTGGCTTTAGGGAAATGAGAATGCATCCGGAAACTGAAAGGTGGGGGGTGTGTTTGTTGAGAGTGAAGAGGTTGGTGAAGGAAGGAGAGCAGGTGGAATGGAAACATGGGTTCCGTGGGTCAGGGAGGATGTGAAGAGCGAAGAAGAATGGCCCTTGTAGGTCAAGGGGGAGTTCATTGGCCTCTACGTCAAGACTGGTGACGGGAGTGTTGTGGGTTGTGCGCAGAGCTGTAGATGAAGTTGCCGTAATCCAACTTAAAACTGAGAAGGGAGCTATACAAGGTGAGCAAGGTGAGACAATTGGCTCCACAGTCGGTGCTGGAGAGGTCCTTGAGGAAATTGAGGGTTTTGTAACAGTTAGGGAGAGGTAGGAGAGCTTGGAATCTAGAGTTATTCCAAGGAAACAAGAACTGTCCTTACTGGGAATGGTGGAAACTTTGAGACAGAGATTGGGACAAAGGAAGAAAGAAAGACTTACTATTGTTAAAATAAATGAAAACAATGTTGTCTTTGGCGAAATTGAAGTCGTTGGTGTCACTCCAGTGAGCTAAGTTGTCCAGGCATTTTTGAAGGTTATTTTGGAAAGTTTGGAAGCATGAAGAAGATGAGAAGATGGCAAAATTGTCAACATAGAGCAAGCACTTGATGTTGGGGGAGAAAACTTTGGTGATGCTGCTGATTTTGAGAGAGACAGGGAGAGAATGCTGCTTTGGGGGGACACCCAGGTGTTGGGTATACCTTTGAGAGTAGGTGTTACCGATGCGCACCATGAAATGGCGAGAATGAAGGTTGGAAGGAGACCTCTGAGACCGGAGGAGTGAAGGTCCCTGAGGATACCATACCACCAGGTGGCATCAAAGGCCTTTTCAAGGTCTAAGAATATGAAGATAAGTGTGGTGGTTTCTGACGAAAGCTTCATAAACCTAGGTGTCAAGTTTCAGGACATGGTCCAGGCAATTTCGGATGCTCCTGAAACCGTTTTGAGATGAGGGGATGGGAGTTCTTAAGGTACCAGCAGAGTCTATAGTTGACCATACGTTCCATTATCTTGTAGAGGCACAATGTGAGAGTGATATGGCAATAGTTAATAGGAATAGATTGGTCTTTGTTGGGCTTGGGGATGGGAACAATAATGGCCTCTCTCCAAACGTTGGGGAAAGTTTTGGAGGACCACAGATGGTTGTAAATCTTGAGTAAGATGTCAAGAGAAGTCCTGGGAAGGTTTTTGAGGAGATTATAATGGATGCCGTCAGGGCCTTGGGAAGACGACCCAGATTTGTATAGGGCGGAGGAGAGCTTGGGGAAGGTGAACGGAAGGTTATACTTTTTATGGTTGTTAGACTGGAAGTTAAGAGAGCCTTTCTCAGCCTCAATTTTCAGGTTATGAAAGGAATAGAAAAGATTCACATTGGAGGAGGTGTTGGCGAAAGTGGAGGCTAAGCAGTAAGAGATGTCGTTGAGGTGGCGATTTTTGTGTTGTTATGGATGAGGAGAGAGAAATTGTTTCAGGTTCTTTTCTGTTCGAAGTTTCAAATCATTTTTTAGACTTTAGAGGGGGCGGTCTGGAGATCCAAGGAGGACCTGTACGTTTCCCAGAAGATCTTTTTGCCGAGTTTGATTGTCTTCTTGGCTTTGGCTCTGAGAATGCGGAAGTTATTCAGGCTTTGGGGAGATGGGTGGGTTTTGAAGAGACGGAGGGCTTTGTTCTTATGAGAGATTGCTTTTTTGCAATCAGTGAAGAACCAAGGCTTGGGAGTTCTTCAGGGCGGAGGAGAAAGTGGGATAGAGAAGTTGGCGATTTCCAAAACCTTGGAAGTGAAGAGAAAGACGGGGTTGTCGGAGAGAATGATGTCATTGGTAATAGAGATGTTGCATAAACTGGAGTAAAGATTCCAGTCTGCGTGCTGGAATTTCCAGTTTGTATGGAAGGTGTGTGTTGAGGAAAGGAGGGTGGAAATGAGGATGGGGAAATGGTCACCACCACAGAGCGAAGGGTGAACTCACCAGTTCGAGAATTCTACAAAGAGGGAGGGGTTACAGATGGAGAAATCAATGCTGGTGAAAGTGCCTGTACCCGGGTGTAAGTAAGTGGGAGAGCCATCATTGAGGAGACAAAGAGGTTGCAATGGTTCAGAAAGTTTTCAATGTGTTTACCCCTGACAGTCGAGGAGCCCCAAAGGGGGTTGTAAGCATTGTAGTTACCCATTAGGATGAAGGGTTTGGGGAGTCAAATCAATGTTGAACTAAAGTTATCTTCAGAGTGCGAAAGAATTGCTTTTGCTTGGGTGCATGGCCAGTGTTGTAAAAAGAAAATGTTTTTATAGCTCCTTGCTGAAATAAGGTTCAGTTTAAGTATGGAATACAATGTAATTCAGTTTAATTTTCAATCCTGATGTATTCAAATCACATATCGTATTATCCGTATAGAAATTGCAGGTAATACACAATATTTATAAAGAAAATGTGAATTTGGTGGTGAGTAGGATACTACTTTTCATAGTGGGCAATTTCTTTTCTGTCTTATCACACTCCTATTCACACAGTTTTATAGCACATTAAAGAAGGCGAATACCATATAAGGCTATAGGGCGGTAACCTTTGGTGGCTTAAATATAATAGGAAATGCCACCGCGAGTTACAAACAGGGCGAATTTAAAGTAAAAGCATAGCAAGAGAGGTGTATGCATGATTTATGAGGACTTTTTTTTTTCTTCAAGTACGAGCCATGGCCTGGCCATGGTTAATGTTTCAAAGAAAATGTTGAGTATCAAGTGGGTGGGATCTGAACTGTAACATTTTCCCGCTATATGCTATTTGCAAATCAGCAACAATTGTAGTGAGTGATCAAGCATAATGTGGCTAGCATTGCATCGTAAAATAATGCATTGAGAGGCTTAATTTATGTTCAACAAATTTCTTCTTTTCTTTTTACATGAAAGAAAATTGAAATCATAACTACGAATTAAAGATCATGAGCAAATAAGGGCATATAGAAATGGCCTGTCAACACGACCTTTTTCACTTTTTTTACGTGACTGGCTTGGAACATCAGGATCTGTTTAATGCCTTTCAGACCTCGACTGATAAAGGGGTAAAATCGGCATCATTTAAGGGCCAAATGGGGTAATAGAATCACTTTACACAAAAACAACATTAAAGTTTATTAATACATTTTATTTATCGATGCCTCCGTTATCATTTTCAACATTATTCACAGAAAATACTGCGATACAAACATCGTTAGCTGCCATCATATAACGGTGCAGTACAATAGTTACTGTAAGGCATTTTATGTTCAAAGCTTGTTTACATCATGGGTGAAAACCGGTTTTCCAGTTAAAACCGGTTTTAGTTTTGAAAACCGACCAGTTTCACATCAGGGCAAAACTGTGCAAGCTAAATCAAACATTTTTGACACAATCACAATCAGAGGTGACTTTCCAATTATTACACATAAAAAGAATTTATGACTGCCAGTGTCTTTGAACTTTCCAAGGTCTCCTTCCAGGAACAAGCCACAGTTGAACTATAGCATTAGTGATAAATCTTGCCCATTCACCAAATGATCATCTGGCCTTGTGTTGTTGGGATCAATGAGCAGCAAGTTCAAAGTGGTCAGGTTTGGGAGGACTACCAGGATTGAATTCAAAACCACAAAATGATGCTACTTACATTTGATATAATTTTATATAATATAAGTTTTCAATGGACAATTTTGCTATGATTTGCTTTATATATCATCAGCATTTAATAAAAACTTCATTATCATTATTATTATTATTAATTTTTTTTCATTATGGTTATCGCGATAAAGAAATGCCATATCGATATATATGTTTTTATCGTTTATCACACAACACTAATAAATGCTGAATGGATATATTAGGTTATAATTTACTTCAAATACTTCCGTCAGAGAGAATTTCCGTATGGTTTTATGTGAGATAAGTATTCGATTTTTCTGCAGGCCATGGCCCCTTAATAATTTTTTAAATAGGCCCTGTACCTCTTCGTAATTGCATACATTGGTCCCCCCCCCCCTCCCTCTTTTTCCATCTTAAACCTGTGTTGGTGACTATGGTTCTATGGGCACTGACCCCAGAATAATATGCAATCACTTTTTTGGCAGTGCTCCTTCAATGCACAGTAACAAAATAATAAATAAGGAATACATTAATAACCAAGTAATAAAATACTAAATAAGTAATAAAATACTAAATAAGTAATAAATACTAAATAAGTAATAAAATAATGAATAATAATTAGTTATTATCGTAAGGTTCCAACAGCAAGCTCGCCTCACATTTGATAAAAGTGCACAATATCTATAACAGTGGTCAAGATTTTAATTCCCATGTACAAATTAAGAATCCCTTAATTCCTTTCATTTTCCAGGTCCTGAATTCCCTATTCATCTGGTGAATATAATGTCATAGAGAAAATAGGTCAAAACCCTCCTTCATAAACTGAAAGCAATAAAGGCAAAAGGGCAAAGAACAATAAACTTTGAGATCTCTGGTTTCCATTTAGTTCAGTTAACTGCTATTAGAGCGCGTTCTCACTTGCGCGTGAGCTTGCAATCAAACCCACTGCTGGCTATCAGATCAGCCAAACTTGTATTGTGAGAAAGCTAACTGGATCTGATCACAGTCACTTGATCCTAGTCAAGAGTAGGATCATGATCCAGAGCAGGGGGTCAGATCCACCTATGAGACTCGTGTGTAAACACAGATCAGTGTCCAATGATCACATTAGCTACGCAATATCCTGATATAACTTAATTATATCGCATTAAAACTTAGCCTGCTCCATTACACAAGGTTTGCAGCATTACAAGCGCGATTGCGAAAATCGTGCAATCAATTCTCAGAATCCCGCACAAAATTAGGAGCAATGCTCCCTGTCACACACAGCTACCGCGAGCTTTTGGCTAAGACAAGTGTTAAATCTACTCTTAGCATTCAGTGATAACATAAGGCCTAGAGTTAATTGAATTTTAGCGATTAGACATGAAATCTCTTTGAACCAAAGATACCTTAAATAAACTTTAAGCTTCATTGATTTGCACGCGTGTCGCATGATAGTTTTCGCCAATTGCGTTGTCGTTTTCGTAACAAAAGAATCTTAAGTCTTCAACCACATTGGATCAGTTTTTTAAGCAGTCAAAAAACTTCCGGGCTTAGCCTCACCTGGAAACTTCATTTCAACTCTGGAATGTTCTGAGCGATATATGAGGGGGCTATCACAAAAATATTTACAGTCGGTTTCTTCAGCATGGTAGCTGCTAGTAATAAGAACTCAGCCATGAACTACGATGACCGTGTGCAGTTGAAGGTATGGGAATTTGCATAGATTGCCGAGAAGGGGAAAGGGTGGAGAAGGGGTGTTTAGGGCGTAGTTAAATAAGTATTAGGTATATAGCATATAAAAACAATATTTTTTTTGCAAAGATGTTTCTTATTTATGACTCTAAAAGGCTTGGTTATGATAGCACAGCATGTTGCTAGGTGTCAGGTTTTTTTAATTAAGACTTCAACATTTGCCCGATTTTTCATAAAACTTGAGATTAAAGGTCATGTTTTTAAACAATGAAAAAATCGGCTGTTCAAACATTTAGGTCGCTAAACATAAATGCACAGCCATAATATTTATGCAATTTATGGAAATATCTATAATTTAAGACAAGTTTTACCTTTAAAGTACAAAAACAAGTAGAAGGTTATTTTTGGCATTGCCTACACGTGGAAATTCCCTACCAAAATTCTGAAATCCCTCCAAAAAGTATTTTGAAAGAGGGAATTTCCTTCCTAAAAATCTAAAGCTAGTGCAAACCCTGCCATTATATTTCACAGATTTATGAATGACTCACCTCTTGACTTCTAATTCACTGATGCCCAGCAATCAGATCTATGCCCAGCAATCAGATCGCCTGCTATGGGCTTTGATTGCGAGCTTACACTCAAGTGAGAACGCATTTCTGTTGCTATTACTCTCATTGAGTTGGGACCATCGTCCAGGGATCGTGATCAGAGATCAATCAGTGAGAACACGGCCCCATATCTGGCCTTCGTCATTATAACTCGAGGTGAGAGGCAACGTAGGAGATTTATTCACTTATACCAAAGGCCACTGAGACAAAGAGTCAAACTGACCAATGATTAAAAGATTGATCCACCAGCTTGACCTCTTTTTTTTTTTATAATATAATGGACAATGACCTCTGGACAGCTGAGGTCTCAGAACTAGTCACATAATGCACAGAGTTGGACATAATGGGCGGAGGTATTGATTCGGGGTAAAATAATCTTGAGGTTGTTGGACCATGTCTGGAAGGAGGGGTCAATTTGGGGTAGCTCCTAGAAAAGGTTGATGGGGAATTTGTTACAGGAGCAATAAATAAATAAAACAATTTAATTTTGAATGATAAAGAAAGTACTACAACCAAGAAACACTTTAGAGATTGAAAATGGGGTACCGAGGAACTTTTCGAGGCCTGAAGGCTTGAAAAACAACATAATGAAGCTCTTCCATTGGCTGAATGAAGACTACTACCACTTTACATAATAGGGGACATGGACACATCAGCCCACCAAAATAGGTGAATTTTAAATCCCATAGAATAACTCAGGAAATAGAAAGTACACAACTTTACGGAGCTCACTGTTTGAAAAGCAAGGGCACTTTTTTTTGCTACATACATGAGAATCTTAAAATAGAAGGATTTATTTTTTAATGCTGGTGTCGTTAACAAATGAATTCATTATAAAATAAATATGGCCAGATCTAAAATTAAATATCAAAAGGTTATCAGTACCCTCTTGTGCAAGAAAAGTGAATTAAATTATTCCAGGGCCCCAAAATATACTCTCACATTTCGGCAGTGTGGTCCTTAAACACTGAGCTAAGACATAATAAGAAATCAAACTTAAATAAAAAATTCAATTCATATTGATATTGCACTATTTAAAAAAAAAATCTATTTTGCTTCAAAGAAACCTAAAATTAACGCAAATCTTTATTTTAAAATGGAAAACAGCTTTTGTGACTAAAACCCATAAGTCACAAACAAGGCTGCAACATACACCCACGAGGAAACTTTCAGCGGTAAAGTACACAAACAGTTTCCTGAGAGACAGGTTTTCATTTAATAAACTTACTTCTAGCTTCACCACACACACACACACACAGATAAATCCAAAACCCCAATTCTGAGGCATAGAGCCAGCAACCAACCTAGTCGTAAACTTGACCATTTACCACCCAGGCAAACTAAGGCACCATATACAGACATGATCAATCTCGTCTTTATAATGATCTCTCTTAACTTCACCAAACAAAGTCATATTCCGATCTTGATGACTAATGCTAAACCATACTATTAAACAACCCCACATAAAATCACCTCTACCTACTCACCAAACAAATACATCGGCTGTCCTAAACCGATCTTTAATTACCCATGGTAGCAATTATCTACTTTAAGGTGTACCCAAAAAAGGACATAGCACAAGCGAGGGCTTCAATACTCTTCTTTTATGGTCAAAACATAATTAAGTCCATATCAAATGGGTATTGTATATTTCTGCCTGATAATGAAACTGGAGGAGTAGGGCAAAGGTTTTTTTGTTGTCGTTGTTATGCCTTTTACTTTAGTTCTCCTTTCAGTCACACCGTAAGCTGATATCAAATGTCAATTACAAGGGAGACTGACAATTTCTCTATAAATTGGTTATGATGATGAATCAGATTTCTTCATGGTAATCTTTGAATCATCAGGCTTTCTGTGGAGCTGTTCCAACATAAATTCACAGACATATGAGCTGAGTTAAGAGTGACATTTGTTGAACTGAGCTGGGGGAGAACAGTCTCCATATGACAAAGATGTCAAATCAAAGCACAATAAAGAAAACAGGAATACATTTAAAATCTTTTATAAAGGAATTTTCTATCAGATCTATACACAAGGGGATGCCTATACACAAGTGGATAGGACATTGGCTAAATTGCTTATAATCTAGTAAAACTAAGAAAATAACTAAAGATTTCATCACTATCAGTTCAAACCTCGCCATTTTACAGCTTTTCAAATTTTCTATATTAATATGCAAATTTGCAATGTGTGATAGGCAAATCAGGAGGCTATAATCTTATGTGAATCCTGTGTTTTTAACCATGTACAACAATTTTTTGGAGATACACCAACACAGGTTTCAGAGTGAGGAAAGGGGGGGGGGAGGGGGGGAAGGGAACAATATTGGTAATTGCCCATCGGGTAAAGAGCTAAATGCCTATGGGGGGGGAAGGGAACAATATTGGTAATTGCCCATCGGGTAAAGAGCTAAATGCCTATAGGGGAGGGGGTGGTGGCATGGTTCCTCTGGTGTCGAGGGCCCTGTCAGACCACAACATCTATTTTAAGTGAACCTAATGATGACTACATATTCCTTCAAAAGTCAATCTGACAACGACAAGCATATTTCTTTAAAGATATCTTAACTTGAAATACAATGTAAACATACATTACATAATGCCTAGCACATCACTTTCAAAGGGGTACTGTGCACATCTCATCAAAGCAGTCGGTTCCCAGCGTCGCATTAATGAGGTGATGTGCCATCACTTTCTTGACTCCGCCCACTTTGAGATTTATGCTGTTTTCGCAAAACTAATCACTGGAGGAATGAATTTTCTTGATGTGAGTACGCTGCAGCAAACAAGATGGCAAGATAGGTGAAACTACAACATTTGATCTTTTGATTGATATCAAACTTTACTGGCTTTTCTGAACCATTTCCTGACCCTCTTCCACAAGTCAAGATATAAATACAAATCGGTAGACGAGGCAATAAGTTTTCTGACCATATGGAATTTGTGTATGGCCATTGATGGATTAATGGCGATACTTGGCTGTTGAAGTGGGTCAAGATTCTCAGATTTTTCAAGCATGTCCAAGTATTGATCTGCCATGATCGATATTTTAAGGCCCACCTTGTATGTCAAAAGCATAGTCTATTGACATTCCTGGCATTTCAATCATTGATTTAAGACTCGGTATCAAACTTAAGCATAGGACGTTTACTGTTAGTGTTTAACTTTAAGGATTAAACTAACGTTAATTTAGGGCTAATGCAGGCCTTACTCTACTGGTTTGGTTTGGTTTGTTGATGTTTAACGGCACCGCAACAGTCAGAGTCTACTGCCTATCAGAATGAATGAATTAAGGCCTATGTTAGGGCCTACTCTTTTATTTGTAAAGTATTAAATTTGTAATGGAGGCCCAGCTATGCTGTAACTTATTGTTTATATGGTTAGGTGTGTGTTTTGAGTAGTGGAGTTATGTATCAACTAAAATGTTAGAATATTATTTAAGAATATTAACTGAAGAAACAGTAATCCATGAAAAGTATGAAGGACGTGCATGCAGATAAGGATGTGCATGCAGGTAAGGACGTGCATGCAGATAAGGACGTGCATGCAGGTAAGGCCGTGCATGCAGGTAAGGCCGTGCATGCAGGCAAGGCCGTGCATGCAGGCAAGGACGTGCATGCAGGTAGGGCGTGCATGCAGGTAGGGCGTGCATGCAGGTAAGGACGTGCATGCAGGTAAGGACGTGCATGCAGGTAAGGACGTGCATGCAGGTAAGGACGTGCATGCAGGTAAGGACGAGCATGCAGGTAAGGACGTGCATGCAGGTAAGGACGTGCATGCAGGTAAGGACGTGCATGCAGGTAAGGACGTGCATGCAGGTAAGGACGTGCATGCAGGTAAGAACGTGCATGCAGGTAAGAACGTGCATGCAGGTAAGGGCGTGCATGCAGGTAAGGGCGTGCATGCTGGTAAGTATTCAGTTTCTTTAGAATGACAGAAATTAGAAGAAAAAAAACAATATTAAATATCGAGAAATCAATTGTTTTCGTCTGTTTTGCTCATGACTTCCATATCTTGTTTTGTTTCCAGAGAAACTTCTCTGGCCAATTCCCCCCCCCCTCCTTGCTCTTTGTTGAATCTTGGATCCACCACTGCTGAGACTTCCCTTATTTCAAAAAATGATTTCAGAGGATTAATTGATAAAGGATGACGGAAACTAACAACCATCTGGAAAATTTAATTGCCTATTACTTATTGAAGCATGTGCACTGTATCTGACAAGAACCTCTCACCACACCCAGCTAACATAATGACCTATTCTGTGTTTAGCATGAATACTTGGCTAATCATGAACCATTAATACCAAAAACTGCAATCCCAATTATAAACCCAACTCTGTTATAGTCTTCAAGTAGTAGGGAAAATTCATTCAAAAGCTACCATCACAAAATTGAGTATATTTTTATATGAGGGGTTCAAGTGACAATGCTTAACAACAGGGTGCCAATCCTCTGCCCCTAACTATGTCAAATGAGCACCCTCAAAGCATTGATCAAAGGTGAAAGGAATCGCCCATTTATGATTGTATTAGACCACTGTCATAAGTGTTATATTTGCTTTATTCATGCCAGGTTACTGTTAAAATTGCCTTTCTGCTTATGTCTGTAGAATTGAAAGAAAAACCACTTCAAGTTATTTGGAAATGAAAACCAGTAAAATGGGTATATTATGGCCAACAATGGCACTCACAATATCGAAGCACGTACATACACATAACACTGCGCATCGCAAGCTTCCACTGCTTATCCTTGTGAACAAAACCATGTGATCGACTTCACCCAATCACAGTGTGTCGCATGTGTGCGTACATCGGATTAGGCCTTCTAAAAATTGGACCAAAACTAGGGAGCTCCTGACTCTCTCCCACAAAATTATATCAATATCTATGCAGATTTCTGTGAAAGAGCAATTTCTTCAACATATGTGCAAAAATCTTTTTTTTTTTTTTTGGGGGCCAAGATCTAGAAAATGTTTTGTGACCACTTTTTCTGAACGTCGTTTTTTTCTCCAAAATTTTGGTTTTTTGTTTCTCTTGTAAAATCTCATATCATTCATCATATTTTTTTGCTGTAAACCTTTAAAACTCAAATTCTACATCCTGATTCTACCCAATAAGAATAAAATGACAAAGAATCGTAATGTCACAGAGTTGTAATTCTTCATCAGAAAATGGCTTGTTTTATCTCATTATATATTCATAATTGCGAGTGGGCAGACTACATAAAGAAGAAACGAAGCGACTTTTTACTGGGCTGGGAACTGACTAAAAAAGAATCTTTAGCACACCCTATAGTTCATTTCTATCTCCATGGTTGAATGTACAGAGCCAATCATGTATATTATCAGTCACTTCCCAATAAGGGCCTGAGTGTGGGAGCTTGCAATTGTGGTTTACATTGAGTTCACAGTGGTTTGTGTACAAAGCAGTTTGTGTGTTTATACAGTGATCAGTCCCAAGGTTTATGAGCTGAGAGTCAGGAATCGGCACTAGTGAGTAAGAACATGGCACACTGCCCACTGAAGAACTAATTCACTGCTCAAGCAAACTGCAGAGCTCATATTAATTTCATGTCATAGGCGCTGAGTGCAGGAGGGGGAGGTTCTTTCGGGGGGAGGGAAACAGGATTATTTTTCCAAAAATGACAAAAGACATATGGCAGTCATTTTGTTTTGGTCCCCCAACTTTCTAAACATTTGAGAGGGGGAGAGAGTTTTCTTTGGGGGGAGGGAAACGGGTTCTTTTTCCAAAAATTACAAAAGACATATAGCAGTCATTTTGTTTTGATCCCCCAACTTTTTAACATTTGAGGAGGGGAGAGTTTCCTTTTGGGGGGAGGTAAACAGGATTCTTTTTTTCAAAAATTACAAAAGACATATAGCAGTCATTTTGTTTTGGTCCCCCAACTTTTTAACATTTTTGCGCCCCTGTTTCGATTGTCTACGTTAAAATATCTTCAAAATTTCGAGTACAGCAGACTTTAAAATATATTTCGTTTTGAGTTATCCTTGATGAAATTAAAAGCTTTTGATGTATGTAAAATTTCAATGTATACCTGGGCAGAGCGCTCTAATTATGTATATATTTTTTTCACTTCTTCATTTTTCAGTCTCTAAAATTAATGACAATGACTTTTCCACTGAGATGCTGTTGATGGAGTTAGCTTAAAGCCACCAGCTATTTGGCAGAAGCAGCTAGCTCCCAATACCACTTTTAAAATTTCTATCAAAGAATTTACATAAGGACATAGAGAGGTCTGCCTGTATACACCTTTGCATAATCCTGATGTTTTAAAATTTTTCAGCTGTCACCCAGCATTGACAAAATTCTTGTTTTACATGGTTCCACATTATTTTCAACAATTGTAGCTTATATTGACTCTACTTGTTCAATCAAAACAGTTAAAATAGTCATCCTACCAGAACTCGAAATTAGCAGAAGCCTGTTAGCCAGGGAAATAGTCGATTTCACGAATGGGCTAGCACAATTTCCATCATTCAAGCATGTTGGGCTAGTTGTATGATCATAAAAAATCCCAGTATGTTTATGTCAGATGTGAAGAAAAGGGCTTGTGGAAAAGTTCAGTAGGGCTAGTGAAATGAGAGGAGAGAAAAACCGACGGGCTAGTGATAAACCAACTCTTATTTTGAGCCCCACTTCCTACACCTAAAACTTCTTCTGTCTCAATTACACAGCACTGATCACCAAGTCTTGGTTCCAAGCAAAAGAACATTCAACCAATATTAATCAATCTACATCATATACATGCAAGCAATACGGGTTGCGTACTTGAAACTCCTTTCTAATCATACACGCTAACTGAGAGGGCACCATGCAGAGATAGTGTAGGTAGGTGGTACAGTATTTCATTAGGCTAAATCCTTTCTTTGTTTTTTTTTTTTATTCTCTGTCATTTGTTTAAAGAGACAGCTTTTATATTTTTGTTTAAATAGCTTTCATATTTAAGCTTTAAACAAAAAAAGGGAACCTTAAATATGAACGATACATTTAAATTGCGACACTTGGTTACACGAAACCAAAGCTCTATACTAAATACTATATTTAAATCAACATGATCAATTTCTGAATATTAGGGGTGGAAAAATATTGTTACTTTCTGGAACCATAGAAAGTCTGGAAAAAGAATTGTGCAACAACAACAACAACAAACCAAATGCTTTCTCCTTTTCTTTTTTAGCCGTTTCCCCCCCCCCCCCCTTCCACCCCCCTTTATTCATATTATTTTCAGAGACAGACAGTAAGGAAAGAAAATCATTACAAAAATATTTGCATCACAAATTTGGGGTATTTCCAAAAATTTGATCAGGAGTGACTCAAAAACTAAATGTGTACTTTTCATAACTTTAAAGAATATCCTACCAAATATTGTACACAATTTTTGCAGTTAATAGCCATCAACAGCTTAATAGCCGTCAACAGAATAATAGCCATCAACAGAATAATAGCCATCAACAGAATAATAGCCATCAACAGATTAACAGCCATCAACAGATTGATAGCCATCAACAGATTAATAGCCATCAACAGAATAATAGCCATCCACAGATTAATAGCCATCAACAGATTAATAGCCACCAACAGATTATTAGCCATCAACAGATTAATAGCCATCAACAGATTAATAGCCATCAACAGATTAATAGCCATCAACAGATTAATAGCCATCAACAGAATAATAGCCATCAACAAAATAATAGCCATCAACAGATTAATAGCCATCAACAGAATAATAGCCATCAACAGAATAATAGCCATCAACAGAATAATAGCCATCAACAGATTTATAGCCATCAACAGATTAATAGCCATCAACAGATTAATAGCCATCAACAGATTAATAGCCATCAACAGAATAATAGCCATCAACAGATTAAAAGCCATCAACAGAATAATAGCCATCTACAGAATAATAGCCATCAACAGATTAATAGCCATCAACAGATTAATAGCCATCAACAGTATAATAGCCATCAACAGATTAATAGCCATCAACAAATTAATAGCCATCAACAGATTAATAGCCATCAACAGATTAATAGCCATCAACAGATTAATAGCCATCAACAGATTAATAGCCATCAACAGATTAATAGCCATCAACAGATTAATAGCCATCAACAGATTAATAGCCATCAACAGATTAATAGCCATCAACAGATTAATAGCCATCAACAGATTAATAGCCATCAACAGATTAATAGCCATCAACAGATTAATAGCCATCAACAGATTAATAGCCATCAACAGATTAATAGCCATCAACAGAATAGGTCAGTCCTCCAAAAATGTTCTCCTGGCACAACATCATTTAAACAGGAAAGAACATTAAAGTGTAACATATCAAGCTAACAGAAATCAAACTCAAAATTATTAATATATGAAAAACATGTTACAATCGCCTTCAAACAAGAATCAGACTATCCCTTTAATCTCTGCAATGCCCGGAGGTATCCGTCCATCACAAATCGTGAAAACTTGAAAGATGAACTTGATAGCAAGAAACAAGTGCAGGGGATCAATTACTGGTGCCAAGAAAACAAGAGGTCAGTCAGGCAGTCAGACTGTGCTTATATGGAGTTACGAGCAGCGCAGATTTATGTATGTATATGAAGTAAGCTGCTGTGATGAGGAATGGTAGTGAGTTGGGTATACGTAGCAGGTGCACTGATAAGCACTGCTGATATGGGAGTTACATTTCGTGAGGAGATGTGTTGTTATGATGACTACTGGGTAGTCTTTTTTGTATAAATGGAAGCAAGTTTTTAAAAGGTGGAAGCTAGGTTTGTAGATGCAACTCTTTACTTCTCTTTGGAAAATGGCTTAAAACATTCATATTTAAAAGAAAACAATTTTATCACAGGTTATTTTGACCAAAGATGTGAATAAACAGAGGAATTCATTTACAGGTCATTTTACAAACTTCCTGATTTGGAATTAAAAATATAATTAAAAGACCGCTTCTGAATAAAGGCGACAAGAAAAAAAAAAATCTTCCAACAAAAAATCACAACAGAAATAATATTAATGTAGTGAAATTATCTTTATATGCTTCCCTCTTTCAACTTTTGTATAATTTTTGTAGAAACAACTGAAATCAGACTAGTTGTGATGTCACAGCCTCAGATTCCTCAAAGTCTTTAAGCATTTCAACTAAAGTTTTATTTCATTCTTTCACTATTTAAATTATTTTCCCTCGAGCTTACTTCAGGTGGTATATTATAAATACCCTTCCTAGATTCAGTTTTACTACATTTTTGACATATTCCATGGTTTTTAAGCCACAAAATCGCAGGACAAAATATGTTAGAATACCTAAAGACTTTGAGGAATCTGAGGCTATGTATGACATCACAACTAGTCTGATTTCAGTCGTTTCTTCACAATTTATACCAAACTTTAACCTTAAATATCTCGTTGAGGGAATAAGATTTTTGAATGCTTTCTTCACCATTCTGATTCTTATGAAGTCTCTTACATATAAGATAAACATGCTTGACCACTGAACTAATCCTTTAATGTACTTTTCATTGCACAATTACATGGGGGATGTTTTAGAGTACATATTTACCATATATACTGTTGTTTACTCAAGGAATCTAAAAAAACAATATTTCATAGATTTTCTTTAAAAAAAATATTCCGCCTCCCTTCCTTCTTGCAAATTCTTAATTTCCCTACGGTCGTAACCACGGAACCAAAGATTTGTTCTCATTGATTGCATATTCCTAGGATGTGCATATAGTATACATCTACCATATAAAAAGTCAACTATGGAATTTTAGTTGATGAGTAGGCCTATATAAAACAATTAACATTAATACTCCCCCCACCCTCTTTACCCCACCTCTATAAATATCTGCAATACACAAATTATTTCTGCACTTATAACCTTTAAATAATCACAGTTATCAAACAACAATTAATGAAAATGACAGAAAACATAGACTTGGTTAATTCATGCTTGATAACAATTAATATACACAAATGAAATGTCACATCAATATATGACTGACTGCTATTGACATTTAAGCTAGAAAGAATGAACATTTTACGACATAAGCTTAGTGTGTGCGGTTAAAATGCTTTGATGAAAATTAACTATAATGCAAGGGTACGTTGATATTCAAGATTTAATGTGGTGAATATTGGGATGGTGCCATCAAACTTACTTTTACTCTTCTACCCCCACATCCCATCCATGACACTAAGCAAAAGGTAAAGCTGGTGAATAACAAATGGCTCCACAAATAAACTTGCAACTGCTGAACATCTAATAACACCATAGATTATATTCCCACCCCATCCCCAAAGATCACAATTCTATCCCTAATCAATACTGAACAAACCAAGGCAAAGATTGCACTTGCTGGATGACCAATGGTTTAGTTTCTCACCGTCTCCAACCGCATCCCAAAGACCACATATCTACCCTTCTACCCACATTTCTACCCTTCTACCCACATTTCTACCCTTCTACCCACATTTCTACCCTTCAACATTTCTACCCTTCTACCCACATTTCTATCCTTTTACCCACATTTCTAACCTTCTACCCATTTTTCTACCCTTCTACCCACATTTCTACCCTTCTACCCACATTTCTACCCTTCTACCTACATTTCTACCCTTCTACCCACATTTCTACCCTTCTACCCACATTTCTACCCTTCTACCAACATTTCTACCCTTCTACCCACATTTCTATCCTTTTACCCACATTTCTAACCTTCTACCCATTTTTCTACCCTTCTACCCACATTTCTACCCTTCTACCCACATTTCTACCCTTCTACCTACATTTCTACCCTTCTACCCACATTTCTACCCTTCTACCCACATTTCTACCCTTCTACCCACATTTCTACCCTTCTACCCACATTTCTACCCTTCTACCCACATTTCTACCCTTCTACCCCTTCAACCATCTATACCCAACAACCAGAGGCAGAAATACTTTGTGGTTCCAATGTGACTGTAACTTTAAATTGAAAGCATTACATTTTTTCTATCATATTCATTTATGTGTTGTGTTCTTACATGTTTAGTTATTTATCATCACACTGGAACGTGTAGTTTTTGTATATTTTGTTTCTTTTTTAAGTTTTACAGTCATTCCTGCCTTCTTATTAATATTCATGACATCAGCATTAAAAACAACAGAGATCATCTAGAGTACATCAGACCACATCTACATAAATATACCAAGTATGGCATAAATCCACCTCAATGATCTTGAGATATCGTGTTTACAAGCTTGTAAACAGAATTTTACATTAAGCCCCGCCTACTGATATTCATGACATCAGCACCAAAAACAATAGGGTTCATCTACAGACCACAACACATCCATATGCCTGTATGACATAAATCCAGATATCGTGTTTACAAGCTTGTTAACATAATTTTACATTTAGCTCCACCTTCTAATCAATATTCATGACATCAGCACCAAAAACAATATGGATCACCTACAAATCACAACACATTCATACACCAAGTATGGCATAAATCCACCTCACGGATCTTGAGATATAGTGTTTAAAAGTTTGTTACCAGAATTTTACATTTAGCCCCGCCTACTAATGACATCAGCACCAAAAACAATAGGGATCATCTACAGACCACAACACATCCATATACCAAGTATGACATCAATCTACCACTCTTCTTTCGATATCGTGTTTACAAGCTTCTGTCACAGACATACATACACGCATACGTACATACATACATAAATACATACACACATACATACATACACACGCCAACATGACTACATAGATTCCTAATGCTATCTATCACATTGGAACCAAAAAAAGGCAAAGATTACCAACTTGATGAATGACCAATGGTTCAAAACACACCACATTTCTATCATTATACTCCCTCCTCCCCCCACCCTGCCCCCCAATGAAAAAGCAAAAGCCTAAGAATAAGTTTCTGTGCACTTAATGTCAGTCCAAACCCTTGCCACTTATATCACTAAACAAATCATGGGCATATATCCTAGAGGTGATCGGAGTATATCCCCGACTTTTGGTGAACCCCTAAATATATACAATTTTCCACAGAGTAAAATTGGTCAAACTTATGTTTTCAAGTTTTAATGTCCACAGACCTGAAATTGAAAAAGTTCAACTGAGCCCATGTAAAAACTATCTGTGGATATTATTTGCCAGCAGTTACACAAATTACTCACCACAATTTTAATAAATAATAAATAATTACCTACAAAAATATGAATAATTTGAATAAATAATAAATTACAGCAACCAAAAATGAAATTACAGCAACCATTAATCAAACAGAAGGATCATTCCACCTCAAACCTCCCAAACAATTTCAGAATAGCCCCTTTCTAAGATATTAAAGCTATGGCACTTTGAAATTTGACAGCCATGCCCATTTTATAACTTTTGGCCATTTTCAAAACATCATAACTTTTACTGAAATTTGAGATTTTTTTCATACCTTTTAAAGAAAAATTGGATACTACATAAGCATCAAAATCTGAGACGTAGGGGTATTTTTAGTGGCGGTGCTCCAGTATTCCCTCCCACCAAAAGATTGCTTGCCTCCCCCTTCTCCCCAAAATTTTTTGTACCATGGCATCTTGTCTAATTAACAGGCCTTGTCTAGCTACCCTGCATCAAAATTCTAGCACTGCATCACTGGGTATTTTGCATTGGGTGATCTGAAATGGAGTGACCCTTAACCTTACCTGACCTGGACAAACTTACTCTTACCATACTAATGTCATTGGATTAGTAATGTATTTGTCAGCTGCGAAAGGGGCATGCTGGGAAGTCGAGGGTCAGGCTACATGGGAATGCATTCCAGAAAGAAAACAATTGGTTGAAGGTTACCTTTCTTACCTGCTGAAGGATCTCTTGCTGCCTCAGCTGTAGCCTCTCGCGCTCCACCTGCAGCCGCATCAGTCGCGCCTGCTGCTGACGTTGCTGCTGTGTTGTAATTGGTTGTGCCTACAAAAGAAATCAGAGTTAAATATCAATCTTGTGACAAGATTAAAGATTCCATGCAAAGATTGGGTTTTATATGTTGTTTTATCTAAAAACAAAAGAGTTAAATCCTTCCTCTTCAACCAACGAAGACTCAAAAAGGGCTCATTAAGTTTCCAATTAAGGCTTATTTAGGCTGGTGCTTGTTCACAGTTTCCTTGATGCAAGTAAATGAGAATAATTGACTCCCTGAGGGACACCAGTCCATCCCAGGCTAACCCCCCAGCAAAATGATCCTCATTTCACAGCTGAGTTGACAGGACCAATCAGAGAGGAGGTGTCTTCCTTAAAAATACAATGCGATACCCAGAGTGGAATTGAGCCAAGTGCCCTTGGAGTATGGGTCAGATGTTCTCACTCTCTCACACCCACTCACTGCTCCTTTCTCCTCAAGTGGAGCTTGAGGCTTTCAGCACAGATATCTATCTCTTCTTGTTTTGTGCAATTTACTGACTTGGTTTCAGTATTTTCTATTTTCATTTTGCCTGTAACTTCTCCGAAAGTTTTGCAAAGTATATATATAGGCCTACATTGTTCTTGCTCGCTTGGAATATACCGATGCTTAAAAATAGAACTTTCAGCCGATAACGCACATGCGCAAGTCACTGCAAGACTTGCATATTATTATAACGATAGGGTAAATTCTGTTAATATACGGACGTGATTAGTGTTAAAAAATATATTTACCCCTGTAAGAAATGGATGTGTCTGAATTGAAAAAAGGTGTGTAGATTTAGATTTGAATAAACTTTCAACGTAAGTTGCAAACTTGTGTTAACAAACAATGTCAGAGATTCTAGGTGTAATCGGGTGATTAGTTTGATCTTATAAACTTAGAGATCAGGTGTATATTTATGTTTTAATGTTTAAAACGGAAGCCCCTTTGTAATGTGTGAATTTCTTTTGGTGTACAATTCCATGGTACTGTAGGTTATATTTCATATTTGCCACTTTTAGGTAGTCCCCTGTAAAAATACCGGTACTTCGGTATTACCAGTACCATTTGCGTCAGGTATAAACGGTGCTCATTTTCATCAGTACCATGCAACATTATTTCTTATTACATTTGTCACTTAAATTTCTTAGTTAATTTTTATGCTGCGCTCATCTCATCTCATTACGTTTTGCTGCAGCTTCAGCTTCTTTTGGCAAATCTCCAAGCATCCTTCTTTTATCTGCTCTTGCTCTCCATTTGACTTCTCTATCCTTTACCACATATTCTTCTCTTTTGATTTACTTCAATCTTATAGATTTGACATTGATAATTTGCTCCATTAACCACCCATGTTCTTCTATTGCTCTCCATGTGTTAGCTGACAACCAGTGTTTGTTTCCTACTTTTCTGTAACCCAGGATGTCCTCTGCTAGCTGTGACTTAGTGAGCTTCACTTAAAAGTTTCCAACTATCATCAATGCTTTCATTAAAATTTCTTTCTCCTATCCGTTGTCTGATATCTTTGTGATATTTTTGTCAATTTCCTGACACTTGAGTTTGTTCACCTCATAAATTTCACAAACTATTGTGCCTTTTCTTCTTCCCAGTAGCATCAGCCTTATCTTTGCAACATCCAGCTAATGATCACTTTCCATGTCAGCAATACCACTACTTCGTGTATCGCATAGTGACCTTCTGTACTTTCCATTTATGGTTATATGGTCTATTTGGCTTCTGTGTCTTCCATTAGGCGAGGTCCAGGTGTACTTAAATATTTCTTTGTGTTTGAATAGTGTTCCACCTATCACAAGATCATGCATCCCACAGAAATCTACAAATAACACCATTTTTATTTATTTGGCCAGTTCCTTCTTTACCCATCATTCTTTATCTTCCTAAATTGTCTACACCAACTTTTGCATTAGCATCTCCCATCAAAATTAGTGCATCATGTATTGGGACTATTTCGACTACTCTTCTTAGCTGTTCACCGGTTGAACCTAACCGTTGAACCTAACGGTCGAACTTAACCGGTTAATCCTAACCGGTTGAAGCTAACCGCTTGAACCTAACTGGTTAAACCTAACCGGTTAAACATAATCGGTTGAACCTAACCGCTTAAACCTAATCGGTTAAAACTAACCGGTTAAACCTAACCAGTTAAAACCTGAAAAGTCATTTTTGTTCATTTTTGAATAATCAATTGAATAGTTTTAGCTATTTACAGATTAATAAGCAATCGAAGCAAACTTGTGCTATAACAGAAAGGAAAACAAGACGTTATTTTGTTAGTATATATACCACCCCCCCCCCTCCCTCCTTCCTTCCCATGCCAACCTGGGCATCTCGGTTTATAAGTCTGAAATGAAACCCCTAAAATAAATGAAGAGTTACAACAAAAAGTTCTGGCAAAAAATGCAAATTTAGAAAATAATTTTTAAAACTTTTACAATATTAAACAAATTGAGAAAATGTTAAAAAATGTTCAAAATTCTGACTGTTCCATCGAAAATTATAAAACTGGAACCAGAAGTCTATTCATTCTAATTTAAACATCCATAGACCTTCAATAAGCATTATGGTGACCACTATAATATGTAAAGGCAAGAGAAAAATACTAAAGAACTTACTCTTAATTGGGACTGTTGTAAATGTTGAAACTGGATCGGAGACGTAAGACTGATGGATGAAGGCGTTGCGGTGACTGGCGGAGGTGGGGCACTATGACCTGAAGGTTGTTGCTGTTGCAAGGCTACGGCTGTGGCTTGGACGGTTACAGGTGCTCTCATAGCTATGAAGAGTTACAACAACATAAACTAACAATAAATTTCCAGCAATGTACATAAACTTCATGGCCCTATGGCAAGTGGTTTTACCATTTTAAGGAGAAATGATGCTGTTTTTTTGTGAATTTTTAAAATATTCTCCTACCTGTTTTGCCTATTAAAGTGATAAAATGTTGTTTATGAATCTTAAGATAACTACTTGATATAACTAAAATTATAGCATTCTGCAGAGCATATACCTCTGCCCCTATTCATTCCCTAACCAGAATGCAATCTACCTCAGAAACCCTCTACTCTAAGTTATATAAAACCTAAAACATTCTCTTTCTCACTGCTGATCCTTTTGCCATTTACATTCTAAACACTTGAGGATCATTACTTGTAAACATTGTTTTCAGTTTAATTCAGGCTAAGCATTAATTGTTTTAGCTCTATACAAGGTAGATTCACATTCCATTATTTTCATTCATGGCAGAAACCAATTGTTTTGATTTCATTGATACCAGAAACCACTTCACTTGATTTTTTTAGTCCAAAAATCCATTGTATGGCTGTTCTTTCATGGTATGAGTTCATTGTTCAGCACATTCCATTGGAAAGTTCAACTAAGATAAATCTTGCCCTAAAATATCCCCACCCCTCCATTTTTGTCCTCCAATACAACCCAAATTTTAATCACTTCTTCCTTAAGCAGTAACAAAACCACACAGCAAATCTAATCCAAATCCCCAATCATCAGTTCTTGAGATATCTTGATAACAAACAAACAAAATAAAAGCAAAAACATTTCCCCACCTTTCCATTTGTACCTTCCCATTCCAATATGTCTCAAATTCTAATCACTTATATGAACTACATTATGTCAGCACTTTCCCATTAAGCCACGCTTGTACCATGATATCTGTTGATAACAAAACGCTGTACACAATAACCAACAATAATATCATGCCCAATACAATGCAAAACGAACATACACTTTATCAATTTTTCAAAATTTTACTTAAGCCCCACCCACTTATTAATATGCATGAAATCACCACCAAAATCAATAGGGCACATCTGCAAACCATGAGCTATCTGTGTACCACACACGACTTGAATCCAGTTCATAACTTTTGAGATATCGTGATAACAAGCTTTTTATTTACAAAATCATATTAAATCTGTCCCACAGTATAGCCAAATTGGGTTAGACCTCTTCTTACTGATAGCTCGTTTGGGCTATAACTTGCATTTAAACACTACAGCTTTAATATTAAAACAGCCTGAATGCCCGATTGGCACATGTACCACACTTAAATATTTGTTTCAAACAACATTATATACTGTAATTATTTCAAAATTCCGCCTTCTACTTTAGTACAATAATTTCTCATAATTTAATGGACCAATCAGCTTCTCAGGCTACAGTCTGCAGATCGGGCATACATATCATCGTGAAAGTTAATGTGTTGTGAACACTAACAATGCTTCCACCATAATTTCCTAAACAACAGCAATTTTAAGCTCATAATTTTAAGTTTTATCTCTTGTGCCACTTTCATTACAAAGACAGACAGTTTTTGTTGGTATCTTTTAATGGCAGAAGGTCCTACATCTTACAATTTTGGCCCAGTTCAGAGGAGAGTACAAGACAGTTCTGGCAGTTTTAGTTATGCTAGATTAGTTCTGAATCAGAAAGTGATGATACCGATGCTAACGTTAGACTTTCTAATGTGGACTGGTGTGACTTAGTTAATACTTCGTAGTACTCGTGTTTCAATACCGATGCTAACGTTAGACTTTCTAATGTGGACTGAGTACTTTCGTGTTTCAATACCGATGCTAACGTTAGACTTTCTAATGTGGACTGGTGTGACTTAGTTAATACTTCGTAGTACTCGTGTTTCAAACCTCATGTTTCTCTTGCTTAGTTAATACTAGAGTACTGCGTGTTTCAATACCGATGCTAACGTTAGACTTTCTAACAAAGTCAACTGGTTTCAATACCGATGCTAACGTTAGACTTTCTAATGTGGACTGGTGACCCACACATAGACTAACAAACGACCCACACATAGACTGGAAATTTAACCTACCATTGATGATTTAACGTTAGCCATTCCCAATTTTGTTCGCTGTTTCGGCAACTTTATTATTTTTACACCCTGAATTGGTAGAATTTGGTGAGATATTGTTGAGAAAGTTTTGTTTGTTCATAAGGATACATTAGCTATTGGACTTCAGAGTGTTCAAGGTATTAAATGTTATTATTTTGAGCAAAAGCATCTACTCCAGGGCTAGTGTATATAAAGTCAACAACCCAGTGGGCAAACGTAAAAACTCCCAAAAGACAAAAGTGGAGCCTATGGGAGGATATGTTAATAACTAGGTGTGACTGGGGGAAGTTTACCAATGCCAACTTTAAGAGAATGTTTTTGTTTAGAAATAACAGCTCTTAATTCATTGTTTGGAACAAATAAAAGATAATGTTTGCATTACAGCTCATCTACATTTTAATTTACTGTGTCTAAATCGTGCTGTGCTTAGAACAAGTCTGACAATGCAGCGGCATGTGAGAGGTGATAATAAAATGTTCTTGAAAACAAGTAGGTTACCTATTAATTCCTTTTTTACTTTCAATATAAATCCCAATTATTTTGGTATCCCTTTGCCCTTCCTGCTGACCAACACCTGTATAATAAATGTAACAAATTTGAAAATTACATAATTGATTTAAAGACAAGATTAAAGTCATCTCATGTTATTAAATTATTTTGCTTATTTGAATTTCAAAACTTACTACAAATACTAATAATACTACGTGTCCGTATACTAGTATGACAAATTTTAAAGAACATATATTTATTTCCCAATCTTTCATCAACACATGCCAATTCTTAGAAACATCTAAACATACTGCAATCTATCTGACAATGTTTCTATATTCTATTCCGAACACAAAAGCCAATTTTTTTTATCTGTTGCACTAATCTAAACTATCATTTTGTTATTGACAGAAGATACCACAGATTTGGTTGTACACTTATGTAGAAAAGATATATTATGTAGTTGAATGCTCAAAAATTGCTTTATGATTATGTAATTATGGGTTTGTAATACTTTATGATTATCTAATAATGGGTTTGTAATAATGCTTAATGGTATTATATCTTCTTTTTTTTCAGACAGTACAGATACATTGCATACAGAACATTTACTGTATGGACACATGGACGTCTTGAGAAGAAGAAAGAAAAAAAAAGGGGCCATCCTGTGTAGTTCTCCAAGTAAGACATGAATTTCCTGAAGCTGATGGAGAATATTACGGGGTTCCGTGACAGGAGTTTAAGTGAAGTAACAGATGATGCGCTTAGTTTAGACATTTGAATTGTAGAATGGACTAATTGAGCTGGTTGTGATGGGACTTTATATAGCATAGCATAGAAGGTTTAACATCCCGAAAGCATCCAGTGCTGGACATTATATCAAGATGGCCACGGCCTTTGATAACCAGTTGTGAACTCACTGGTTGCAGCCCCACTGGGATTCAAACCGGGACAGTGCTGGTGAGAGGACAAAGCACTAACCACTACAGCATGGAGGTCTGTCAATATATAATTTAAGATTTTAATACTGTTACATCAATGAGTAGATAAACCAGTGTGCATATCTTGCCTGGTTTTTGCTGTTTTTTTTTTTCTTCTTCCAATTTCAACCTTCCAAGATTTTTATACCCCACCCTCCCTCTAAAAAGTTGTACAAACCTCTAATTTGCATTAAATTTGTTTCATGAGGAGAATGACTAGTTAAGTAGAAATGAAAGTTTCAACTTCTTGAATAATTTATTTTCCATCATGGTATACCTACCTTATTTACCCCAATTGACAGTATAATGCAACTACTGTTCGGAACCAAAGGCTGTGATTCAACATTGTGTTTGTATTTTACATTTTTGTGGTGGAACATACTGTATTCTGCAGTTGGAGTATGAAATGTAACATTTAATACTTTACAATGTTCTGTGACATGATTATTATTATTTTCTTGTAATACAGTAAGAATATAAACAACTGCATTTGATAATTTAAAAATAAGCTTTGTTTATACAATTCAAGCTTGGAAAGATTTTTACAATATTTTCTTTCATTCTTTATTTTTGCTATTAAAGAAAAAATTCTTCTCACAGGCAGTTTATGCAATGTCATGAACTATTCTACCCTTGACAACTGTATTATCCATTGTACATGGTATAAGACAAGGATGACAAGTAATGATGAACAATCTGCAAGGTTTAAACTTGGATGGAAGAAGCTCTTTTAAGAGAGATATATCACGATTCATACTTTCTGGTATGAAGTGTGTTTAGTATTCAAATTGATAGGAATCCTCTCTTGATACAAAACGTTGTTCCAAATGGGTAATTATAGAAATTTTTCAACTCTCAATATACAGATTTTTTTTTTTTTTTTACAGTTAAGCCCATTGCTAAGGAATGTGTCTTTTCCCTTCTGAGAAAATTAGTATCATGTTAATAGTGCAAAAACATTTTCGAGTTACTTGTTCCTTTTATAAGCATTAAATGATAAAATATAACTGTACTTGGCAACTATAACTCTTGATAGTTGTAAGAGAGTGGACATAAGGAATTATTTTGCTCATTTGTGTTGTCGGACCAAATTGATCAATAAAAGTATTATATATTTTATAATCTTCAGAATGAATATTTGTTGATGGAGCCCTGAAGTATTTCTTTCAAAACACTGGGAAATATGGGGTTTTTCAACAGTTTTAATCACTCCTGGATTCCCGGTTGTAGTTACAAATTATTATGTTGTCAGGATTGTGCAATACTGGGATTGGGATACGGCAGGACTTCCTGAAAATTTGAGATTTTCCGATTAGGAACAACTTGGACGTTGATAGAAAGTTAATTTTCTGCTTGTAAGTTGGAATTTTTCTGGTTTTGCCCTTGAGCTATCTTGATGACAAACAAACAAACAGGAGTGAAAACATAATAATGGATGCTAGTGCATAATGCCTCTATGGCAGTATGGTGGGTCACCAGGCCAGAGAGCAGTTTGATTATTTTCCTTATTTGCAATGGCGAAAAGCGAATATACGGCATCAATTTTTATTACAGGTCTGCAACTAATTAGGGAGGGAGGGGGCTGAATCCCCAGTCGTTTTTATCATTTTTTTAGAACCCCCGCTTCCGATGGCACTGACCTGCTGACGTGTATTCCTAACAACCTCAGCCTACTCAAATTAACAAGCCACTCACAAAAACAGGCTTATTCCCACCCCAAAATTTATGTTGAGCTACTATGTTCTAGTTTATTTTAAAGGAAATTTTTTGCTTAATCCAAATCATTATTCTGATCACCTGATTTTATAAATGGATTTTGAGGAAATGACAAGAAGGCGATGCACTTTAAATCACTTGTCGTGTCTCTTTTTTATACTTATTTGTAAGTTGTATCACAAATTGTAGGGTACCATCAGATTATTTTTTATTACAAAGTATTTTAAACCATTCTTTTGGTGCATCAAGCATGTCTGTCCTAAAAACCACTATAATAAGAACTTCAATAAAGATGGAGCAAGAGCATCTTGAAAATTGTTCATAATGCCACTTGAGTCCAATTGGTATCAGAATGTGAAATACAAAGGGTGGTTACCGTGGTATCAATTTGTTTTGTATGTCTGTGTGGAAAATTGGATGTTGCCGCTTTGGTAGATAAAATTGGATGTTGCCGCTTTGGTAGATAAAATTGGATGTTGCCGCTTTGGTAGGGATATGTCAGGTTTCCTCAAATTAAAGCCATTCTTGATAAAACCTTATGTTTTTTAGGCAGAATACAGAAATGACAATCATTTTCTCTACTGCCTAACCAGGGCCATTTAATCTATCACCCTCCCCTACTCCATTTTACCTTGCTGCTACCCTTATCACCGCCACCCCTCCCATTTCCCTCCACCTCTAGCATCTCAGCCCTTCACCAGGTGGGAACTGGGGGTCATTTGCCTCCCTGACAAAAGCACCAGAACATGTTTGTACCGACTAACCGGCAACATATTTTGTCCGATCGATAGTCCCTTCCCCCAACCCATACAACAAGTTGTCCGTCTCCCCCTGGGTCCCAAATCAACTTTCTGGTGCTGATCCTACTCTGTATACATTTGGGTAAAAGCAGGGAATTTAGTTCCCTAGTGTAATAGAATTATCAATAAATGAAGACGAGTTCGAGGAATGTCAAACAAGGAAACGAATGTGTGACAGCTGAAGATGCAAGGCTATGTACTTTGCAGAAATTGTCCCAGTTATACAAATGGACTTGAAAGGACTTATGATTTTGTCATACTATATTGACCCCACTCGGACATGCATCCCGAAAAGCAGGAAAAAAGAATGCAGAACACTTATTCCAGCTGTAAGTTTGGATAAGAACTAATCAATGTATTATTAATGAGGGAGCCTTCAACATTTTGCCTGGGACAATATTGCCAGTCTGTCCAGTAATATATTCAACTTAAAAAATGCTGAATATTATTATCCGTAAAATAGCTCAATATTATCAACTTCTACACAACATCAATTCTGTCAATATACACTTACATGGGAGCGGCCATTTTGTTCATACACCCTCTAAAAAATGTCCATACACCTAGTACAGCTTTGAATATTAATGTATTCTTTAGATTCTATTTCAATTTTCTTACTTCCAAGAAATATTTTGTTCTTTGCATGGGTCTATTAATTTGTATTTATATATCATATTAACAATTCAAGCTCTTAGAACCTTATGTCAAAGCATTTTGGAAAGGAAATTTCATAGAGAATTCTGAAGAAATACATTATGTGTGCTAGCACATAGGACAACATATGTCATCATTGGCACGATTTCAACACAGAATTAGACAAAATGGCAGCGTCCATGTTATAACTTCCAACTTAGATAAGTTGAGAATGGAATACGATTTCATGATGGGGTTTTTGGAAGCTGGTTTATTTTATGATCCTCTATCAAAGACCAAGCTAGAATATTTGACTAGAATATTTGACTAGAATATTTGACTAGAATAGATGTCTAGCATAGATGTCTAGAATAGATGTCTAGAATGGATGTCTAGAATAGATGTCTAGAATAGATACCTTTAAGTAACCCCCACACATATATAGAATTTACTCCTAATTTTCTTCAGTACACTGTAACCCTTAAATACCCAGACCAAGCGTGTCACGCTCGATTGGGGACACACTTTTTCAAAAAATATTTTTCTTTGTCAAATAGGTCCACAGCAGGGATCTTGGTATCATTTGAAAGAGCTTGAATAGTTCTTTCAGAAAATATAACCTTTTGATGGGGGTTATGTTGAAGAATTTTGCAAAGAAATGGATTGAAAAAGAGAGAATTAAAAAAAATGTACAAAATTTAATGAAAAACCTCTTTTCTTTTGTTTTCTTTAAAAGCTTACTTGCCATACTTCCTGACCTAGCTTTTGCTTGAAAAGTCATGAAGAACTGTCAAAGACAATAAAAGTATCTAATTCCAGTCGAATTTTGACTGCCCCTACCATCACTATGTTTTTTGGCAAAATTTGTGCCAAATTTAAAATGTGAAAATTAATTTGAAAGAAAAACAAATCCAAACTTTTGTTGTCACCGTTTTGAACTCCTGGGTCTTTAAGGTTAAAATCCTGATGGAGTAGACTAGTGATAACAGATTTTATTGGATCTTCTGCAACTTTCTTCCAATCAATACTAGCCATAACTCATTTATCATGCATGATACAGTAATGTATATCAGTGATATATCATGCATGATACAGTGATATATCATGCACGATACAGTGATATATCATGCATGATACAGTGATATATCATGCATGATACAGTGATATATCATGCACGATACAGTGATATATCATGCACGATACAGTGATATATCATGCACGATACAGTGATATATCATGCATGATGATACAGTGATATATCATGCATGATACAGTGATATATCATGCATGATAGTGATATATCATGCGATACAGTGATATATCATGCGATACAGTGATATATCATGCATGATACAGTGATATATCATGCATGATACAGTGATATATCATGCATGATACAGTGATATATCATGATATGCATAAAAGTTGAATAATATTTTTTTCTTCGTAAACTGCGATATTTATACCGTCTACCTCTTTCAATTTCTCATATTGTTCTCTACTTCACCTCTCAAACAATACAGATATGATTAACCATTAAATTAATAAATCCTGAAAGTTTAGATTCAGAAACTGGTCACAAATGGATCCTGCTCTCTGAATCACCTGCATTTTTCCCCTGCTGGCCTTAACCATAAACTTGCACCATCAACTTGATACTAGACAGTTTCCATTAACTCAACCCGCTAATGTTCAGCAGAAAAAATAAACCATTTATTAGAGTCAGAAAATAATAATGTATACAGTCATTGTTTAGGATGACTTATAAAACATTTAACAGAGGTATAATGTAAAGCACAGAGTCACTGTAAGGATGACTTACCAATCCTGGGATCAAGCCAAGTGGTGGATTTATCCACATGATTAATGAAGTAAATCTCGCCTTCTGGTGTCACGGCTTGTTCCCAATGTTCTGGCATGGGGCCTAGGTCTTGGGCCGCTGGGAGAGGCTGGTTGCTAATTATCTGTTGAACCTGTCAGATAAAGGGCAGATGCAATAACTGTTACACATGTGAGTTTAAAGTTCATTGTGAGTTTGAAGTTCATTGGATCTTCTGCAACTTTCTTCCAATACCCAGTCATATAACTCATGTATCATACAGTAATATATCATGACTCATGTATCATGTATGATACAGTGATATATCATAATATTTGTGTCCATGATGATCAATCTAGTTCACCCATAACATGGCAGCCATACTTAGGGAGACTTTTTATGAAATATCAGCTGCCAAACCAGTTATTTCTTCATTGTGTTTGCATCTTAACTTCTTTCATTCTTTTCTGTACCCTATCTGTTTGTTGAATGTGTTCAGTTACCCCTGTCACTAATACTAGAGGCAGTCTAAATCTCATTTCAGCCCTCACATTTCATCTCTGCATGTACCAGTGAGGTTATTGACTGAAAAATATGAAAATTGCCTGAAGCACCAGCACAGTGTACATCTGATCTCCGGCAATAATTAGCAAGACAGATATTTGCATACTGATGCCTCAGAATAAAAAAAGCTGAAAAAATGGTCAACTTTTAAACGATTTTTAACACACTTTTTGCTACTTTTATATGGTATTTAATAATCTTAAAGCAATTAAGCTGGTGTTGCCTCTACTTGTCAATATACCTTTAACCTGTTTAAAGGAAAGGTATCGTCCCATAAATAAATTTAGAAGTAAACGCCACTTTCAGTTTTCAATTTTCGTAATTAATTGTGAGAAATCTGTGGTGCTATCGATAACACATTAGGGCGGATTTCCAGTTTTCAATTTTCGTAATTGATTGTGAGAAATCTGTTGCGCTATCGATAACACATTCTCGCAATCAATAGGGAAAATTGAAAACCATAACTAACTTTACTAACAAGGTAGCATTCACTTCTGAATGTATTTATGGGACAATACCTTTCCTTTAACTTTTCCATCATCTAATCTATCACAATGAGAAAACAAATTGCCATGGTAAATATCATTATCACTTGATTGGCTGGAACACAGGGTCATGACCAAGCACAACCTTTTAAGTGGGAATTCCCTTGAGGGTATCTGTAACCAAAAAAAAAAAAAAAAATTATTCAGGTGAAACCCCCATGGTAACCTTTCATGGTCAATTTGCAATGACCTAGAAAACACAGCATTTTACTAGTGTTGTGGAGGCAAGGTTGGAACAGGTCGTTGAACTGGGCCATATTCTGATGACAGATACTATTTTGAAAGGAATGACTCATGTTTTCTTAAGTTTCACATTCAAGTGAAACCATGACTGCCTTTGTAAGACCATGTTCTCACTTGAAAACAAGCTCGCAATCTGACCCACTACCGGCAATCAGATCTGCTGATTTCTTACAGTGAGAATGCTCATCAGATCTGATCATAGTCACTTTATCTTGGATCCAACTGAAGGGTAGATCTGTGGCATGTGATCAGATCCACCGATGACATTATCAGAAACCGTGAGTGAACGCAGATCAGTGACCTACGGTCACGTTAGCTATGCAATACCATGTAATAATATTTTTTTTCTTCTAGGTAGATAGTTAGCCAGGTTACATTTTGCGGGATTTAAATGACCCACCTTCTGGCTTGCAGTACACTCATGCCCTGAAATCACATCACCTGTAGTGGTGGTCTGATCGCGCTTGTTTATCATCAGTGTATCATGATCCGGCAAGGATCATGATCAGGAAATTAGTGAGAACATGGCGTTATTATTGATAGAAAAGTATTAAAAGAAGGGTATCATCCCATGTATAAATTCAGAAGTGAACGCAGACGTGTTTGCACTGTCACTTCTGGTACACATCCACCGGACTGACCATAGAGGCCTAAATTTGTTATCAAAAACATGACAGATTTTTTGCAATCAGTAATACAAATTGAAAACCGTAGTGACATTCTGGTACACATCCACCGGACTGACCATAGAGGCCTAAATTTGTTATCAAAAACATGACAGATTTTTGCAATCAGTAATAAAAATTGAAAACCGTAAGTGACATTACCAGCATGGCAGCGTTCACTTTTAACTTTATTCATTAATGGGACGAGACCTTTCCTTTAACAGAATAAAAAGTAACATATTGATGAATATGACATGTGTGTTTTATCTTTTATTGTGACTCCCTGGTTACAACTCCATTTTCATTCATCTCTTCTTAGTAAATATTGAGTACCTGTGACTCACTCGATCATAAACACCCATGACCTGAGCAAAAGGCTTAATCAAAACATCTCTATCAGTCATTAACATCCACATGGGACATTTGTTTTACTTTCTATACAGTACATGTATGTTCTTGTCTTCTTCCTGTGGCATGAAGTATTTTTGCCTTGGAAGTCATTGGCATGTCTAAGATGGGGAGGGGGGGGGGGGGGGCTATTGCCATTAACCCCCGCCCTCAAAAAAAAAAAAAAAAAAATAAAAAATAATAATAATAATAATACAAAATGTCAAAGTTTAAATATAATTAACTGAAATAGCAATGAACCATGATAGAAAACAGACGTTGGCATTTTTTAAATTGTATTGACTGAATTATCTTTAATATTTTACCAAAACTTTCCTAGTTTGCACCAAATTTCCTCCATTTTAGACTGAAAATCGTTAAATTTAGCTCAAAATCTTTCATTTAAGCCCCAATTCTTCAATTTTGGATCAAAAAATCTTCAATTCTGAATTACCTATTTTCAATATGGACCAAAAATGTTCAAGTTTAAACCAAAATCTACAACATAGGGCCTACATGTATATACCTGTATACTATAGAACCAAAACACCTTTAGATGGACGGTGAGTCTTAATAATATCAGGGCCATGCCCCCCTCTCCAATTACTTTCAACTGGTCAACTGTTCAAAGCAATACAATTTTCAGATATGCCTTTATCTTTCCGCCTGATGGGTAATTGCCAACATTTGTCCTGTCAAGGATTGCAGGAAGGGTCACCTCTCAGGGGGAGGCGGGGACTTAAATATTTTCCTGATTACAAGCGGATAAATTGCACTGCTTCATTACCTAAAATGTTGCTGCTAAATGGGAAAATTACTGTCAATTGCGGGAATTTCTTTTGGAAATTGTTGACAAAATGTCCAACAATTTTGCTCCTTTTTATTCAATTTTATGAAAATAATTCCAACTGGAAACTAGAACGGTAAATACTGTCATGGTTTGCATGCCCATGCAAATTGACACCCATATCATATGACCCGGCCAATTACAAAAATGGCATCTCACACTAAGTCCCACATCGATCACATTCCATGTCCCAAATGACATCCCACCTCATGTCCCACATGACATCCCATGCCTTGTCCCACATGGCATTCTACCATATCTCCCACATGGCATTCCACCATACAGTGTCTCACATGGCATTCCACCATATGTCCCAAATGGCATTCCACCATGTCTTACATGGCATCCCACGCTATCACCCACATGGATCACATCCTACATGTATGTCCCACATTAATCCAAGCATATGTACCACATGACATACCTCCCTATGTCCCACATGGCATCCCTCCCTGTGTCCCGCATCAGTGGCTTCCCACCTGATGTTCCACATGGCATCCCACTAGTTTTTCATGGTATCCCTCCCATGTCCCAATGATATCCTACTTTATGTCCCACATGGCATCATATCCCATGTCCCCATGGCCTCTACCCCATGTCCCACATAGCCTCCTACCCTATGTCACATATGCCATCCTACCTTATGTTACACATGGCATCCTACCTTATGTCACACATGGCATCTCAACCTATGTCACACTCTGTGTTACTCGTGGCAGTCCACCATGTCCCACATGGCATTCTACCCTGTTCCACATGGCATCCCACCCTATGTCCCACATGGCATCCCACCCCATGTCCCACATGGCATCCCACCCCATGTCCCACATGGCATCCCACCCCATGTCCCACATGGCATCCCACCCCATGTCCCATGGCATGGCATCCCCATCCCCCCATGTCCCAAATGGCATCCCACCCCATGTCCCACATGGCATCCCACCATGTCCCACATGGCATCCCACTCCATGTCCCACATGGCATCCCACCCCATGTCCCACATGGCATCCCACCATGTCCCACATGACATCCTACCCCATGTCCCACATGGCATCCCACCCCATGTCCCACATGACATCCCATAGGCTCCATAAGAAGTCTCATACTAGCTATCAGTCACTGATTGAGCATACTATGTATGAAAGTCAGTTCATATAATAACTTATATGCAAATGACTTGTTGAAATGGGGTGGGACGCCATGTCCCACATGACATCCCATAGGCTCCATAAGAAGTCTCATCCTAGCTATCACAGTCCCTGATTGAGCATACTGATGTATGAAAGTGTCAGTTCATATAATAACTTATATGCAAATGACTTGTTGAAATGGGGTGGGACGCCATGTCCCACATGACACCCCATGTCCCACATGACATTCCATTACATGGCATTCCACCCTATGTCCTGCATGGCATTCCACCACATATCCTACATGGCATTCCACCCTGTTCCACATGGCATCCCACCCTATGTCCCACATGGCATCCCAAATGGCATCCCACCCTATGTCTCACTTGATGTCCCATAGGCTCCATAAGAAGTCTCATCCTAGCTATCACAGTCCCTGATTGAGCATACTGATGCATGAAAGTGTCAGTTCATATAATAACTTATATGCAAATGACTTGTTGAAATGGGGTGGGACGCCATGTCCCACATGACACCCCATGTCCCCATGACATTCCATTACATGGCATTCCACCCTATGTCCTGCATGGCATTCCACCACATATCCTACATGGCATTCCACCCTGTTCCACATGGCATCCCACCCTATGTCCCCATGGCATCCCAAATGGCATCCCACCTATGTCTCACTTGATGTCCCATAGGCTCCATAAGAAGTCTCATCCTAGCTATCACAGTCCCTGATTGAGCATACTATGTATGAAAGTGTCAGTTCATATAATAACTTATATGCAAATGAGTTGTTGATTATGAAAAAAAAGAGGAGTCAAATAATTATGCCTGATCTAGCCCTTGGTGTATACAACATGGTAAATATTATATTATATGTCCCTCATGGCCCCCATCCATGTCCCACATGGCATCCCTCCCTATGTTTATATGCAATCACATCTTGTCACACTCCCTGACTAAGCATACTAAATCAAATAAGTCTGGTCAGTTTATATACTGTAGCAACCTTATGCAAATGCCCACAATAATAAAGGTATAGTTTAATAATCATGCCTGATACAACTGTTGGTGCCCAAATATTTTGAAGAATGTTAAGGATTTTACAAGTGCTACAAGAGAGACTTGAGGATCTCTGAAGAATATTTGAAAATTATATCATTTTACAGTTATCTTCTACAAAAATATTAAATGTCTTGTAGACTTTTTAAGGAAACTAGTCTTAAATCCTGTCTTAAGTATCTCTGAAAAACTTTAACATTCTATAAGAAAATTATAACCTTTCAAAAAGATATCTGAAGAAACTTTAACTTTTTTTGAGGATCTCTGAAGAAACTTTTTCTGAAGAATTCTCAAAAAACTGACATTTCTGAGAAAATATCAGGACAAATCTGCGGACGGCCGGATGTAATCGCCATAACATAGGTTCACAAAATGCTTTGCATGCGAACAAATAGAGCATGCAACCGAGAAATAGAAACTTCCTTCCGGGAGAAGGGGAAGGGAGGGGAGGGGAGGGGAGGAGAGGAAAAGAAGGAGGTTGAGGGGAGAAGGAGTGGGAGTGGAGGAGGGAGTGGGAGAGGAGGAGTGGGAGGGAGAGGGGAGTGGGAGGGGAGGAGGGGCGAGTGGGAGGGGAGGAGGGCGAGTGGGAGGAGGGGGAGTGGGAGGAGAAGGGGAGTGGGAGGGGAGAAGGGGAGTGGGGGGGAGAAGGGAGTGGGAGGAGAAGGGAATGGGAGGGAAGGGGAGTGGGAGGGGAGGGGGGGGAGTGGGAGGAGGAGGGGAGGGGGGGGGGGAGTGGAAAGGGAGGAGGGGTGGGAGGAGGGAGGGAGTGGGAGGGGAGGAGGGGAGTGGGAAGGGAGGGGGGAGTGGGAGGAAAGGGGAGGGAGTGGGAGGAGAGGGAGTGAAGGAAGGGAGTGGGAGGGGAGAAAAGGGAATGGGAGGAGGTGGGAGGGGATGGGAGTGAGAGGGGAGAAGGGGGAGGAGGGGGGGGGAGGAATTAGGGGAGGGAATGGGGAGGGGAATGAGGGGAAGGGGAATGAGGGAAGGGGAATGAGGGGAAGGGGAAATGAGGGGAAGGGGGAATGAGGGGAAAGGGAATGAGGGGAGGGGGAATGAGGTAGTAGGAGGAGGAGGAATAAGTAGGAATGATGGGGAGGGACGAGGGGAGGGGACGAGGGAAAGAGGAAGAGCGGGAGAGGGACGAGGGGAGGGAACGAGGGGAAGCACACGAGGGGGGCGGACGAGGGTAGAGGGGAAGAGGGGAGGGCCAGGGATTGGGGACGAGGGTCGGGGACGAGGGTCGGGGGACGAGGGGTAGGGGACGAGGAGTAGGGGACGAGGGGAGGGACGAGGGGGGGAGGGGCGAGAGGGCGGGGCGAGAGGGCAGGGACGAGGGTAGGGACAAGGGGTGGGGATGAGGGGTAGGGGACGAGGGGTAGGGGACGAGGGGAGGGACGGGGGGAGGAGATGAGGAGGGGGGAAGAGGGAGAGGGGATGAGGAGGGGAGGGGAAGAGGGTAAAAAAGCCCAAACTAACGCTACCACTACCACAAAATATCAAAAAAAATAAAAAATCAAAGACGCCCAGAGTTAGTAAAAAAATTATCAATGCTGACTTTGAAATTGTGAACAGAACTAGAGCTAACAACCCACTCAGGCAAACCATTCCACTCATTAACAACTTTTTGCAAAAAGCTAAAATGCTGAATATCTTTTTGAACCTTTATTACCTCATTTATGTCAAATTTGTGTCAAATTTTCCTTAATTTATTTCCAAAAAGACTGCACATTTTGAAGTTATAATTTCTGCCACATAAGAAAGCATACCTATCCCTTCCATTCTTGTTATTTAGATGTACATGTATTACCCCTATTCCTCCCATCCTTGTTATTTAGATGTACACGTATTACCACTATCCCTCCCATCCTTGTTATTTAGATGTACATGTATTACCCCTACCCCTCCCATCCTTGTTATTTAAATGTACATGAATTACCACTATCCCTCCCATCCTTGTTATTTAGATATAAATGTATTACCCCTATCCCTCCCATCCTTGTTATTTGAATGTACATGTATTACCACTATCCCTCCCATCCTTGTTATTTAAATGTAAATGTATTACCCCTACCCCTCCCCTCCTTGTTATTTAAATGTACATGTATTACCCTTCAAGCGCTAGGAATTTGATTTTATATAATTTTCTAAAAGTAGTGCTATTAAGAGGCTAACTTGTCTCTACATTATACCAGTCAAAATCTAGTCTGCTGATAATCATTGAATGAAATTTAGGACATAAATTTAAAAAAAAATTGCATTCATTAAAAATTCTTCAAACTAAATGGGCTTTTGATGTAAATTTAAAGACTACTTTGCTCAGAATTTACAGTTGTTCCTGGTGATTATAAACTTCAGCTGTCCATACATACACATTCATCACTAGTGACATAGGCGCAGTGTAAATTTCAAACCGTGTTTATAACTGATTTGTGGAGTGGTCATGGCATACGCCTACCTGAACATACACTACTATTATTGGCTGAGATATCTGCTGTTGTCAGTTTGTCTGATAGATGCTTGCATCATGGTGCCCAACTTTTTTCTCCATTTTCAATTTGAGTATTTAACATCGATTCCCACGGCTCTCTCAGCAGCTAGATTACCAGAGCTTCCAGGACTTTGCCCACTGCTCCTTGTGACCCACACAATCAGGAATTATCAATATAGTAAGTCTACACTGTCAGTCTGCCTGATAGATTGGATCATGATGTCCAACATTTGTTTTAACATTTTCAATTTGATTATTTATTCGATCAAGCCCTCTAAAATCGTTTGCATTGGGCTCTACCAGCAGCTACATTTTCACTTATTTAACAGATCACATGTGCTCTCTGAAAATCGATTAAAGTGGGTTCTCGAACGGCACCTACATGTAGAACGCCAGAACCTCCAGGGGCTTTTCCCCCTTGAACCTCACAGGGGCCCTACACGAACCATGGATCCCAGGGTAGGGTTTTATCTGTAGAAAAGCAAAGAAAGAACACTTACCTGAACTATGTTATTATTATTGGCTGAGATGCCTGGTGGGCTGCCCTGGGGATTCACCTTGCCAAGCTGTGGGATACCAATGCCTTTCCTTGGGTCCTCCCATGTTGTTATTTGTCTGTTGTGGCTATAGCAAAAAAAAGAATGAAGGAAAACTTGAAAAGCACTATACTGCCTTGTAGAGTGAACTAACCACTTGGACAACTAGCAGACCCCAGCTAGGCTTTTTCAGAAGGGTGATCTATCCTGCCCTCATTTTCTTCCATGCTGTCACCACCGTGCCCCAAATTCACTCTGCACGGCCCTTGCTACCTTGTAAATGCCTGTTTGTCACCACCGTGCCCCAAATTCACTCTGCATGGTCCTTGCTACCTTGTAAATGCCTGTTTGTCACCACCGTGCCCCAAATTCACTCTGCATGGCCCTTGCTACCTTGTAAATGCCTGTTTGTCACCACCGTGCCCCAAATTCACTCTGCATGGCCCTTGCTACCTTGTAAATGCCTGTTTGTCACCACCGTGCCCCAAATTCACTCTGCATGGCCCTTGCTACCTTGTAAATGCCTGTTTGTCACCACCGTGCCCCAAATTCACTCTGGTGGCCCTTGCTACCTTGTAAATGCCTGTTTGTCACCACCGTGCCCCAAATTCACTCTGCATGGTCCTTGCTACCTTGTAAATGCCTGTTTGTCACCACCGTGCCCCAAATTCACTCTGCATGGTCCTTGCTACCTTGTAAATGCCTGTTGTCACCACCGTGCCCCAAATTCACTCTGGTGGCCCTTGCTACCTTGTAAATGCCTGTTTGTCACCACCGTGCCCCAAATTCACTCTGCACTGCCCTTGCTACCTTGTAAATGCCTGTTTGTCACCACCGTGCCCCAAATTCACTCTGCATGGTCCTTGCTACCTTGTAAATGCCTGTTTGTCACCACCTTGCCCCAAATTCACTCTGCACGGCCCTTGCTACCTTGTAAATGCCTGTTTGTCACCACCGTGCCCCAAATTCACTCTGCATGGTCCTTGCTACCTTGTAAATGCCTGTTTGTCACCACCGTGCCCCAAATTCACTCTGCATGGCCCTTGCTACCTTGTAAATGCCTGTTTGTCACCACCGTGCCCCAAATTCACTCTGCACTGCCCTTGCTACCTTGTAAATGCCTGTTTGTCACCACCGTGCCCCAAATTCACTCTGCACTGCCCTTGCTACCTTGTAAATGCCTGTTTGTCACCACCGTGCCCCAAATTCACTCTGGTGGCCCTTGCTACCTTGTAAATGCCTGTTTGTCACCACCGTGCCCCAAATTCACTCTGCATGGCCCTTGCTACCTTGTAAATGCCTGTTTGTCACCACCGTGCCCCAAATTCACTCTGCATGGCCCTTGCTACCTTGTAAATGCCTGTTTGTCACCACCGTGCCCCAAATTCACTCTGCACTGCCCTTGCTACCTTGTAAATGCCTGTTTGTCACCACGTGCCCCAAATTCACTCTGCACGGCCCTTGCTACCTTGTAAATGCCTGTTTGTCACCACCGTGCCCCAAATTCACTCTGCACTGCCCTTGCTACCTTGTAAATGCCTGTTTGTCACCACCGTGCCCCAAATTCACTCTGCACTGCCCTTGCTACCTTGTAAATGCCTGTTTGTCACCACCGTGCCCCAAATTCACTCTGCATGGTCCTTGCTACCTTGTAAATGCCTGTTTGTCACCACCGTGCCCCAAATTCACTCTGCACGGCCCTTGCTACCTTGTAAATGCCTGTTTGTCACCACCGTGCCCCAAATTCACTCTGCACTGCCCTTGCTACCTTGTAAATGCCTGTTTGTCACCACCGTGCCCCAAATTCACTCTGCACTGCCCTTGCTACCTTGTAAATGCCTGTTTGTCACCACCGTGCCCCAAATTCACTCTGCACGGCCCTTGCTACCTTGTAAATGCCTGTTTGTCACCACCGTGCCCCAAATTCACTCTGCACTGCCTTTGCTACCTTGTAAATGCCTGTTGTCACCACCGTGCCCCAAATTCACTCTGCACGGCCCTTGCTACCTTGTAAATGCCTGTTTGTCACCACCGTGCCCCAAATTCACTCTGCATGGTCCTTGCTACCTTGTAAATGCCTGTTTGTCACCACCGTGCCCCAAATTCACTCTGCACTGCCCTTGCTACCTTGTAAATGCCTGTTTGTCACCACCATACCCCTTTTGGTTCAAGCTAGGGGTTTCAAATAGTGAAGAAGATTTTCAGGGTGAACGTGCTCTCCAGAATATTTTCAGGAAGTATGTTACCCTCCAGAACATTTTCAGGGTGTATATACCCTCCATGGGCACTACGTCTGGTTTGCAGCAAGTATCCACTTGGCGCCTTTACAAAGCTGTAGCCTTAAAAGGAAATTAATAGCAGGAAGCCTTTAGCAGCTCACAGCATGGCAGTAGGAGAGATGCTCACAGCAAGATCCGGGAGTAAAACATGTTATCTTAGAATCATACTGCATCACTATGGGTACAAATGACATCTTCATTAAAAGCTTTTAGACAAAAAGGGAGAGCAACTTTTTTGCTTAAGTCAAGAGATTTTTAAAATAACACAGGTAACAGCTTTTATTTTCAAAATGAATTTCTATTGGTCAAAATGTGACTGGAATAAAAGCCCTCACATTTACCATTATACTCTACTCTGTACCAGAATAGCAAACAAAAATGTTGTTAGCTATTCTAGTACAGAGTTTATTAAGTACCAAAAAAGTGTATAATGGTAAATGTGAAAGCTTTATTTCAGTCCATTTTGACAAAAGAAATCCATTTTGAAAATAGAAGCTGTTAGGTCTAAATTTTGATAAAAACTCAAGAATTCATATGAAATAATTATGATTAATTTGAACATTCGTATCAAAATTTTACACTATCATCACAGGAACAATAAGTATGTTTGAATATTCATGAGACTCAAGACAAAGACGCCCCACTCTAAGGTCACCACCTACTTTTAAGTTTTGAGTTGTTCTGACAGTGCATCTTCATCAACGTAAAACATAGTCCAATTTACTTGATGTTCAACTTAATGCATGGAGCAGGTTAATTTATGTGGTTGAAGCAGGTTTCTGTGACTTGACTAGTACACTACTGTTTTTAAAGTCATTTATACCTCAAGTCATCATTAATTTCTAGTGTTGCTTAATTAGATAACAACACTACAATCAAACTGAACAGTGAGACATTACAAATACATCTTCAAAGAACAGAAATTTCATATAGAACATGTAGTTATTTTAATCATTTCTAAATACATCTAAACAAATATTTCCTGTGCATGTCAACAACACAGCACCAAGCACATACCAAGAATATATTTGAATACCGTCTGAGACTTATAGATAGATCATAAGTTCAGATCTGTGTATGTACAGTAAAGTAACATTGATCCATAACCAAAAATTTACATACTACTCCATTCACATGCTGAGTGTTTTTTTTTTTCTGATTGACTTCCGATTCCTGAATACCTGAAATAGTTTTAGAAAGACAAGTTGACTTAAGAGGGTTGACACAATAACCTTACGTGTTCAAAAGTGAAGAGGGACTTTTTTTTCATGCATTGAAACAAATTTAATACAGGTATGTTTCCAAACGGAACTTTGACATTAGTTGCCAAGGCAATGGTGAAAACATCCCAACTTTTCATTCAAAATTGCAGCAACCACATTTATTTACAGCTTTCAACTCATTCTTAGTGTAACTTTTATAGTAAGGAAAAAAAGAGACAGAAAGTCCCATAGGTGGTGTAATAGATTTTGATTAGAGTGTATATCTTACTAAATAAAAAAAGTTTTAGTTTTATCAGTACAGTATTTATGAATCTGAATGACTTTCGAATCTAACATGTGATTTGGTGTTCCTTTTTCTGTTTATGCTTTGAATCTGACTTGGTTTTGTCCAATTCCAATCAGTGGAATTTGAGCAGTACTGCTATTGGTATTGATGGGGAAAAGAGCAAGACCTACAGATGACTGTGAAAGCGTTCTCACTTAATACAACTCCCGATCTGACCTATTGCAGATCCGCCAATTATTTATTGTGAGAGTGCTCATTGGATCTGATCAGTCACTAGATCTTGCCTGACCCTAGTTGCATTGTGGGAGCAGGCGATCAGATCCACCAATGAGATTCTCAAAAAAAGTGTGTTGGTGACGTGCGATCACTTTATTTATGTAACATTCTGTAATAGCTTGATTATTTCATGCAAAGAGTTGACCTACTCGGTTAGATTTTGCAGGTTTTTCAAGGACCCACACTTCAACTTGCAGTTCTGATCGCAAGCTCCCACTTAAGTTACAGCACATGAAGTAGTTTTTTCTATAATCAACAAACTGGTTTATCATCTACATAATATAATGATCAGGGGATAAGTGAGAACCCGGCCTGTGAGACAGTTACTTTCTTGAAATAAGACTCACTTCAGGGGGAACCTCTTCACAATACTTAAGCTCGTCCTATGGGAAGATGTGTAAACAGGACCCACACTGAATACAACGAGTGAACAAGATTAAAGGAATATTCCCATGGAATTTCATTTTTTCATATATGATAGAGAAAATTAAAAAAAAAAAGTGGTGAATAAACTATATTAATATATTATTCCGTTTAGAAGTTATAACAATTTAAAGTGTAGAAAAATGTTCTGAAAAACACCTCGTGCAGTACATGTACACGTCCTTCAGCTTGGTGATGTTATAAAGGCAATTCCAGCACAGTTCTTATGTATTTCTTATTAATTTTAATCACAATTGTTCTACATCAAACAGCATTTTTGGTTCATTATAGAGATAGAGTGGAATATATAATTTACAACAAAACATTTTGTTTTTTACTTGGTGTACATCACATTTACAATGAGAAAAAAATCATTTTTAAAGAAATACAAAAGATGTTTTTATGAAATTGTCTCTGTAACATCACAGATGTTGCCGATCAGTCACTTATGTCCAAATTGAAAATTTAAAAAGTATTAAAAATATTTAAAAATTGTTGTAACTTCTAAACGGAATAAGATATAACATAGTTTTTTCACCACTTTGTTTCTAAAAATATTCTCTATCATATATGCAAAAATGAAATTCATGGGAATATTCCTTTAAACTTTGTTGAAGTGAAAGTGGCTGTGGCTGTTTTTAAACCCCCGCAGAAAACCCTTCTTTTTTCAGACAAAAAGGTTTCTTGGGAATTAAAAGGTGTGTAAGTGATTTACATAAGATACAGGTACAGCAGATAGTCCATGCATTAACGTAGAAAATACATTGCAATTGCCAAAGACATGTTTACAAAAATGAATCCAATTCTGAAGAATATAAATAATGGAATGGACACGAAAGTCGGTGTCTTAAAGGCATATGTATGGTCTACTCTTCTCTATGGCTGTGAATGCTGGACAATTACCAGTGACATCAAGAAAAGATTAGAAGCTATGGAAATGTGGTTCATTAGGAGAATGTTGAAAATATCTTGGACAGAAAGGAAAACAAAAGATAATGTCCTGATAGCTTCAGGCATGGACAGGTAGGGTCCCTACTCAATGCCATCAGGAGTCAGAGATGGAATTTTTTGGGCATGTTTATCAGGAGGGTGGGTTGGAACAGGCAGCGAGTAATGTCCAAAGCTTAAACAACTGGGCAACAAACAACAGCCTAAGTAACAATAAGTTTATGCAGTTAGCTCTAACTGGAGGGCCATGATTCGGTCGAGATCTCAGAGAGAGAGAGAGAAAGGGAGAGATCAATCGAGAGATGGAGATCGATCGAAGATCGATCGAGAATTATCGAGAGAAAGAGATCTCGATTGATCGATTAAGATCGAGATCAATCGAGATCGAGATCAAATCAATCGAGAAAGAAAAGATCAATCGAGAGAGAGAGGTGATTTAAATGATTTCTTTCTTAATTGTTTGAGTAAAAGTACAAAAGGATTAATCATCCCCATGACAAATCCCTGCTTTGATACTGTAACTTCTTGTTATGTGTGTGGGTGGTCATTCTATTAGAAGGGCATGAATTTTGGTGGATCAAAGGTAATATCAAATGTAAGAAAAAACACTATACACTACAAAACTAAGTTTTGTTTAAAAATCATTCAAACACTACCCAAAAAAAACACATTTTAATGAACATCAAAACTACCTGGGCTCCATCTATCAAGGGGTTACCTTCACTCTGGCAGGGCCCTCAACACGCTCCACAAACACCAGCAGGAAATACAGCTACAATCATTTTATGTGAGAACTTAGGAAAGAAATGTAAGGTAGTCCAACCGTGCTGTGGGGGACTTACATTTGAAGCAATCTCCTGTTAAGTACCACTCCACACCGGAAAGCATATACTGTAGGTAATACGTCAAAGTGATCTGGCGTGGAACCCAGGTGTATTCTTATTCACAAATTATTTAAAAGTTCACGATCTTTACATTAAAAATCAGAAAAAGTGACTTGCTACAATTTGAGACATCTGAAATCTTTGACAATACCAACTAAAAACTTTCTAATATGGCATTAAGATGCTAAGGCATCACCTCCACATGAGGTCCACCACACAGTGTACAATGAGAGTGATAGAGATAGCAATGCAGTACACACATATTAAACCCATTTGAAATCCATTTCATGTGCAGTATGCACCCCAAGGTCAACCACAGTTATGTGTAAATGACATTTATCCCAAAGTTTTCACTTTTAGAGGAAAACAATCCTTTGTTTATAAAAAACTAACACACTTGTTCCAAAAAGGGGAGAATTTACCTAATTCAGGAATAGAACTCCTGGGCAGAATTTATCTCTTATGTTACTTTTTTTATGCTGTAAATGATCAATTTTACTGCTTTCTAGGGAAAACCAGTTTGTTCACCTTTGAATTCCTTTGTAAGGATTAAAAAAAAGTTACATCCTGTTCCTAGTCATCTTATGTCCTAATTTACTTGAAATCTAAACATACTCTCATTTATAACATTTACTGCAATTGTGGATCCAAAAGGTAGCTACTGTAAGTTAGTTAAGCTCTGGCTGCACTACTGTGTCTTCGCATGTGCGCAGGTTCGATACCTGCCTGGCCTTGTGAGTTTCCCTTCGGCTTTCCTTCCACTTGGCATATCCCTGAAGGGGGTGAAGGAAGGGGGCGAGGGGCACTTCCATATGTGAGGTATATATAGATGTGCCGCCCAAGCAGTTGCCTTTTTTCAAAATTTTCATAGAGCAGAGGTACCAAAAATCCAAATCTCATACTGCTAGTCTGAAAACAATTCCATATTTTCATACTGCAGGTCTCAATAATCATATAATTTTGTATTGCATGTATCAAAAAACACTTATTTTCGTTACTGCAAGTATCAAAAATCACTTATTTTCATATTGCAGGTATCAAAATCATATACTATCATACTGCAGTTACCTAAAAATCTCTCATACTGCAGTCCAAGTTTGAAATTCTGGATGGCACACTTTAGAATGGCAGTGCCCCCTCCCCCCTCACCCCCCATATTGGCATTTAAAAATCAGAAAACTTGACATTTGACATTGTCAACCAGTCGCACCGAAATAGTCTGTTGCCCTCTCCATGAAGCGCCTTCCAGGGTTTGAACTAGCTTTAGATTTTTGGGAGGACTGTATGACTATCTGTCATTTAATTCTACAAATAACTATTTTTCTGGACTTCCTGACACACTATTGCATCAGTACAGTAACACAGGACAAATCAAGTAATAATCCGCAGGGTCAAGATGAGAACCCCTGCAAAATGGCTGAATAAACATTTTGGAGTCTGGGCTGCCATTTTATGAAGGAAAAAGCTTAAGACTTGTGGTAAGTGCCATTTAGACCAGTATAAGGAATGTCCCTACAGTAAATACATCATTTGGTTCAAATCACATTCAGAAAAAGTTTTCCTTGAGACTATTTAATAATGCAGCAATAGTGAAAATAATGTTGCCCAATCAGGGTATTTACTATTTGTTGACCTTTGGACCCCAAAAAAGGCAAAATTTGCCATGAACTCAGTTTTGGTTTGTTGATGTTTAACAGCACCGGATAGTCAGAGTCAAATGTGCCAAGAGGGTGTTAATAAATAATGGTGTAAGAGTAAAGATAGTGAGGAGACAAGGTTTGTAAGGGAGATAAAGGGGAAAAGCTGAATGTGGGAGAAAAAGTTAGGTGAAAAGAAAGGGGTGTGAGAGGTTAGGTGTAGAAGGGGATGAGAGGAGGAGATTATATGTGGTGGAAGAGGTTGTTGTTGCGGAGGAAGTTGATAATGTTTGAGGAAGAATTGTTTTCGAATAGGTCCGAGAGTTAAGGAGTAAAGAGATCTGAAGTTCTGGTATAGGGGACAGGTTAAGAAAATATGCTTGATGGAGAGATTGATGTTGCAAGTGGGGCAGGGGAGCTGGATAAGAGATGGGAGTGAGTAAGAGAGGAATGGCCGAGACGATTGCTCGTGACAACAATGTCTTCCCTACGGTTGCGATTATGCAGGGGGGTGTTGGTCCTGGCTTTGGGTTTGATGGTGTAAAGTTTATCACTGGTTTCGTAATTCTAGGTGTTTTGCCAAGTTTTGTTGATGTAGTTGGAGATGGAGAGATGTAACGCAGGAGGCAAGCCTAGGCTGGCAAAATTACCATCATCACTAAGGAAGGTATTAGATGCTACTTAGCAGAAAACAGCAACAATTCCAAAAACATCACAGAAATCCCCAAGACATCACAGAAATCCCCAAAACATTACAGAAATCCCCAAAACATCACAGAAATCCCCAAAACATCACAGAAATCCCCAACACATCACAGAAATCCCCAAAACTTCCCCTTTCTAGTAAGAGAATAACAGAAATTGATGCTTTTATTGTATGTTTCAAGGGGCAAATAATTAAGTTCCTTGCTATACAAAGATGCCCATCTAGAAAGATAGAAAGAAATCAAAATGGCACCTCACTGTTCTCTTGTCATTGAGGCAATGAAATGAATATCTATAGCCTTGGACATAAAGAGTCTTTGTACTTAGAATATGGTAGCGTGTATTAACCAAATGAACTTTGGATTTATTTTCATGTATCTTAGCTCCACCTATTTGTTTAGAAGAATTATCAGGCTAAGCACTCAACATCATTGATGTATACCGGATTTCCGTTGGTTGACCCAAAGGTGCCTTAACCACAAGTATATAACTTTTAAAAGCCTACATTATTAGTAAATAAACCCAAAATATACAGACATTCTACTGCGTTGTTGGGACTTGCACGTTAAAAACTATAGAGCAAAATGCAAATATCAGCAAATTCCTTTAAAGCGTCATTCAAAATTATAACAGCGGAAAGTTTCTCCCATGCTTCAATAATAATTTATGGACAAAAATACACAGTACATGTACATGCATAGTACTACTGTACAAAAGCAGCTTTTCCTAGTACAATAGCACAAAATATAAAATTTGTATGCTAGCATGAACATGAGAGAGCAAAATAGCCTTGAGTATAATATCAGAAGAAACAAAATGGTGAAGATAGCATTCAAAAATCTTATTCTGTTAGGAGAAATTCAAGTTTGTGCAGAAATGGCTGAAATCAGGCTAGTTGTACTATAAACTGTCAATCAAGCCTTACTGGCTCCTTTTTAGCTCAACATTTCTTTAAGGGATTTTGAGCTTAAGCAAGGCTAGCCCAAAATCCAGATCCAGATTTGCGTTTGGATACATTCATATTTTTGCAGCGTTGATCTAATCCTAAGCATTTATTCAACATTTTGCTGTTGTCATGTTTGCCTTACATAGATCTATCCATGGATGCAACAACACTGTGTATTAGTGCGTAGTTTTAAAGAATTTTGCATTCCAAATCTCACCAAAAATCGGTTGGCGATCCGAATGAATTTAGCATATATAATAACATCGACTGGAAACTCGGGAACTGCCCCTTGCCCTAAAGTAATGACAGACCTGCCAACCTTTAGGATCACCAAACTGTATTCTGGAACTACAAAAGTTGTATTTTTGATAAAAAAAAACTGTACTCTTCAAACAAAATGTACAACACAAAGGTTTACAGTGGCTGAAAAAAAATTACCACTGTACTTTCAGTTTCTCTGATTGTACGAATCTGAATCTGAATCGGTTAAGTCGGCAAAATCAATCCTTCAAGAGGATGTTAACGCCAACCGAGCGTAAAAGGTATAAAAGTATCAGTAAAAAAAAATATAAAAAATATATATAAATAAATAAATCGTATTCTGGTGCCAAAAAACGTACAATCGTATTCTCAACATTTTCCTGATCAAATATGGCAAAATTGTACTAGTTGGCAGGTCTGTAATGAGAGCAGAGGTGCCCTTTTGAAAGTTGTTGGCATTGGCATTTAGGGGATTGGGGGGGGGGGGGTCCATTTAAACATTTAGATGAATGGAATTCGGCCGTTTAAACATCAATGCAATTAAACAAAAATGCACAGCCCTAGAAATTACTTCAATATTTTATTCCACTACAGAGATATATTCAATTTTTTTCTTCAACTTCAATGCAAACACTGGATATCGCAATAGCATTTTGTCCATTCATGCTATTAGAAAGAGCAAAGGATTAGTTCAGAGGTCAAGTAAGTTCATATTAAACAAAATGGCGAAGAAAAAAAAAAAAAACATTAAAAAAATCTGTTAGCATTAAGTTTGTTTTTTAATGTTTAAAATAATGATTTTACAAAATTCAAAGACTGCATCTTAAACCATGATGAGGAAATCAAAGAGTTCCCCCTGTCTAGCTCTACATACAGGGTCAAAATTCTTTCCAGGAGAATTTAAGAAAAATCATACAATTGTAAAAACATTGTCCCTCTACTTTGCAGAGAAAAGGGTCCTCTTCCAGGGTCCCCACCAATTTGTAAAGGAGAATTACAGCCGTCTACATGATGAACAATGACAGCTAATGACGTTCGTCATTTTAGGTTATTTTACATTTAACCGAATTCCATTATGAAAACAATACTTACAAATGCTACAATCTTTAGGTACAGAACAACTTACTTTTATTTCATACCGTAAACACCACGCCCAGGTAATTAACCCAATCATCCCTTTTCATCACAACCAATTTCTTCACACAGTAATATTAATTTCCAATTCCAAAATATTCTTTTCATTTACAACGGCACTGTTACTCTACATAGGAATCTACTGTATATATGACTGCAATATGAAATTTTAATTAATGTATCAGAAAACAAAAGTCAATATGAGAAATATCAATATAACTAACAATATAAAGACATAGTTTTGATGGTTCTTTACAAGGGAGGAGTGGTTTTTTATTAGAAATGCAATTAATTGCTGGTAGTGTTAAAACAGCCTGAAGCAGCTAATTGCCAAATTCTCAATTCAAGTGTTAAATGATACTCCAACACGCTGAAAAGTTATTTACTCACTTCAATATATTTATATGTGTACCTGTACTTTTTTTTCAAGATAGTCCACTTGAGTGATATATTGATCAGCTGTTTTTCAGCTTCTGAATTACCTACTGTACATGGACAGCTACATAGTAATGGCCAATGAAAACACTTGGAAAATTCTAAATAGAAAAGTCTTTGAAATTCAAAAATAACAATCTTCAACAAAATCAGTTCAACATTGACCATGGATATTACAGGCATCTATTTCCATCAAATGCACATTTACTAATATTACCGGGTGACCTTGGGATTTTCTTTTGTAAATCCTTTGTTTTTAAATGTCAATCAAAATCCTTTAAAGTGGTGCAGCAAATTCTGAGCAAAGTTTTGTCATTCTTTATCACACCCCCAATCAAATTATAGTTGGGAAAAGCCTGCAGCAGCAAATTGCCAAATTCTCAATTCAAGTGTTTAACGATGCTCCACCATGACGTATAATCACTCACTTTGATATGTACCTGCGCTTTTCTTAAAACAATCCACTTAAGTGATGTCACTAATCAGCTGGAATAAAGCTTTCACATTACCATTATACTCCCTGTTTGTGGTACTTTAAAAACTCTGTACCAGAAAAACAAACAACAAATTTGTTAGCTATTCTGGTACAGAGTTTTTTAAAGTACCAAAAAAGGGGTAATGTGACAGCTTTATTCCAGTCCAGTTTGACAATAGAAATCCATTTTAAAAATAAAAGTTGTTTTCTGGATTATCTTATAAGTCCAATACTCTAGCTTGATATATGAAAGAGAATTTAAAAATAAATCAAGTACCTAAAACCCCATCATAAAATCTTATTCCATTCTCAAGTTTTTTAAGCTTGAAGTTGTAACATGGATGCTGCCATTTTGTTTAATTTTGTGTTTTAAATCATGCCAATTATGACATAATTTGCCCTATGTGCTAGCACACATACTAAAATGTATTTCTTTAGAATATTACATTCAAAATTTTCTTCCCAAAATTCTTTGACATGAAGTTCTAAGGGCTTGAATCATTAATACCATATACTACTACTACTAACCAGAGCCGAAAGGTTTTGTGGTTCCGATGCTTTTTTCACAAGCTGATTGATTTGCAAAATTTGTGTTAACTGTCATGTTATTGTATATCATGAAATATTTGTTCCATAATATTTATTCATAAAACCACACGCACCATGCAAATTAATAAAAATGTTGATAACATTAGCATTTGCACAATAATTAAGAACATTATCATAGCAAGTAAGTATGATGCAAAAATGGTTGCTTATTTATTCTATTTCAAGAATTTGTCAGTAAGCCATGCCTACTCATTATACCACTACCACAACAATAGAACGTATGTACAGACCATTACCCATCTGTGTACCTGATATAGCACAAATGTGATATATTGTTCATGACATACAGTATGGTGTTTACATCATTTAGCACTTTCACATTGAGCAACGCCCACCATGCATATTAATGACATCTGCTGATAACATAAGCATGAACACAATAACCAACACAATTATTATGCCCAATATGATGCAAAACAGATACAGTTGCTCATTTATTACATTTCAATTTTTTTGCTTTAAGCCCCACCACCCACTTATTAGTATACATGATATCATCATGCACCAAAAACAACCATGGGGTTTCTGTGTACCAAATATGACATGAATCAAGATTACCATTCTTGAAATATCGCGTTTACAAGCTCTTTTCAGCCAAATCATATTAAGCCCCACCTACTATGCATATTAATGAAATTCAACATTTTTACATCATGAACATGTATACACCAGCTAACATGATGATGATCCCAAATATGAAACAAAACAGACATGCGGTTGTAAAAAAATGAACATTTCAAGATTTTACTTTAAGCCCAGCATACTCATTAATATGCAAGATATCACTACCAAAAACAATAGGGCACATTACAGACTAAGGACTATCTGTGTAACACATATGAACTGAATCACATGTACAGTTCTTGAGATACTGTGTTTACAAGCTGTTTTCAATAAAATCATGTGAAGCCCCGCCCATTGTACATTTAATGAAATTTAATGTTTTTACATCATGAAAATGTACACACCAGCTAACATTATAATTACACCAAATATGAAACAAAACAGACATGCATGCAGTTGTTATAATATGAACATTTCAATATTTTTACATTAAGCCCTGCCTACTCATTGATATGCATGACATCACCATCAAAAACAATAGGGCACATCTACGGTCCATGGGCTAACTGTGTACCACATATGACATGAATCCAGTTTACTGTTCTTGAGATATCGCGTTTACAAGCTCACCGTCACACACACATACATACATATGCACATACACACATACATGCATACACACATACATATACTGTATACACATACCATCATGACCACCTAGGTTCTTGATGCTAACGTATCGGAACCAAAAATCTATTTCAACCCATACAAAGGAAAAATTATTTCTTAGAAGTTAGACAATTTGAAATAGATTATTCGAAATAGAAATTTCAAAAATAAAACATTTTTATTTTTATTTTTAAAGCTACATCAAGAAGTTTGAATATACCAAATTTGTACCCAGTGACGGATCCAGAATTTTTTCATGAGGAAGGAAAATTGAGTCTTATATTTTTGTGGTGCACTTTACATAATTGCTAGGGTGAGGGTAATAGGCATATATTAACAAATTGCCCACACCTTCTATCCTTCTTTTTCTTTTATGTATAAATATATATTTTTTTCATTTCTTGTCAACAGGAAGGCATTTGCCCTGAATGCTCCCCACCTACTCCTTAAATTTGCATCTGTTTGTACAGTATGATTTGGAAGAAGCTGAAAATATATATTTCCTCTATTTTTTCCTTTGATTTCAAGTCATCAAAATGTATTTATTACGTTCCACTTTATGGCTAAAATTAAACCTCTCTGGCAGAATCGTGTGTTGCTTTCCGTCTACTGAAAGTTTTCTAGCAGCTTAGCAAAAATACATTTGACTATAGTATAATATCTAAGGAAACAGATATATAATATAGTATAATATCTAAGGAAACATATAATATAGTATAATATCTAAGGAAACAGATATATAATATAGTATAATATCTAAGGAAACAGATCAATAATATAGTATAATATCTAAGGAAACAGATAAATAATATAGTATAATATCTAAGAAAACAGATATATAATATAGTATAATATCTAAGGAAACATATAATATAGTATAATATCTAAGGAAACAGATATATAATATAATATAATATCTAAGGAAACAGATAAATAATATAGTATAATATCTAAGAAAACAGATATATAATATAGTATGATATCTAAGGAAACATGATATAGTATAATATAGTATACTATCTAAATAAACAGATATATAATATAGTATAATATCTAAGGAAACATATAATATAGTATAATATCTAAGGAAACAGATATATAATATAGTATAATATCTAAGGAAACAGATATATAATATAGTATAATATCTAAGGAAAGAGATATATAATATAGCATAATATATAAGGAAACAGATATATAATATAGTATAATATCTAAGGAAACAGATATATAATATAGCATAATATCTAAGGAAACAGATATATAATATAGTATAATAGCTAAGGAAACATATAATATAGTATAATATTTAAGGAAACAGCGCCATCTGCCAGGTCATGCATTACAAATTTGCATATAAGACCCTGAATGTCGAACAAGCTGTTAAAATTCTGAACAACTACTGGGACACAGTATGCCCCTTCCACTTCAACCTCAAAACACTAACATTTACCAATCAGCTTTAAGCAATGCTTGACTGTTGGATGGAAGAATAACCATATTCACATACATTGTGTTTACAGGTTAAAAATAAACAGAATAAAACTCGGCCAACAAGAAAAGAGCTAGTGGTCAATCAATACTGCAATGACCAATTCACTGACCAACAATAAAGCCATGAAGGTTGGTCTCAGCATCATTAATCCACTTGGGTATTCAACTGCAGAGGGACCTCCTAAAGAGGAGATTTAGAAGATCACTGCTAGTGAGTCAGAAGGAATGGTTCATACAGTAGTGATCAATTACATAGTCAGTAGTATATGGACAGCACAGTGAGATTTATCTACTTTGCTTTAATGATACAAAACTCATTAAAAAACTTTGTGAAAAAGCAGAAAAATGTCATAAAAATCGATTAAACATTGACCATTTTACAAAGCTTTTCAATCTTGGGCATCGATTTATTTGCATGAAATGCAAATTTTGTGACGTATTGCAGGGCGACATCAATATTTTCTGTTGTAAAACCTTTATTTTCAAATTTGAACGTCTATTATAATTCTTTGAAGTGGTGCAGATTCTGACCTAAAGTTTTTGGGACTTTACAACACCCCTAATCATATCATAGTAGGAATAGACTTACCCATGATTTTCAGTAACTAAGAATTAAGAAAAGAAATTTAAAGAATTACATACAGGTTTTGAGCTGTCTTCCCACTCATACATCACAAATTCAAAACCTGATTCAAACTTTGATCAGAAATAAATCAAGAAAACCATAATGTTTAGTAATCCGATGCATTTTCAAGTTTTATACTAACTGGCATTGCATATCTAAAACATGCTAATAACATCTATCTATAAGCCATGCCCACCATGCATATTAATGAAATATAACCAGTTGACAACACTTGAATGATGCAAAACATGCATACGGTTGCAAATTTATCACTGTTTTAAGAATTTTACAAAAAGCCCCACCCTACAATACATGACATCACTACCAAGCCAATAGGTCACATATATATATCAACCATAACTCATCTGTGTACCACATATGACATGTGTGTGATGTGTTTTACAAGTTTTTAGCGCATTTTCACATTAAGGCACAAATATTAGTGATAGAACCTGTTGAAAGCAAAACCATGTACACAATTACTGACAAATAAAATGCAAGTGTGATGCAAACAGACATTATGGTTGCTATAATTTTATCACTTTTTCAAGATCAAATTTATTTTATATTAACCCCTCCCCACTCTTTAATATGCATGACATCACCACCAACAACAATGGGGTACACAAACAGACAATGGGTTATCTGTGTACCACATATGACCTGTATCCAATGTATTGTCCTTGAGTTACTGTGTTTACTATTTTTTTCAGCAAAACCATACTTAGCCCCGCCCACTATGTATATTAATGATATTCAACAATTTTATGCCTGAAAATATGTAAACACTAGCTAACAACATAAATATACCAAGTTTAAATCATATCAGACATGTAGTCATTAAAAAATGATCATTTGAAAATTTTTACATTAAGAAAGGCCTTATGGCCTTATAAGGCCATACCCGCCTTACCCATTAATATGAATGACATCGCCACCAAAAACAGTAGGGCACATCTACAGATCATGAGCTATCAGTGTGCCACATATAACATGAATCCAATGTATTCTTTTTGAAATATCATGTTAACAAGCTTGCTGTTACAGACGCACACACATACATACATACATACATACATACATACATACATACATACATACATATACGCATACATGCATGCATGCATACATGCATACATACATACATACACACACACACACACATACATACATCAGCATGACTGCATAGGTGCCTTATGCTATTAGCATCATAACCAAAAAGTAAAAGCAGAATTTTCCAAAATTCAAAAACTGATCTGTTGAGATTTCAACAGTTTGAACCAATATAGAAATTGCTACATGTCCATAGACCTCATCTGTCATGGCCCTCATCTGTCGTGGCCCTTATCTGTCGTGGCCCTCATCTGTCGTGGCCCTCATCTGTCGTGGCCCTCATCTGTCGTGGCCCTCATCTGTCGTGGCCCTCAGGACGTGACAGGTCTAGTATTGTAAACTCCTTGCTTAAAATCCGCCATCTTTTAATTGAGTTAAATTTTATCAAATTAAGAGAATATGTACTTCAAATTAAGTGCTATTTATTGAAGGTTGTATTTTAATGGTTACTATGTTACAATCACTTTCAGCAATGCTAATTATATATATTAATGGCATTGTTTTTATTTGTAAAACTAATGTAAATTGGCAACGTTGAGGAATGCAGACGAAAACTTCCGGAGCCAATCCGATATTTTAATAGCCAGGTCTAAAACGTGACATAAAGATTGATATCATTAAGACCTTTTTTTACTGTTTTAGAAACATGATAGAAAATATTTATTACACCAAAATGTTTGTTGAAGATTCACAAAGAGATAAGTGAAGGAGAATAATTCTATTTCAAATTTGAAATGAACGACGCTACAGCCCCACCGGATGGGGTTCTGAAACTTTAAGAGCAAGTTAAGAAATTGTTAGCGTGGATACAGTATACCACTTCACCTCACTATGCACAAAAACACTGTAATCTTACCTGAATCTGAATAGGAATAGGTTAAGGTTATATAGAAACTTAGTATACAGGTATAGCGCACATTACTGTATGAACATTCAATGGCGCTTTACAAACTTAGTTTAAGTCGGCGTAACAAAAGTATGAGGAACAATTCAGTTAAAAAGTTTGGTAACAGTAAGTTAAGCTTTAAAACAGTTTAAACGTCACTTGGTATACATGTATGTACAATGTCTGGCGGTAAAGCATTCCAATATTTTATTGTGTTTGGGGGAAGAATTAAGGAGTATTTACATTCAATCTTTTTAGCATAGAAAACGTGAAAATTCAGATCATGGCTTCTTTTTAGCAGGGGCCGATCTAATTTATGAAGCATGTTACAGTAGTTACACTACATTTATAAGTGTAGTCTGCCATTCAGAACCTGGCTGCTCAACCTGCCAAATTTGGCATGCGTAGAATTTATTTCAGAAGAACCATGCTGCAGACTGCAGATCATCTTTATTTCAGCAGATTTGTCTTTATTTATTGTATCTATTCTATTCTATAATAAATAAATTAAAATCTTCATCACTTTGTGTGAGCCTAACCTTTTGTTTTTGAGGGGGCTTAAGTCCTCTCACCCTAAAAAAAAAAACAAAAAAAAAACAGCGGCCAATTTTAGATTAGGGAGGACATAGGAGGACCCCGAAAAAAGTTTATATTTTCAGGTTGCATGCATGCCTAATTTTGATGACAAAGTAAGAAATTATTAACATAAAATTGAAGGAAAATGCATAAAATTGTTGGAAATTTTGTTCGATTTTTTGCACCAATTCCTGAAAATGTATAGAAATTGACAGCGGTTACCTGGAAAGTGAATAATTTTTCTGGAAATTGAAGAAAATTTCCCGAAAATTGAAGAAAACTTTCCGGAAATTGATCATTTTACGAAAATGAAGGAAATTTCCCCAAAAATGAAGGAGATTTCCCACAAATTGACATAAGATTTCCTTGAAATTCCTGAAAAATTCGCAGAAGTTGAAGATTTTTTTAGGGGGGGGGGAGGGGGAGGAGGGGGGGCTATGATATTTTTAGGGGGATAAACCCCGCCATTGCTTTCTTTATTACTATTCATACTAACAAAATTAAGTGCCAGGACAGCCCTTTCTTAAAGGGTGTTCTTGTAACTCCATAAAGTGTAAAATATCAAGGTTTTGGCACAAAACAATCCCAGGGCACAAACTCCGAGCACTGTGCTTCACACTAGACACTTTTAGTGCTACAATGTATGAATGAATTACAATTTTAGGGTGAAAGATCAAATACAACCTTAGGTCAACTACAAATAATAACAACCATTTCAACACAAAGAGAGGTACAGGACCATGGGCAGTTTTCTAACTAAGTTGTTCTTTTTTTATATTTGACCACAAGCCTCAAACTGCACCCCATTATCTCAGACAACTACTACCATAGGCGTTTGTGTTAACTATTATCTCAGACAACTACTTCTATAGGCGTTTGTGTTAACTATGGACTTCTACAGTTAAACAGCCAAGTAAATAGAGCGTTCAATTCTTGGTAGTCAAGTTGAAGAAGAAATTGGTGACGGCCTTAGTATGGAGCATACATTTTTTAGCGTTGTGCGAGTTGGACACCGAGAAAAGATGATGAGAGAAAGATAATTGCTTTGTGGGTGTGGCAAAGAATACTGTGAGTGAGCTGGACGGACCGGAAAACTAGTGATTGGGACAGAATGAAGATTGGAGTGAAAGAGTGTGATGGACTGCTGAATGTTCATAAAGGCAGAAACTGAACAAATATGGAGGGAAGGGGAACAGCTACAGATCTTTATGCCACTCTTAATTTCTTTCAATACTTTAATCGTGAAAATACTAAGTCTTATCCTGCTAGAATTTCAGTGAAGGTAATACTAACTCAAACAAATTGGGATCAGAAATTGTTTGCTAAACATTGTCGTGGTTCTTAATAGATGTCAAACCTCTAGATTGAACCAGAAAGGGACAGGCTGCCAGTGGCAGAAAGGGGAATTTACAAGGTTGTGGGGGCCATACAGCATAAAGATTGTAAATCAAATTAGAGAACAACCAATAAAACAAGAACTGTATCTGAATGTTTTTATGCTGAGCAACTGTAATCAGCATACAAAGATGGCAACGTAATGCTCACTGATGTTTTTGTGAGCAAAATGTAGGTTTGTGGAAAATTGGGGCAGTGTGGAGAGAAATAGGAAGGTAAAACTGTGAAGCACCCCTTTAAGGAAGCCTAATAACTGGGGGCCTGGATGTTAAAACAATTTAGCCAATATTGGTAGATATTTACAATCTTCAGGTGATATGATTAGGCCTGTATGGGGTAGCAAAAATGGAAACTGGGTACCCGTTACTGTTACCCAATTCGGATTCGGACCCTTTTTTTGGTACCAACACTGGATATTTTCATACCAGGTACCCAACCATTCAGGTGGGCACCGACCATTCGAGTGGGTACCCAGGTATCTGACTCAGCCTTAGATATAATGGAGCAGACATGCTTCATATCCCACTTTCCACACTTCATACATGTACAGTATGTAACATTTTTTCCAGTGCAAAGTTATCCAATAACATTTATCTTTCAATCTACTGTATCAAATACTTCAATAAGTTCCTATTTTATCAAAAGACGACATGTGCAATGTCAGGCACACAGTATCCCTTTAATTTCAAACTTATCACGTTCTAGGAAGAATATTTGTATGCAGGCAAATGACACCAGCATGTATTTCTCTTTGCATGACTAATGTACAATTATACCCCTTATCATCATCTCATTTCAAAAACAATAACAGCTGCCAGAGCAGATAATGAGTTATGACCTTTCTGCGCTGCTCCCTATAGAGCTACAGTGCTCCTACTTCTTAAATGACAACTCCCTGCTTGGTGCGCACTATCAAGTACAAAATGAAGGGAGTTTATCTCTCATCCCAGTAATTCATTTTAAGGGTGTTTTCATAACGAGACTGCTGTGCAGGTACAAGACTACTCAGATACTGTGCTAAACTTCTGAAGTCATAGCTGCTGCATAACAATAAAAACGATGCTGAGCCATATTGAGCAAGCATCGCTAGTACATGTAATATATTGTTCAAACTTCTCTCTAATTCATTCAACAAGGAGTGATTTAAAGTTACCTCAGTCTTATTTCGGGAACAGGATGAGTTTTATGATTTCACATATTGTACATGCAATAAAATGTGAAATAAAATATGCAGGTGGGATATTCCATATTTTGGATGAATTTTAACACATTGATTGTTTAAAATTTTAGGACTACCAATGAGTGACCTTTCAATTACTTTAAGATCCCTACACATTGACACATGAGGAGACATACATATATACACTAACAACTTTACAGCTGTATCAGTAAGATTTCTCTGAAATTAAATATGTTAACCCAGTTATCCAGGGTAGCTGTTGATTTTTTTCAACATACAGTATATGCATTATGAATACTTCATATTGTTATGACAGCGGTAGCCATTTGAACCTTTAGATAATGCGTGATTGTGGGTTTGGCTGCAGGAAAAAATAATGGATACAAAATCTTTTACAACCCATCATCTTTCGTTTTTGCTGTGGGGTGGAAGGGGGTTCTCTTGTGAGGATGGATACAATGGGCCAGGGTTTGAATTAACAAAGCACAACTTTAGATTTGGAGATCTTTGATTTCTTATATCTTAGCTTGTATTTGATTTCAAAATAAATACTTCAGTACTGGAAGTTCTTTTCAACAAACCTTATCGCAAGATTCTTCAGGGAAGATATCTTGCAGGGTACAAGGTATATTAAATGTATCTTATAATGATTAAGAGTAAACGAGCTGTGTGCATGAGTGCAGCAGCCTGGTGCAGCAGATTAAAAAATAAAACATGGTGATGAAAGTATTCAAACTTCTTATAGACCTTTTCAAGTTACCTATTTTAGTTGAACATATCTTCATTACTCAACCAATCAGCTGCAGTTGCTAGAGAAAAAGTTGTAAGCAACTATCCTCGCACACATTACAGTCATGTATAACACACATATGATTAGTGTTTGGAAGCATTTTTTTCATGCTTGGTCCCATGCCCCAGCGTGAATTGTGCAGACAGATAAAAATTCTTTAGTATTTGATTGGTTGTTAAGATTACCCCAGTATTTGATTGGTTGTTAAGATTACCCCAGTATTTGATTGGTTATTAAGATTACCCCAGTATAAGATTGATCCATTATGGATATGTGAATGTGTGTGTTGAAATATCTGATACGATATAGGCTTGGGCAGTATACCGTTACTCATGTAAGTACCGGTACCGAAGTACCGTTACTTGCAAATACCGAAAGTTAAAAAGTTTCTTACTACTACCGGTACTGCTGAAAAGTAACGGTGGCAAAATCTAAATACCATTAACCCAAATCATGCATTTTTTTTTTATCCCATTCCTGCATTTTTAATTCCAAAGTCATGTAAATCACATTATTACATATTTACCTCACAAGAGGCTTGTAGGTTATCTATTTATGAAAACACCACCGATAAAAACCCTCCGTAATTATTCTCAAAACGGCTAACAATCTTACACACATGTAATAAATTTATTGACTATTCATACAAAAGTATTCCATAGTGAACCTTCACCTTTCTTGAATTTCTTCCTTCTTTCCAGAAGGATCTCTTGCTTTGTATTTCTTTATTTTGCAGGTGTTGTCCCCAGTCAAACATAGCACACAATTATTAATTAAAACAGATCACAAATAAATATCAATAAACATGTGCTCTATTTAGGCATATAATTTTTTTTTTTTAAAAGGTCAAAAAATAAAAGATCGTAACTCACTCATGCTCTACAAGTCTGAATTTCCTATTACACACGGATATAAAACCAGTAAACCATATATGTTAAAAGAAATTTGGATTCCCCACCTGCCACTAGTGCTGCAGTAAGCTTAAGCTGCAGACCGTACCTGGACCAATGGAAATTACTTTAGTCCATTATTTTGCAATGTGGCAACCCATCACAAAAAAGTTATTCTCTGAAAGTAATGCCGTCATGACATATTGATTATCACGATATCTGTTTTTCCCACGACATGAAATATGCACAACACATATCAAGATACCAAAAACTAATACAGAACTAAGAAATTTTCACGCAACTAGGCTAAAATACTTTGTACGTTACAGTACTAACGTTATGGTAGTAAATTTAAATCAAGTTAAGGCCATTAAAAACCTGAAAAAATACAGTGAAACCAAAAAACTAATCAAAAAGCGTGTTCTTTTACCCCACACTGGCACGCTCCGATGTAAGTAGGCAAAAGGAATGAAAAATTGGCCCAGAACATGCCTCTCACTTCGATGATTAATGGTCACGTTGGTTGAATCACCAAACATGGGTGTGATGCGTGATAAACGTAATAGTCACGCAATCAGATCTGCAAATCATTTTTTGTTGCGTTCATCATAGTCATAAAAGAAGTAACGTTAGTGATATAAACGATGTGTCGTGAGTCAGTTTCCTTGAAAAGTATTGCAATATACCAATACATCGCGATATTTTTCTCCATGATAATCGATACATAATAGAGCCATATCATGACAGCACTAAATGAAACTGATTTCAGACATGCCTGTTTTAGTGTACATCAGGTAACGTTGTGTTGTAAATTGCATTGTTAAGGCCTTGACCGTTCATGTGCACATGTCTGCATGTTCAGAGGTTGCAAAATTTGCCATATTTAATCGATCGCCGACATTTTAAAACTTAAGCTTGCGATTCTACAAAGCCCTTGCAGCCATTTTCGATGCAAGTTTGCTCTGTAACAAAATAAAGGTGGAACCCCGTTTTTACCAATTATTATTGACTGGGGGTATTTTTAAGTATTTTGAAAAATATTTCATGCCGTGTGAATCATTGAACTTGGGCCTAGGACCTACAGGGCCAGACCTACAAAAGTGTTAGAACTAGTGTAAACATAGTGAGTTCAAAGTTAGTTTATGAATGACCAAGTGATAACTAACTTGTGTGCCTTTCCAAATACTTAAATTTACTTTAATTTTGTTAGAATAAGTTCTTTTTAGTATGAAATATTAAGAAAAGACAAAAAACATGATTTTTTGACATTTATCCACTTTCCAAAAACCTGGAAGGGTTATTTTTAACAGTTTTTATCAGGAGGGATTAATAAATATTTCCCTCCCCGATACATCCTGCTGTCACTCTATGAACATGCCCGGAGGAAATTATTTTCCCTGCAAACATTTATTATGTTATCAGTGTAATAGTATGTGTATATAATGTTACATGTTATTGTGATACTACGGCAAATATACCAAGCACACAGTGACAGTTTTTTTTTCCTTTTTACGCACGTTAGAAGAACCAGTACTATGAATAAAGTACCGGTACCAAATTTTCATGATTATCTTCAGGAGTCTTTGCCTTTCATTCAGTATTCATAGGCAGGTACGATGGTTTCAGAAGTCACTCCATACTGTATCTCATTAAATCTCATTTCATATTCTATAAACTGTGACCATCAGATACATGTCAGGAAAGTAGCAAAATAATTAATGAACTACGTAACTATGTTTACCATTTGAAGAATTTTGAACACATATGTTGTTAGAAAAAAAAAAAAAATGTTTAAGAAATTAGAGGATAAGACATCATTCTTCACAGTAGACTTCTTACACCAGTCATTTTCAAACCAATGGTGCCACAATCAAACCCTTACTTGATCCAGAAATGAGTAGAGTTTGAGAGCAATTCTAGTTTAAAGGAGATGGGCATCAAATTCAATACACCAATCAGTGTATTTGCACCTTTAAAGGAGACATAGTCTGACATAATCCTTATTTCATATGATAGAATTGAAAATAACAAATCTTCTGACGAAGTTTCATACCTCCTGAAGCAATCTAACACATTTTTTGTAATTATTAAAAACTTTAAATGCTAATACTTAATAGTACCATGGGGGCTGCCATTTTGATTTCAAAACATGCAGATTATGATGTCATCAGCCCAGCAGGATATTGGAATGCTTTGTATTTCTTTATAATCTACCTCAAGTTTCTAGCTCATGAAAATTTGTTTTTTTATATAAGGGTCAAGAAGTTTTTTGTGTACAAATGAAATTAACAAAACATGCTGTTAAATCTTTGTGTAACATCATTTTAGAATACAAAATTGTAATCTCTTTATGAAGAAATACATTATAATCTTATGTCCCTATTGGGGAATTTATGTCATCATGCACAATATTTCAATACCGAATTGAACAAAATGACAGCCCCCATGTATCGATTTCAAACATGAATAACTTGAGATAGGAATATGATTTTTACTTGTTGTTTCTTGCAGTTGATTAAGATTTTTATCCTCTAGCAAATGAAATAATGATTGTATCAGACTTTATGTTTCCTTTAATTGCCGAATTGTGAACAGCATGAAATGAAGGCAAAGCAATTATTTTTTGTGTGAAAAAGTGTAGGGTTGTGGAAAAGGGGCAGGGTGGACATAAAGGGAGCGGGATAGAGCACCTTTCTGAAAAATCTAGGCTACAAGTACTGGGATTATAATTGGCAGCTTGGGGTGCAGACCCAATGATATTATTGCAAAGTCCCCGCTCACTTGAGGATCATTTTACAAAACCCAAATTCAAAAACAGAACAGAAATAAGCGCTCCCTACAGAATGAAAAGCCATGTCGAAGGTCACCTTGGAAGTGGCAGCGGACTTCCAAGGTCATATTTTAAACTGCCCCTCAAAAACCTACCTGTAATTCCACCTCGAAAGTACGCTGCCACTACCATGAGCTGCAACACTTCCCCCATCTTGGAAGCGTAAAGCTGCGCTGCCACTTCCATATCTCAGATCAGCTGCTTTTTCGTTTTTCTTACTATCAGTCATTCTTAAAAGGAAAGAGCTTGTCAGAACAATGACCTCATATGCCTTTCAACTTGTGACATCCATTTAATGAATCATAACACAGTATTAATCACATTGTTTTATAATAAAATGAAATATTTATGGCCGGGTTACTGTACAGTAGGATACTTTTACATGTATGTTGTAGAAATTAACGTAATCGCACAGTACCTCAAAGGGGATATTTTTGTACATGATTTCTTTACATATTAAATAATCACAAAAGCATTCAGCCACTGAGAATGATGAGTTACTGAACTACAGTACTGTATCATGATCTATAGGTTCTTGATATACATGTACAGTGCAATAAATTTAATTTGAATTCTTTCCATACTGACAAATATTTTGGTTATGCTGACAATTGTTGGCATGACACCTAAGTTAATTATCCATTCTGGGCTATTTGTTTCACAATTCATGTTAAAGTGTATTAAAGGAATATTTCCATAGATTTTTATCATTTTATATATGATAGAGAAAATTTGTAGAAACAAAGTGGTGAAAAAAAAGTATGTTAATATCTTATTCCGTTTAGAAGCTATAACAATTGAAAGAATAGTTTGTTTGTTTGTTTGATGAGGGCTTAACGGCACCAGGCACCACGACAACGTGGGTCAAATTTTGCCTGAGAGTTCAGATCATTCTAGAAGTAGGTAGGAAAGGAAACAGGGGGAGAATGAGAGAAATACAAGAACTAAAAGTCAGAAAGCTGTGATCGAGAGAGGAGGTGCATGGGTGAAACAAAAACAAAGTAGAGAGGGGGTGGAAGAGGAGAATTAAATATGGCTGTAGAGGGAAGCATGATGAAAGAAGGAGATAATTTTATCTGGAGGATTTTTTTGAAAGAACTCAGCAATTGAGTTGTGGGGAGCGAGGGAAGCTCTGGGAAGGTTGAATCTGAATCTGAATCTGAAACGGTTAAGTCGGCAAAAATCCTTCAAGAGGACATGAACGCCAACCGAGCGTAAAAAGTATGAGTAAAAAATAATATAAAAAAAACTAGTTAGCAATACAGGTGTTAGTAAGTTTAGCTTTGAAACAGTTGAGACTTAGTGCATGAACAATGTCTGACGGTAAAGCATTCCAATCCTTTAGTGTGGGAGGGAAGAAAGAGTGTTTATATACATTCTTTTTAGCATAGGGAACCTGGAAATTAAGGTCATGATTATTTCTTGTATTAGTTCTAACGGTGGGGATAAGTTCATCTTTATTGATGGCGACAAGATTGTTATTGATTTTATACAGCATATGTAGCCGGGTGTTGTATCGTCTTGTTTTAAGCAGGGCCAATCTAATTTATAAAGCATGTTTTTACACTAGATTTATAAGAGTAGTCTGCCATACAGAACCTGGCTGCTCTCCTTTGAATAGATTCAAGTTTATCCACATCGCACTGGTGATGGGGTCCCAGACTGCAGATGCGTACTCAAGTACTGGCCTGACTAGAGCTTTATAAGCAGTGGATTTAACGTCGTGGGACAGTTTGAGAGGTTACGTTTTAAAAGGCCAAGTATAGAGTTAGCTTTCTTGGTTATGTTATGTATATGTTTATCCCATCTAAGTTTATTATCAATTTCAACACCTAGGTATGGGTGGGAGTTGACATGTTTTAGTGGCTGGTTGCATAAGGTATAAACAGGTGATTTAAAGCATTTCTTAGAGGAAATTGACAAGATGTAGCATTTGGAGGGTTGAAATTCATTTGCCATTTGTTTTGCCATTGTTCAAGTTTGTTAAGATCATCTTGGAGGATTTGTTGGTCAGAGGGTTATCAATTGTTCTGTACACAAGGCAGTCATCAGCAAACAGTCTGACTGTGCTGTTTATATTATCAGGGATGTCATTTATATATAAGAGGAAAAGTAATGGACCCAAGACAGTACCTTGTGGTACACCAGATAAAACCTGTTTAGAATCAGAGATTTCACCATCGCAAACAACACGCTGGATGCGGTTGTTGAGGAATGATGCAAACCAGGCCAGAAGATTTCCATCAATGCCATAGGCAGAAAGTTTGGATAACAGGCGCTGGTGGGGACTTTATCAAAGGCTTTTGAGAAGTCAAGAATAGCCATAGAGACGTTACTGTTTTGGTCAATTTGTTTAGAGATATCATTTATTGTTAAGAGGAGTTGTGTTTCAGTCGATCTTTTTGCACGGAAGCCATGTTGTAAATCAGTTAAGATATTATGCTCATCAAGGAATTTCATCACATGTGAGTGGATTATATGCTCAAGGATTTTACTACAAACGCAGGTGAGGGAAATAGGTCTATAATTAGCTGGGTTTTGTTTATCACCTTTTTTTAAAAACACTACATATGTTTGCTTCTTTCCACTTGTTAGGGATAGTACCATTATCGACAGAGGTTTGAAAGAGATCAGTTAGAATTTCATAGAGGTCATCAGCATGTGCTTTTAGAAACCATGGTGGTATTTGGTCAGGACCTGAGGCTTTGTTGGGGTCTAGGTTATGCAGTTGCTTTTTGACACCTTCTGGGGTAATTATAAGTTGGTTTATTTTGCTGTTGGTAAGTGGTTTAGTTACAGGAATTTGGGAGGTGTTTTCTACTGTGAAAACACTGAAAAACTGGTCATTTAGAATGTTAGCTTTAGTTTTACTGTCACTGCAGAGTTTACCGTTATTTAGTAGATCAGACACACCTACAGAGTTACTTCTTAATCTTTTAATATAGGACCAAAATGCCTTTGGGTTTTCGTTAAGTGAGTTTTTAAGTTTATCACAGATGAAGGTGTTTCTAGCTTCTTTGAGGTTTTTATGGACAGCCTTTCTAAAGCTTTTATAGGTAGTCCAGTCATTGGCTTGTTGATTAGTCTTAGCTTTTTTAAACAGTTTATGTTTTTTCCTGCAGAGACGGCGTTGGATACGGGTAAACCAGGGCAGATTTAGTTTAGTTGAGGTGAATTTGTGAGGCGTGTTTTATCAATAATCAATTTAATTTCTTGTTCAAAGAAATTCCATTTTCATCAACATCAATGGAGGAATTAAATTGAGTATAATATTGCAGTTTAAATTTGGTCAGGTCTTCTTTTATTCGTTTTATGTTAGCTTTTTTCTTTAAATAGATTTTACGTTTAGGTAACTTTTTACGAGGAGGGGAGATATTTAGGGTCAATTCAACAATATCATGGTCACTTATACGGGAATGACATTAGCTGAGGTAACAGCTGGTGAATTGTTAGTAAAAACAAGATCAAGGATGTTGTTATCTCTGGTGGGTGACTGCACCATTTGAGTGAGATTGAATGAATTGGTCACTTCAAGAAGAATTTTGGCTGCTTCGGAGGAAGCGTTAGTTCCTGAAATAATGTTTTGACTCCAGTCAATATTAGGTTGGTTGAAATCACCAGCAAGAATAACATTGTTTTTGTCAGCATTTTTACCAAGCTTTTGGAGGGATTTTTTCAACTCAAGTAGGCTAGTGAGATCATTGTGACTGGGTCTGTAAAATGTTCCTATATACATGCTCTTTTCCTTAGGAAATTGGAAATTGGAATTTGGTCCAGATTGTACAGGGGGCAAGCAAGGAGAACGTGATGGATTGTGAGGGTGCAGTAGCAATTGTTGCAGAGGGGTTGGGGGGAGCCGATGAGGTGGGTGTGACCTATTCTAAGACGGGTAATATGAACGTTGTCGATACGAGAGAGGTTGTTGATGGTGGATTTGATCGGAATTGTGGGCAGGATGCCATGGAGTTTGTTATCAAATTGGGAGTTCAATGAGGTTTGCCAGTGGTCACGAACAAAGAAAGTGATAAGCGGTTTGATGTCAGAGAGGGTTTTGGGAAAAGGGGTAGGGAGGAGGTTAAGGGCAAGCTTAGCAGCTGCATCAGCCCTGTCATTGCCAGGGATGCCAACATGGCTGGGTATCCAGAAGAAAAGAACACTTTTACTGCAAAGGGTGGGAAAAAGGACTTTCCAGAGGAGGAGGTAGCATGTGAGGTTATCCCATTTAAGATTGAGTAAAGAAGTAAAAAACAGCCTTTGAGTCGGAAAAAATGGCAAAGTGGCTGAGTGGAGAGTATTCAATAAAGTTGAGGGCGAGGAGAATGGCCTTAGCCTCGGCTGAAAAGATGGATGAGTAGTCGGGAAGTCTGCTACTGAGGGTGATGTCTTAAATGACGGCAGCAGCAGCTGTCTTGTTGCCTTCCTTGAAGCCATCAGTATAGATGGAGGTGTAATTTGAGAGTTGGTCTTTGATTTGGTTGTGGAGATTGATGAAGAGGTTAGGATGGGTTTGAGTTTTGTGATGAGTGGAGAGGTCTAGGTGGACAGAAGGGAGGGGGTGGCCCAAGGAGGAAAAGTGGGCCAGGAGTAGGTGCCAAGAGTGGCGGGGTTGATAGAAAACTGTTCTTAAAAACACCTCGTACAGTATATGTCCTTCACCTTGGTGATGACATCAAGGCAAATCCAGCACAGTTCTTATGTATTTGTTATCAATTTAATCACACTTGTTTAACATTATCGAACAGCATGTTTGGTTCATTATATAGATAGGGTGGATTATATAATTTACAAGAAAACATTTTGTTTTTATATTGGTGTACATCACATTTACAATGAGAAAAAAAAATCCATATCATTTTTAAAGAAATACAAAAGATGTTTTGTTGAAATTGTCTCTATGACATCACAGATGTTGCCAATCAGTCACTTTTGTCAAAATTCAAAAATACACAAAAATTTACAACAATACTGTATGTGCAAATATGTATGTCAGTTATTAGTGTTACATGTACATGATGCTTATCTAGTTGCGTAATTGTACAACATTGCATATGTGTACTCATGATTGATAGGGCTGACAATTGCAGGCAAGGTGGGAAAAGCGTGGGAAAAACATTTTCTTTCTGAATGAAATTCTTTTAATGATAATCTTGTTTGACAACATGCACGTTTTTTTAGTAGAAATCAAGTTACTGATCATCGACTGCCACATGCTTGTGAAAAGAATGATGTTTATCTGGAACAGTGATGTTTGAAAGTTCCTGCCTAAAAAGCACTGTTCTCAGAACAGCGGCAAATGTGATACCTGTGTAGTAAATATCGCGCTATACTATAAGAACTGTGTATAATAATTTTTAAGTAGTTTTTGATGATTTTCTGAATTTGGTTTAAATAATTTAAACTGAAAATAATCTTGTTAGTGTAAATGTTTGTGTTAAAAATGAAATCTTATAATCTGGCAAGGTTTTTAAAGATAATGAAACTAATAATCTAAGAAATGCATAGAACACTTACTTCATTAAACTCTAAATAGTAATTTGTGACTTATATTAGGGTACCAAGATGAAATCAGAGAAGCATACTTACTCAAGAAAATAGGATTGTCCTGATGGTGTGGTGGCCACCTCCCACCCCGGGGGAAGGGGAAGGTGATTGTAAAGGTGATCTTCAGAAATATCAGAAATGTCAACGCTCTGTTGTTTCAAATGTTGCACTTGAAGTGCTTGTTGACCTGGCACTCTCATTTCCTGCAAAATGGCGGGAGAAGAGTGCGAGTGTCTATGAGCGATTGTTAACCCCGGGGCATTTAATGTTTGCTGTTTCACTAACCCAGGGGATTCCGAAGAGGCAGGCGAACTGCCGTAATTTGAACCATCTTGACTCGATTCTCTGTGATGTGACGGTTTCTTTGGTCCTGGTTGTGTAAAAAAAGACTGGGGTAAATTCCTTTCTTTCATTGGCTTCGGAATAGCAATGTCCTTCCCTCCTGGATTCAAAACAGAATTGAACAGGGCTTCAAGTTCTGCATCAGAGTCACCCCTGATATGGGATATGACCTGGGCTTTGCTCTGGGTTGTGTTATCCATTGACATGTTTCTTTCAGGTTTTAACAAATATTCCGATGAAGAAAATTGGTGCGGCTAAATTCACTCCTATTTTGTCATCTTTCAGTAACAGGCATTTAATACTTCTTCACAAACCTCATTCACTGTTTCAGATCAATTTTCTTGTTGCTTCTTGACCCTGAAAACCAAAGCAGAAAAGTTGCAAGATAAGCTGACTAAGACTAACTGTTAAGCGATAATTTCATTCATAAATATTTATTTACAAATAATGCAATAACACAACACACCAGTCACAGTACAAGGGCAAATACAAACATTACTTCAGAAATAATATACAATTCTGGTCTTATTTCAGCCAGTAAAATAATTTAATTGGCAAAGGAAAAAGAAAGAAGTTAGAAAAAGTTATAATCTCTCCTCCATAAAGCCTTATTTAAATTACAACTTGTACAACATTAAAGGGTAAAGTATGTTGATCTTATATGAAAGAAGACTTCAAAAAAAACCCCAAAAAATGGTGAAGAAAGCATTCAAAAATCTTATTCCGTTAAGGAGATATTCAAGTTTCAAGTTTGGTATCATTTCTAAAAAAATGACTGAAATCAGACTAGTTGTGATGTCACAACCTCAGATTCCTCAAAGTCTTTATGTATTCTAAAGAAAGTTTATTTAATTGTTTCACTATTTAAATTATTTTTTTCTTTAACTTTCTTCAGGTGGTATATTATAGATACCTTTCCTAGATTCAGTTTTAGTACTTTTTTGACATACCCCATGGTTTTTAAGCCACAAAATCGCAGGACAAAATATGATAGAATAAATAAAGTCTGAGGAATCGGAGGCTATGACATCACAACTAGTCTGATTTCAGTTGTTTCTAACAAATGTCAAACTTGAAACTTAAATACCTCCTTAACGGAATAAGAAGTTTGAATTATTTCTTCACCGTTTTGTTTCTTTTTAATTCCTCTTTCATATATGATAGACTTGCATGGCCCTGAACTAATCCTTTAATTAGAGAAAACACCAAGGTTAGCTTAAAAATGTTGGTGATAATATAATGGGCTGAACTGTTACTTAAAAAAAAAAAAACAGCTTTAACAAGTATACTTCATTTGGGTTGACTCGCTTTTGTGGTTTCTTATATAATTTCTTCTTATACGATAATCTTTTGCTACATCCTAGTAATTAGTAATGTACATTAACTTACTTTAAATCGTTGCCCAGTTCACCGGTCTTAACTTTGGTGTAGTGTAGACTATGCTGAGTTTGTGTGGTGTTGTCACATACAACGCAGTGCAGCCAGGCATTTATAACGTAGGCCCAACATATCCAAAGCACAGTGCTGAAAAAACAGCTAAAACTCACTTGTCACAAAATCCATTAAACCTTTATTACAAACCGATGCCTCAGAAAAATGTTCAAATTGCATGCGAGTCAAGTATGGTCCACTAATTCTTCAATAATAATCCCCAAAAATTAAGTTTTTTGCGTCTCTGACATCGACTTTCCACACCGCTCCTACATCAACATTGCAGCGTCAAAGTTTGACTAGGTGGATTACTACCAGTAATCATTTATTGGTATAAAATAACACTCGAATTCTCGAAGACATTTGAAGAACAATTTTGAGCAAAATATATCTTGTTTATGATGTTCTTATATTATCATACACAAGATGAATTCATTTTCAGTTCTGATTAAAATATTGGTGAAAGATGATAAGAAAACTTTTAATTAATCAAAATTCATCCGCTTAGTTGTGCGCCGTTTCCGGGGCTTCTGCGGTCACTTTGAGCTTTCACAATAATACAAATAAATCTTTAGTTAGGCCTACGTCACTGCACTGCGTGGGTGGGAGGACCCACACTCAAAAAACGTTCTCCTTTGAGCCTTTAGCAAACCCATCAACCATGACTGATTAACCCTAGATATCAATTGTGGATTTCTGCGAATATAACGTGAAAAGCGGAAAACGAAAAGAACGCGATAATCATGTAAGATCTTGTCGAGAGTATCAAAGACAGCTGGCCGACGTAGTTGATCAGAAATTTTGAAATAGGTTTGGAAAATAAACTTGGGAGAAAATGTTGTTTTGTTCTTTGAGAAGTTCAGAAAACAAAGTGTTTTGTTTTTTACTGATTTTTTTTTTCTGAGATTTTAATTTCAGCTGCACTGACTTTAAACTGTTAAGACAACGACGAAAGACACTATCAAATTAATCTTCTAAATATGCTTGAGTATCGTTGAGACGGGTGGGGCAATCATGATACATTTTCTGAGGGCCTGCGAGGTTGTTATTGGAGACTCAATTTAGATTAATTAAATAACAGGCCTCAAATACTCTAAAGGAAAAAACAAAACAATATGGCCTAAGGATATCAGCTAAATTTTCGGCAGTGTTCTTTCGAAAAAACCTTAAGATTTGGGCGAAATGATTGGATACAACAATCTTGGAAGATATGGTACCTTTTGTTGGTTGGGTGGAGGATATTGGCACACGGTCATGCATGTTTCCGAATCTGCAATGCAATGTGATTCGAAGAATTTCACATTTCTTTTCCCTCCCCCCAAAAAAGTTACTTACGGTAATATAGGCTACAAGTATTTGTCATCCATGAATACGAGTGATCGTAGTTATTATACAAGCCGCTATAGCGTAGGGAAGGGGGATGCAAGGAGGGCAGGGAAAAATTGCATCTCGGCCTGAATTAGTGAACAACAAAATTTGGAGCAATTTGAGCACAAAAAAAAGGTTTTGAATTTTTTTTAACTTCTTTTGGCTTTATGAAAATTTTGGCCAATAAAATTGGAAAATCGGGAAATTCAGGATTGTTTTCTATTTCTTTGCTCTGCTGAAATAAAGTATATAGTTACGCCTCTGCCTTTATATAGGCCTATACGCCACCGCCATTACAATTTGACCAAATGATATAATAAAGACATCCACGGTAGACCACAACACGTTATCTAGAACAAGTACAAGATAACAAATTCCTGTTGGATACAACTTTATCCAGGGAGCTCCCTAATTTAACTCAAAAAGCTATATTTAGCTTCATACCGCGATGCGTAAACAAGAAACTGCACATAAGCCCCTATAAGCTTCATCACGTAAACTTTGATTTGGCTCCGATTCGGGTTGATCACAAACAGACAGACTGCCCATCAGCCGTTGGTCAGTCAGTATTGTGGAAGAAAAGCTGTGATGCGAATTGGGAGGGAAATTGGGGAACTTACCCCAACCTCTCGACCAAGGATGGTCTCGCCAGTCGACCGCCAAGGTGTTGCCCGGCTTCAAAATAATGTATAATATGCCTCACAAAGCGTGAAAGCCGCCAGAGCGGCCGGTGTGATAGTAAACTCCCCCCCCCCCCCCTCCCTCCATCCTCCCTCTGGTAAATTTGGGTCCCCGGTCCTTATTTTATAAGGAATGTCTAGTGAATTTAGTCCCCTCCGGACTGATTTTACTAGGTAATTTACTGGTGTCTGTACGGTTCCTTCAATTAATTATGTGTGCTGATAGTAATATCAGGGAGTTGTTAAGAATTCAACTCCCTGGTAATCAGGTAATATCATATGTACGGAATACAGCGCCGCTGTAGCCTACTCGTAGAATTTGCCCACGAACAGAAAATGGCTCCAGTAAGTACTTCGGTGAAAAAGAAATCTAATATTTTTTTGATGTGGGCAGTACCCATCGGAATACACTAAAGAAAAAAGCGTGCTTTACGCAAAACGGCAGTGAGATTCACTGTAAAGGGAGAAGAAGGGCTTTTTCTTGCAAAAGGGGGACAAGTTGTTGTCTCGTCCGTAGAGGAGAGAAGAAAATGTTAAGCATTGCTTTCTTGCTGTGTTGGAGGTAGAATGGGCTAACCAACTGACCAAGGCATTAACTGTAAATTGCTATGACCATTTATAATCTAACGTTAGTGTTAATCCTTTGGGCCCAGGTCCTAGTCGAAACTCCCAACAGTAAGGGCATTAATGCTCATGGGAGAAATGGACTTAGGGCTTATGCCTACGTTAGGCCTAGGTCCTTAAGCAGTTTCTTGGAAATAAGGGCCGGGGGATCAAATTTCCCAGCGGACCGTTTTTACCATGAGAGGGGACCAAATTTACTCGATGGCTACAGCTTTATTGTCTGGGGCCCAAATTTTTTTGGAAATAAGGGCCGGGGGACAAAATTTACGGGGGTAAAAATTTACTTTTACACGGGGCACCTCTTCCAATGGGGTTTTAATCCTTAGTCTGCCCCTGCTTTCGACATTTTATCCTCGAATTTGGACGAATTGGAAATCAGTCATGGGATCCTGGTGAGAGGTGTGTGTGTGGGGGGGGGTGAGTGTGTGTGTGTGAGTGTGTGTGTGTAAATGTGTGTGTGTGTGTGTAGGATGGAGGTAAGTCCACGGTCCTTCCCGTTAAGCCGCTACTGATTCATGGAAGAGGTAACAACATGCACTCCTCCCAATAATTTTAGTTGTGCTGAGCAGAAGAGTGGAAAACATACACGGCACTTCTCTGGTTGAGTAAAGAGGATAATACATTGTTTCCATAAACAATTCAATAAAAAAAAAAATATTAAGACCGTGAAGCCTTAACTTGAGTGTTGATCTAGAAAGCAAAAAAAAGATAAAAAATAAAAGATGTGACAGAGATAATTGCCGATTTAAGGCATACAACAGCTATTATAATTGTCCGAGTAATCTTAGGAGGCACCTTAGAAACACCTTTTTAATCTAACTCAACGACCCTCCAAACAGGTCCGTTTTTCTTCTTCACAAAGTGAGGGGAGTGGGGGTGTCACGGGCCACACTTTATCTCCACAAAGTATGGAGGACAGTGTTTTTTAAAACTGTATGTAGTTTCTCCAGAAATTACGGCCCATGCTTAGCTCCAATGCATGAAAAAGTGCTCAAAACAACACATATTCCACCGAAAAGAGGAGTGTGGACTCTCAATCCCCAATTGACCTATTTGCTTGCTGATGATCTTTTCGTTGTGCTTTCTAAAAATTTGAGATCATTGTCTTGGAAAATCATGATCATGCATTAGTAAATATTATTCTGATAAAGATGGTAACATTTTATATTCTATCTTGCAATTGTTTATCTTTTGAAAATAGCCTAAAAATAGAGTAAACTTTGCTACTATAACTGCACGAACATACATTCGTGGTACAACCCATGATATCTGATATGCCTTAACAGGGAGATGTGTATATACAGATAGGGTAGTAGAAGCGTGGGGTCAAGGGACCATGCCACGGTCTTCACTTTTCATTAAGTCCAGAGTTCCCATATGCATCCCCTTTCCCCTCCCCACAAACACACGTACTTTTGTGAGCAAACCAAATTGACGCTCAAGCAAAATCACAACAAAACGAAAGAAAAAAACACACTGAAAAATATTTCAGGGTATGCCACGCCCTGCCACACTTATGAAAAATTTCAGGCGCAGCTGAAATCACCAAATCACTATAGGATTTTGTAGTTTCCTAGCCTGCTAGCCGGTGTCATCATTGAGCAGCAAACACAATAAAAAATACCTTTAAGAAAATTAACCGGAAACGCGACAGTTCATACAGCTTTTGATCATGAAATTTTGCCATTCATTCAAAATTCGGCATTCATGAGTCGCAGTCATCCGTGTAGTTTGTTTGCTATACAGCTATATGCTTTTATGTAAATACTCAGAGTAATGCAATGTTGGTTTACAACTATACCAGATGGTTTTGGTCAATCTGGTTAATATTCTAGAAGTTTTAGATTATCATTTTTAAATGCTTTAAGGGCATGTATTGACTTGTTTAAGTTGAATGAATGGAGATAAATAGTATCTCCATGATGGGATAGACTTTGTTGCACCACTTCCGGTTAATAATTGTGTAAATAACTGTAAACAGTTGGGTTCATAAGCTTAACCAGGGGAGTTAACTTTTAAAAATTAAAAGGCACGTACAGTACAACGATGTTACAAATTTGGTAGGAGCGGCGAGTTATAAGGGAGCAAACGTGTTCTGTGCACATAGCGTTGGAACAGGGGCCACGTACCCTCACTTTTTCAAAAGTTCAAAAAGTGCATTTTTCAGAGTGGAAAAGTGCCCTTTCAAAGAGGATAAGTGCCTTGATTAGATGCCCTTTCAAACATTGAAAAAGCTTTTCTTTAAAGACTATATATCTGATCTTGTCATTAAAGAAAGTAACACAAATATCGCCCATACGCTATTTTGAATTTTCCCTAAAGAAAAAGTTGGGGGCTCAACAGCCTTACATATTGGACTTTTTCATACTTAAAAAAGCCTTCGCCTCTGCTTACTTTTGTTTTCCCAGCTTACACTGTGTAACATTCTTTAAAATAGGGCCTTAGAGTATGCGAGCCACCCCAAATTGTATTAGTTGGGCATCTTTGAAATGGGCCATGAAGGGCAAAACTGTACTATTTGGACTGTACTACATTGTCCCTCCTCTTCTTTGTAAAGTGTAAAAGATTCCTCTTCGCAGAGATAAAAAAAGGGGTTATGTAGAATAATAAAATATATCTAATTCCCCTTACTATGATTGATTTTATTGAGAGATTTAAGAATGTAACAAAAACATTGAGCAAAATACCCCACATTTCACTCGTGGATCGCCTTTAATTTAAAAATACAATAAATAGCCTTGCCACTACAGACTCGCTGAAGGCTGACAAGACTTCGCTGTGAACTTGGTCCATCAGGTCTAATCTTGACTTATATACCGAGTTACATTTATTCTCAACAAGAAAATGATGGCTTCCTGAATAATTCTAAGGACCCCTTATTTGCTTTTGACATTATTCTAGACATTGAATATATTTCGATTTATGACTAATACACTTTTGCTTTTTCATGATCTAAAATTACCTCTATATGTTTGTTTTTTATTTGAAGACTTCTGATCTATCAATTTTCCAATTTTTGTATAGAATTGTTCGATTTGACTGAGTTTTGGATCAAAATATCTTGAATTTTGACACTGAAAAAAAGACAAGAAAGGAAAATGGGTCACCAGTATATTTTTAGACCGATAGAAGGTTATACATTATCCGGGGTGGGGAGGAGAGGGGGAGGATTGACCTATAAAACTATTCTGCTGTGCTACATGCTTTGAAAATACGACAGTTGGAAAGTGTCCCCAGATTTATGCCCGCCCCCTTCCCCTGCAGATTCAAACATCTTCCGCCGCCCCTGTTGGTACAAATGCTATACAGGCGTGTAGTAGACCATTTTCACTGGGGGTGTAAAATATCAGATTTACCGACGGCCTCAAAATAGCATCCTGTTTAAAGAAGAAAAAACTTCCTCCCTGTAAAAAAGTTGATAATCCAAATAGGCACTTTACCGTCCTAATACCAAACGTCAATGAATGTATAACTTCCCATCAAACCAATTCTAGGATACTCGGAAGCAATACCGGAAGTTGTTTGACGGTAATTGATCATCAAGCCAAATTTGAGCGAAAATGACAGGCATTGGCAAACTTTTTAAATTTGGTGGCGTGTTTTGGTAATAACAAAACTACATATTTCACAAATCCGTATAGGACGCTCATATTTTTTCTTCAAGGATGTTGCATGTGGACAGTCAGGGATGTATAGCTAGCCTTTTTGATTGGCGGAGGAGTAATACGATGGTTTATTTCATCTCAAAATTGTTTCAAAATAACGGCATCAAAACTGCCCTGAAGACAAATTTTACTGACAGACGCAAGAATTGTTGGGGGAAGGGTCGACCCACGGACGGACTGGCCACACACTGCTGGCCAATCTGTCCATTATCGATACGCCCCTCCCTGGTAACGCCCCTTGTTTCAAAATAGTGTTTATGATAAGCCTCACAAAGCATGAAAAACCGTCAGAACGGCCCACCTGTGGCTCAGACTCTTCCCCGTTTAATCCGTCTTGGCGCTCCTTTGGGGCAATTCGACCGATGGAATTTTTAGTCTTGGTCGAGCAACCCCCTGCATACACCCGTGTAAGTAGGCCTTTATAAACGTTCCAATTTGTCCGTTTACAGGGTTTACATCCACGGAGTTGCTGACCTTATCAGGGTCGCATATAATTTGAAAAATAATCTTTAAATGAATGTTATATCTTTTGCGAAACACAACATTACATCATCCATCGCAACCAACCAAGTAAAAACCAATTACAGACCAAATTTTATCGCTTTTAAATCAATTATTTGATCTGTGACCTTTGACTTTTATGTGACATGTCCCATTTTGTGCGGGCACAACCCTACGTTACCTTACACCAAGTACCAATTAATTTGATATAACTTAAAGTTTCCCCAGGAAGCTTGACACAAAATTTACTTATTTAATCAATCATTTGAACTTTGACCTTCAACCTCCACCAACTCGCCAAACAACGGCCTCCACCAACTCAACCAAGAAGGAACAATACAATTGCAATTACGCTTTTCCAAATAAATGCAACAAATAATCTACCATTATTATTTAACCTCTGACCTTAAAGCGACGTGTCACATCTTTCCCAAGACACATTTTTCATCATCCTTCATCAACCTACCAAGAAACAACTAAATTGCCCTGACGGTATTTGCATAACAGACGACCAACCAAAATTTTCCATTTTAAATCAATTGATTGACCTCTGACCTTTAAACTTTAAATGACATGTCCCATTTTGTGCGGAACACAACCCTTTATCACCTTCCACCAATTCACCAAGTACCAACCCAATATCACTAATTACGGTTATCCCAGAAAGCGCAACACAGCATTTACCAATTTTAAATCATTTATTTGACCTCTGATCTTTATATGACATATCCCATCATGTGTGGGACATAATCTTGCATAACCCTGCATCAACCCACCAAGTAAACAACTCTAGACACCAACCCACCATGCAAAGATCAATAAAATAGCAATCACGTGTTTCCAAAGAAATCAGCACAAAATTTACCATAAACATTTGACCTCTAACCTTTGAGGACATGTCACATTATTTCGGAGACACAACTTTGCATCTCCTTCATCAACTCACCAAGTAACAACCCAATTGCATTGGGGTTTTCCCATAACATGCGACCGACCAACACTTACCGATCGATCATTTGACCTCTGAACTTTAAGTGACGCATCCCATTCTATTCAGGACACAACTCTATATCACCTTCCACAATCCCATCAAATACCAACCTAATATCACTTACGGTTTTCCCAGGACGCTCGACACAAAAATTACCATTTTGTAATCAATTATTTGACCTGTGACTTTTAAGGTACATGACTCATTTTTGCAGGACATAAATTCACGTCACCTTACACCCTCTCACCAAGTTTCAATTTGATAGCTTGTACTGTTTTTTCGGTACACGTGACACAATATTTTGTACCGTACATACACACCTGTATGCCATATATGACCGAGGACTTTGACAAAAACTTTTGAAAAATAAGAAAAAGTTCCAATGAAGACCCTAGTTTAAATTACGTCAGACTGTGAAGTTTCTGATAAATTTGCATGCAAATTATTCCGAGGACCCATATTGAAAGTCCTCGGTCGGTTTTTAAGTACTCGGTAAGTTTATAAGTCCTCAGTCGATATATATCACAGCATTTGCATACATAAAAAATTCTTTAAAGTTTGATTAGCCCACAACTCTGGAACAACGTACTTCACCAAGGCCGTAGGACCCGGGAGCCAAGGGGAAATTCCCCTAACTAATTTGCAAAACGTTATGAGAAACAAGATGTCTTTTTGTGTAATTTATGATACATTTCCAGAGGAAGTTTTTTTTTCCCCAAACACGATAGTAATTGCATTTATTTGGGTTAGGCTTAGGTTCCAGAAGCCAATCAGACAAGAAGAAATTTGTGTCATTGCTATGCTTTTTGGGTAATAAAGAAATAGGCAGCCGTGAAGGGGATGGCTCGATCAAAAGTGTGGGGGAAAGAAAAAGGACAAATCCACTGAAGAAAGGCCGCCGATATGGGGGCGAATGGGGGCATGCCCCCGGGCCTGGTCTTCAAAGGGTCATAAGGGATCGCATAGGGGTCATAAGGGATCGTACATATTATATGGGGGCCTGGATTCTTAATTCCCCCCCCCCTTCCCGGACCCCGCGATTCCTCTCGACGACCCTGCACTGAAATAAAGTGTTTATAGAATGTATCGATGTCATTTTGGTCCCCCAATAATTTAAGGTCTCCTACGGCCCGGTTTAAAGACTATCAATTCTGATCACCATAGTCGTCTGTAAGATAATTTAGTTGGAGAGAAAATCATGATTGGCGGGAGCGGAAGGGGTAAGGGGGTGGGGGAGAGGGGTGGCGGTGAGGGGGGGAGGGGGTAGGAGATATAAACGTCCTTTTAATTATACATAAAATTCAATAAAAAAAACAATGATTAGAAAATCTCTGGGGGTAGTACACCCCCTTGTCCCTCATCCGCTTTTACTGTTTAAAGTTCTTTCTGACGATTCTAATATCTACGTTTTTATATACCTTTGAAGAAAATAAACCAGCACTCTTACGACAAAAGATAAAAGATCGGGCCATTGAAGTTTTTTGTTTGGCATCGTGTGTCCTGTTTGAAAACCCAGTGAAAATATTTTTAATCACATCTCGGAAATTGAATACATGTTTATCAAATATATTAACCTGAAGTCTAAACATGTGTCTGCCTGGAATATCGTGTAAAAGATTGTAGCATCTACAAACATCATTAAGTAAAATAATTGCATATCTATCAAAAATCATGAAAATAGCAAAGAACGACTAAATTTTCATGTTTTTGAAACTGACATCCAACTTATTGGGAAAAAAAATGCAAATTTATGATGTCATCAGTTATTTTCCTCCAATTATTTTAAGAAAACTCATTGTTCTTTAACTTTGCCGCAACTTTTAGTAGCGGTAACCAGATTATTTCTAGCTGAAACAAAGCCACATTTCTGGGTGAGCACTATTGGCCTTCCAAGGTTAGCGTTTTTAATTCTGTAAATAGCTAATATCCAAATGGTTATTTAAAGACAACAGTGGTGATTCTCGTTTTAGAATTAACATAGGTCAGGTAGATTGGTGGCGGAATATGTTAGCAGAGTTTGCTATCACTTGTATTTGACTCAAAATTGGTGGTATGAGGGGACGGGTGTGGTTCTTGTCATATATTAAGATTAGAGACCGCGGAAGGTTTAGCCCTCCCGACTTTTTTGCTGAGGTGCAAAAAAAAAAAAAAGGCCCAAGAAGATTTCACCTTCCTGGTTTTTCCGATTGGGAGGTAAAATTGGAAAATTATTAACATTATTCAAGGGAAATTTGGTAGATTATATGAAATTTGTCAACAAATTTTCCGCAAATTGTTAAAAATTTCTCAAAATCAAAGAAAATTGCCTGAAAATGATGAAAATTTCCCGAAAATTGCGAAAAATAAACAAAATATCCCTAAAATTGACAGTTCACCGAAAATTTAAGGAAGTTCACCAAAAAGAAATGAAATTTCCCCAAAACATACAAAATTTTGTAAAACTTGAAGGAAAATTGAATAGAATTATTCAAAAATTGACAAAACTTTCCTCAAAATCGAAGGAAATTGCCTGAAATTGCCTGAAATTTCCTTAAAATTGTCAAAAAAATTCATCGAAACTTTAAGAAGAGTTCCCAAAAATGACGACATTTCCCAAAAATCGAAAGAAAAAAAAACTGCACAAAATTTCCCAAAAATCTTGCACCAAAATGAACAAGATTTCTTTTAAAATGACAAACAATTCACGGAAATTTGAAGAAAAGGGCTGGAAAATTGACCGAAAATGAAAGAAATTTGCCGCAAATTGGAGAGAAAGAAAATCCTGAATAATTAAAGATTTTCCATTTAGCAGCAAAGTCAGTGATAGAACTTAATTTACTAGTGTCATTTTTCCACTTGCGACCGGGAAATTGTTGGGGTTCTTACCCCCACCTTCTTGAGAGGTGACCCTTCTTATACGCCCCTCCCCGGGGAATATAAAAAGTTTCATACTAAAGTGGTAGGTATGTCAGTATGTGCCGCCCACGATTTAAAAATTGGACTGCATTATGAGAGATTTTTTTGGTAACTGCAGTATGACAGTATATGATTTTGATACCTGCAGTACGAAAATAAGTGATTTTTGATACCTGCAGTATGAAAATTTGCAATTTTTTTGAGACATGCAATATTAAAGATTAGTTTTTTAATACCCGCACTACGAAAATTGTGAAAAAAGGCTCGGGCGGTACATGTACATCTCCCCCTCCCGGATACGCCCCTGCCTACCTCCCTCCCGGATACGCCCCTGCTTAACACTATGTACCAATATAGTTGGGACTTAGTGTGCAGGGTTTAATATGAATGTGATGTCGCCTTTAATTTTTTTGTTGCTGAAACATACAGCCACTCCCACATCTAGGGATATTTTTCAACTGCCAAGCAATGTTCATATGTCTCGCCCCAACCCATCACGCCTATCGGGGGATAAAATCAGTTATGAAGCTATCATAAATGTTTTCTGCGAATGATTGATACAATATATTAAATTCTTCCAACTCAATTCTTTGATAAATTAAGATATTCGTTTTCAAAGCTCTTGAGTTGCTAGTCAGCTAACAAATGCAATCATTGTGAGATTGTAAAACTGGGGATTCTAAAAAGATATATACAAAACAGATGTGTAGAAAGCAGGAGATAGGGAAGGGGGGGGGGGACTGTCACAGCACCTTGATACAAAGACACGAGGAATGTATTTTCAAGGGTGTTGGAAGAAACTTGGAGAAATAGGCAGAAAATCAAGTGTAGAACCTTTTTTGACAGTAATTGAGGGGCACTTTTCATTTTTAAATAGGGACACTTTTCGAAAAGTTTAGAGATAAGTTCTCCTGGTCCCTACACATGGTTTGAGTATAAGCGGGATTTGGGAAGCAAGGGGGAACTTGCCCCACCCACACTTGTTTCCAAATGTATTCTTTTGTATGGTGATATTTTGTATTTTAGCGTGATCCCCACTTTTGTTAAAAGACCTACTACTAAAAAGTTAGAAAATCATTGGAGGCCATACCCCACTCCCACACGTGCCCTCAGTATCAGGACTCCTGGTAAATGACATGCTTTAATTGTGTCAAATAAATACAAAATGTATTTCTTTGTAAAAGGCATCTCCTTTTCAAACTTCAAGAATGACCTAGAATAATTTATAACTTTTAAAAGGGCACATCCTGCACCTGTTCCCCCTTAGCTTTTAAAAGGGCATCTCCTGCCCCTCAGCTTTCAAAAGAGCACCTCCTGCCACCAACTTTCAAAAGGGCACCTCCTACCCCAACTTTCAAAGGGCATCTCCTGCCCCTCAAGCTTTCAAAAGAGCATCTCCTGCCCCTCAACTTTCAAAAGGGCACCTCCTGCCCCCAACTTTCAAAAGGGCACCTCCTGCCACCAATTTTCAAAAGGGCACCCAATGCTCCCAACTTTTAAAAGGGCACCTCCTGCACCCAACTTGCAAAAGAACACCTCCTGCCACCAACTTTTAAAAGGGCACCTCCTGCTCCCAACTTTCAAAAGGGCACCCCTGCCCCCAACTTTCAAAAGGGCACCTCCTGCCACCAACTTTCAAAAGGGCACCTAATGCTCCCAACTTTTAAAAGGGCACCTCCTGCACCCAATTTGCAAAAGAACACCTCCTGCCACCAACTTTAAAAGGGCACCTCCTGCCCTTAACTCTCAAAAGGCACCCCCTGCCACCAACTTTCAAAAGGGCACCTCCTGCCCCAACTTTCAAAAGGGCACCTAATGCTCCCAACTTCAAAAAGGGCACTTCCTGCACCCAACTTGCAAAAAAGGGCACCTCCTGCCACCAACTTTCAAAAGGGCACCTCCTGCCCCAAACTTTCAAAAGGGCACCTCCTGCCCCAACTTTCAAAAGGGCACCTCCTGCCCCCAACTTTAAAAAGAGCACCTCCTGCTCCCAACTTTCAAAAAAGGCACCTCATGCCCCAAATTTTGAAAAGGGCACCTCCTGCCCCTCTTCACCCCCGTGGTCCCGACATCGCTGTGTATGTTAGATCAATTATTTGGAAGAACATTTTGATGGAAAAGCAAAGCTTTATTGATGATAAAATGAGCATTATTTGTGGTGCTAAAAGCTAGAGGCTACATCCCTTTATAAAAGACTTCTAGTATCCCCAATTGTCGGGGAATTTTTTGGTGGATTAATAACATTGAATACAAGTGAAATCATTATCAAATTTAGAACCTTTAAGAAAGGCTAGCACTTGTTGAGCTCCCCCCCCCCCCCACCACCTTTTTTTCTTCCATTTTGAAGCCACCAAGTTCCTTTTCCAATACGAATCATGAAGTTTGCATAAATGCAGGTAATTTTTCTGCCACACAGAAGAGCTCTATACAAACAATTTTCTTCATTCTCATGCATATATGACAAGAGGACTATAAAGAAACCAATTAGTGTAAAAATCAAGTTGATATTTTATTACTTTTACACAGGTTACTAAATCTCGCAAGTGGGTTGGAAAGTGACCTCCTGTGTGATGTCAAAATGACATATCCAAAACAATTTTTTGTACTTCTCTCCAAAGTATTGAAAACATTTTTTGTTGAATTATTGAGGTGGGGTATAACATGCACTTTACAAGAACATGCTTCGCCCATCAGCAGAAGTATCTTGCCTTCCTAATTAAAGGAAGATAGGCATTATTTTTAAAAAAATACATACAAAATTGGATCTGCACTTATGGCATCACAATGCTTATTGCAGCAGTCACTTTTCAACACACTGGTGAAATATAATAACTCCTAATTTTAAACATGGTTTTCACCACTTGTGTTTTTATTATAGCCCCCTCATCTGTAAATGATAACAAAAATTAATGGGAATATTCCTTGAAAGAAAAAGAAATTGAAAGGAAATCAGACATCGTTAATAACACAATTGTTTTGTAAGCTAAATTTATTGCAAACAATAAGCTGACCAGTTATCCGCAAAAACTTTCCTCCAAGCACTAAAACAAAATCAATGAATAATTTACAATAACATCTTTAACAAACTATACATTAAATACATTGCTAATCAGAATACGATTTTAGAATACATAATTCATATTTTACAATCAATGATACATAGACCCGATATTAAAAAGGTCCATCAAAGCACTTCCATCTCTACGGTGGCCCATTACGGACATAAATCAAATAAAATTTGGTGTTCACAGATCTGTAAATACTGATACGTCAAGCCATAATTACAAATTGAAGCCGTTACTACCGATAGGTGAATCCCTATTTACAGATTGGAGAGTTCCTATTTACAGACTGGCGAATCCCTATTTATGGATTGACGAAGCCCACTTCCATCTCTACGGTGGCCCATTATGGACATAAATCAAATGAAATTTGGTGTTTACAAATCTGTAAATACTGATACTTCAAGCGGTAATTACAAATTCACGCCGTTATTACCGATTGGCAAATCCCTATTTACAGATGGAAAAGTCTGTTTACAGACTGTTTAATCCCTCTTTACGGACTGGTGAATCCTTATTTACGGACTGGTGAATCCTTATTTACGGATTGGCAAATCCCTATTTATGAATTGACAAATCCCTATTTATGAATTGACAAATCACTATTTACGGAACTGGCAAATCTCTAATTACGCATTGAATTTTCAATTATGGATTGACGGATCTCTAATTATGGATTAATAAACTTGTAATTAGGATTGGTGAACACCTCCAAATCCCCTAATAGGGATGTCCCTTACAGGCCACTGTACACAGTGGCATTAGTAGACCCTTTTGATTTGATTTGGGGTGAGGGTGTAAAATTACAAATTTAGTAACAAAAGACTTTGACGCTACAGACAAAAACATATTCCACATTAAGGCCCCCCATAACATCGAAGAAAAAAAAGAAGGTATTTACGCAGCTGACATCTACATCTCGAGTTAATGTAAACATATTCATTTATTCACTCATATTTATTCACTCTGTATGAAAATTAATTATCATTAAAACATCATAATTTTTATGCAAGAAATTTAAATTTCCACTCACTGGAACAAATAAATTTTTTGAAAAAAAAAAAAACCTGTTAGATAATTAGAAGTTTGATGGAAACATATTCAGTGATCCCTACAAAATGGTGATGTAAACAAAGTCATGTGACCTCATGATGTCAGCTGAAACATCCTTATAGCAACAAATTTGATGGCACATCAACATCACATGTCAACAGTGCCAAGGGGCTTCAACTGTTTAGATCAATTTGACCATAAGCATATAAATATCTGTAATATCAAGATTACAATATTGCTCCATCACAACAAGAGATACTTCCACAGATGTACTTACATAATAAACATCTAAAGAAGATACATATAGTGTTTGACACTCCTAAAGTTAGATTTACAATATCTGTAATTTTCTGTGTACTTACTCCTAGTTAACCATAACTACATGAAATCTTATATTGACTATATAAATTAAACAAAAACTGAAGGACAACTGGAGTTTTTCATTGTTATGTGCCCATTTCTGGGCCAATTGAATTACTGCAACGTACTTCTAAACATGTGGCTAAGTGTATTTGTATCTAATTAGGAAAAAACCCAAACAGTTGTACTGTTGCTTTTAAGCTACTATGAATGTCTGAAATTTCAGAGGTCTTTTCTTATCTTACAGAAAGGGTACTCTTTTAAGTTCTTCGTGAGTAAAAAGCAAAACTCAAATAAAATAAGTAACGTTCAAAATTAAATAAACTACGCGAGGTATATATATATATATATATATGTATATATCTGTGTGTATATATCTGTATGTATGTATGTATGTATGTGTGTATGTATGTATGTATGTATGTATGTATGTATGTATGTATGTATGTATGTATGTATGTATGTATGTATGTATGTATGTATGTATGTATGTATGTATGTATGTATGTATGTATGTATGTATGTATGTATGTATGTATATATATCAAGAACAAGAAATAATAGCAAAAATTTATATAATGGATCAAATTTCAGTTTTAACATTTACAGGTTTATCCAGAATACAATTCTTAACATTATTTCTTTGACACATTCTTATTGATCATATATGCCAGGATAATAAGAAAACTTGCAGGACATTAGTATGCAAGTCATGATGCACCTTACAGCAGTGTTGGCGCTAAGATTTTAAATTGGGATGGGATTCTCCCCCTTCTGATTTAAAAAAATGGGGACTTTGAAAAACTTCAAAACTTAGGCACTAGATGCTTACTTAATTACTTTGTGGGAATTTTACCCCAAATTATTATCATTTTGTATTTATTATTATTAATTATTATTATTAATTATCATTAATTATATATATATATATATATATCATTGATATTATTTTATCTTCTTTTTTTTCGGGGGGGGGAGGGGGATTTTTCTTTGCAGGAATCCATCGTCCTGGTGCTAACACTGCCTTACATATGATGATAATAAGGAGTAAATCAAATTCCCCCCTTTCTAGTATTCCAATTTGTGTATTAGTTTTTGACAAAAATTAAAGAACTAGTGATATCTATGAATAAGAAAAAGTATCTGGCAACTAATATTGTATCCCTTTCCTAATGTTTTTAAATGTTTATATTAGTTCTTGATAAATATTTGAAGAGAGTATAATCTATAAAAGAGAAAAAGTATCTGGTAACTAATATTCTATCCCTTCCTACTTTTGTTAGTATATTAGTCCTTGATGAAACTTTAAGCAGTAATGTAATCTATAACTTAAAAAAGTATCTGGTAACTAATATTCTATCTTTGTCAAGTTTTTTGTTTTTGAATTTGTATATAAGTTCCTGATAAAAATTAAAAGAAGGTTTGTAATATATAAACAAGATTTATTGTCTAAAAACAATCCCAGGAATCGGCTCTAAGAAGTGTCCATGATTTGGTCTAGTTATTCATCATATACTCCGTTCCAGGCCTTTTCCTTCCCCACTGATCTGTTTTTTCTTGTTGGCTTATGTTCACTGATTGTTGTTGTTCTGATTTATGGCCTGACGGGAGTTATTCAATTCCTATGCAGCTATGTGATATATTTCATTCTAACTGAGTTACGATGCTCCACTACGTTTTGCGGCAAGAAACTCTCCTTTCAAATTATCTGTCTTTTTGCATGTCCAGCTTTGCACTCAAACAATTCTCCAAGTTTTTTTTGTTTTCTCTTATGAAAACCCATCACACTGTGCAGAAAAAACGTAAGTTTATTGCATTTAGGAAAATATGGGTTGCTTAAGTGCGAGTCTAGCCGGAAACACGATACCTGCAACAACCTACGTACACAAAACAAATGTCCCAATGATAACATATGTGTACGTGGTTTGTGACAATAACTAGATTTGGTCCATAGTTGTGGAGTGCAGCAAGAAACTCTTCTGTCAAAGTAGCTGTCTTTTGCGTGTCCAGCTTTGCACTCAAACAATTCTCCAACTTCTTTTTTATGTTTTCTTCTACTTAAAACTACTTAAGATAAAAGCCAAAAGAATTAAGGTTGAAATGAGGAAACATGAGGGAAAAAATGATACGATCAGATATAAAGCAATGAAATATTTGGTAAGTAGCTAAAGTGGTATAAAATTCTCTACAAAATAACTACCAAATAAATAAATGTGTGCATTTAAGATCGTCCGATGGAAAATAAGATTGATATCCTTTCAATCTATAAATTAACATACATGCACTTGCCTTAAGGTCACTGGTCAAATCAATTGTAACTTCATAATAAACAAATGAAAAGGATGTAACAGTAAGATCCGAAATGTTTTTTTTTCTTTTTCTTCTGGTAAATTCATGATCCCTTTGAAGCATATATAATGACTGGTAAACCTACAGCTATCTAAAATAAGTCGCAGCGGCAAAAATATTTTAGAAAAAGGATACAAATGTGTCTTTAGAAATGAACATTCGAGGATCAACATACTTAAGCAGTGCTATCTTAAAATTCTTAACTGATTTAAAATTGCACTTATTTGAAACTCTTGACGGCATCCAACTTTAACCCACAAAGCTGGAGGAAATCCTCAGATGTGGTTATTACAGATGGAAGGAGGGGGGAGGGGGGGTGGCATGAGAGGGGCAATGAATTTTCTTCACATTGGCATATTCAGAAATGAACATCAGGCTACAGTGTGGAGATAGGTGGCTCAGTTAGTAGAGCACATGTCCTGAAGGTTCCATGTTTAAGTGTTACGAGATACAACTCAGATATTTTTTCAAGCAGCCATCAGGGGCAAACCCCCAATGAGTCTGAGAGGGGGTGCTTTCCCCCTTTCAACCCCAGGACATCCCTATTGGTTTCATATCATAAAAACAACAGTCATGACAACAAACTGAACACAATTTCTTGTGAATGATTGTTTAGTTGACAATCTGTGTCTCAGAATTATGTAAATCTTCATTTTGAAGCTTGTCTTAATGACTAAACTGGTACCTAAACTGCAAATACACTACAATATTGATCAAATCTGTTCTACAGATCCAATACGGAGACCTTCTAACTTGTGGAGTCCAATGAGATCAATGGCATCCAGGCCTTAAGATATCTTCAGTGTTTTTTAAAGGTTGATGGTCCAAGGGTGATACTCTTCATCTGTCTTGGGGTGAGGGGTGTTCTCTTTGCAAGAGGTGAGAGTGCCTGAAAAATAACAATGTGGAAATACAAATTATATTTAAAACAAGAGCTCGTTTAAAACAAGAGTTGAGTGCTAAGACCTGTCTATCATGTATGATACAGGGAGAAACTGTGAAGAAAGTACAGCAATTATCTTTTTACTTTCAGGGGATAACACGTTGAAAGTTGTAGCAAGTTTCGTATCAGTGCAGAAAGTCTACTATAACAGATTGCATGTCATAACCATAACTAAAACTTGATTCAAGGGGGATTTCTACGCCATTAATAAAAAATTTATGCCGCAGCAGAAAATAGCTGCCCACTGAAACAAATTTCCCTACAGTCTAAACAAAAAAGGATTTCAAGCAAATTTTCCAACATCATCAGAATGTCTTGATTGTAAACTTAATAGTGTGTAAATAAGTATTCAAAACAATTTCTCATATTTGTTTTCTTGTTGAATTTATCGAAAATAGATCGTTGTAAATATTTGTTTATAAAGTTTTTATCTTTAGTTTGTCAGATGTCCAAAATTGTTAGGAAAGAGGAATGCCCCTATATTTTCTGTTCTAGGCTCTTGTTCTTGCCATACTTTTTCATCTTTGATAGAAATCGGTCCATTTTTTTTTTTGCCAAGGTGCAAGTCTCCATTCCACCCCTAATTGTTACGAAAGATATTTTTCAATTTTTTTAATTATTATTACCATGATTTTTGTTGTTGTGTGAGTGAGTAAATAATTGAGTAATTCTGATATGATTTTACCTTGAGGGTCATTGTTCCCGCCAGCTTGTTACCCATCTTCTCCAGTTGTTGCGGCGTGATCTTCTCTCCGGTCAAGACGGGGCTGAAGACCCCGGATATATTAGACACGGCACGGCTTACGGACCGTCTGGGGGTCTTGTTGAAAGAGAAAGTTCTTCCCACTTTCTTTGAGGCCTTCTTTGCAGCTCTGTAAAAGATTAAATGAGAGTTTTTTTTAAAGGAGTTCTGTAGCCTAACCAGTCAGTTGATTTATCTAGCATTTACATTTCTCCTCCAATCGTAGATATCTGTTATTATTCTCTCCCTATATTCTTCCTTCTATGCTAACAGAGATAAATGTGTTCATAAAAAACCCAGAAATAAACATCTTCATTAAAACAAGCGATAAACATGTTAATAAAGACCAGAGATAAACATCTTGATAAAAACAAGAGATAAACATGTTAATAAAGACCAGAGATAAACATGTTAATAAATACCAGAAATAAACATAATAATAAAAACAAGAGATAAACATGTTAATAAAGACCAGAGATAAACATGTTTATGAAAACAAATAAACAAGTCTATGGAAACATATAAAATAAAACACATACAGATATTTATAAAAACAAAGATAAACATGTTTATAACAACTGTAACAAGCAAATCTTGATGTCACTCCTAATTTAGTTAACACCTGGTGTTTCCTTTGTACTTAATATTCAGTTTAAACAATAATTAATTCCCAGCATTCCAGTTCCTTTCTTATCTGACCAGCTGCTGACTGTCTTGAATGTTGTGGAGAATGCAGAATACAGGGACTTGCATCCGAAACACAAAACCATTAACATCTCCCGTGTTTTTCTTATCTGTTCTTGGATAACCTGGTTTCTTGGCATACTCCATCGCGCAGACTGCCGATATGCCCCTCTGGCACACTACACAACAATATCATGTATCTGATATTATGTATCACAAACAGTACCTTTTGCTTCAAAATTTGACCTACAATCAGTTATAAAGAAGAGTACAATCGCTTGCTTAATTATCTAACAATTCATCACATCATGTGACCAGCTCAACCCCATCATTGGACCAGTTTAATCCCCATCATGTGACTAATTGAATATGATCATATGACATATTCAACCCCATCATGGAACCAGCTTAATCCCATCATGTGACTGGTTGAATATGATCATGTGACCTGATTAATACCCACCTGACAGCTTTGCCCAAAGTTCTGCCTTCAGAGCTTGTTTTAGAGATTTCCAGTTCTTCTGGATCAATGGTGGTCAAAAATGTGTCCTGGGAAGATAAATGATATAAATGTGGCTACTTTGATCAAACAAAACACTGTGACTTTCCCTACTGTAGGGACGTTAGATCCACACTCAGACCAAGGCCCATTGGGCTGGTGCTTAACCCAGGTTTCCTTGGTGTAAGTGGATGAGCACATGACTTCCCCTGAATAAGACGCCAGTCCATCGTAGGTTAAATACTCAAAAGTATCTTTTCATAACTTTCCTTTTGTATCGCTACAAGTTTGGTTTATATGAATGCAAATTCATCAATAAATAAGTCAAAATAAAGAAAACATTGACATAAATAGAAAATTTTAGGAAAAATTAGGCCAATTTCTTTGAGCTTGTATTTTCTAGAGAATAATGAAAATGGAGGATTTTTTTACATACCGTATGTTCCCTAATAAATACCCTCCCCCCCTTCCCCTATGTGTTTTTTTGGGTGGCAATCATACCTTTGTACAAAACTCACAGGTATCCGTGAGAACTAGGCCTAGGCTACAGTTGAAAATCATCACAAACGGAACTGACTTTGCACACATTCTATTATAATTTAATCCTTGTAAACATAGCCCTTTTAATGTGTAGATTTATCTGGAAACAAGTCAATAAATTGTAAACAAAATTAACTTTACAAAACACATGAGAGGCCAGAACAACACAACATTAGGCTTCAATCTCACTTGACTTGTGAGTAAGTTGTATAATTGACCCAGAAAACACGGACAAAATGCTTGAATTACTATGTCCACTACAAACAAACACAAATTTTTTCCTGATGCGTCAAATAAATTACACAAAAAAGAAAAAAAGGTTACGCAATACAGTAACAAAAATGTTTGAAAGAAGCTGAGATTTCAGTGTGCTTTACACAGACGGTAGCCATGTTTGGAGAAGGAGAAAATATGGATCGGTGGCGCACTTTTGAAATCGGTGTAGGCCCACAGCGCTATAGTGCTGAAACTGTCAAGAGAACAGTTCAAATCGCAGCGAATTTACTCGCTGATACTTTTAATTTTACATCTTTTTAAGCACTTTCGAACCATGGTTATTAATCTTTAACAATTTCTTCAGTCTAAACAGGTAGTTGGAGAATTCAGATACTCAAATTTTGTGACTTTCTTTGTCACCATCGCGGTTTGTGGTTGTTATAGTAGGACGTGAAATTTAACCTGTAATAAACGCCCCCTCCCCCTTCCTTTTAGATTGTTTGTGAAATTTCTTTTCCAATGATACCAGTCTAATTTCTTTTTCTTAAGCAAATCCTGAAAAAAACAATGAAAATAAACAAAAGAATAATCACCACTGTAATTACTCGCAAAAAACAATGCCATGCATCCAGCTTCGTATTTGAACCTGAGGCACCAATGTTGTAATCCCACACTTCACTGCTAGACTACATTGCATTGTCCCAGTGTGTGGATTTGTTTTCATACTTAAATATTGGCATGAATAAAAATGGGGTAATTGCTCTTTTTTATTTCAATCGAAAGTATGTGAATTAGCCTTCCTAACAGTATATTTTGTGTATCGCAATCAGAAGCTATGATTTTTGCCAAATTTTGGTCTCAAAAAGGCTAAAAATCATGATATTTTTTACATCTTTTGCAAAAAAAAGATATTGATGATAGGGCCAGTCAAAATTCGACTGGAATTGGACAGATTGATGTCTTTGTAAGTTCATCACGTGTTTTCAGGCAAAAGCAAGGTCTGGCAGTATGGTAAGTAAGTTTTTGAAGAAAAACAACCGTTTTTTTCGTTAAATTTTGTGCATTTCTTTAATTTTCTTAAAATTTCAACCCATCTTTTTTCACAAATCTTCAACATAACCCCCATAAAAAAAGCTACATTTTTCTGAAAGAACTATTCAAGCTCTTTCAAATGATACCAGAATCACTGCTGTGGGCCTATTTGACGAAGTAAAATATTTTTTTTAAAAGTGCATGTCCAATCGGTCGTGTCACGACCGCGTGCGTATTTAAGGGTTAATTTGATTGATTCATGCAAAACATATATTTCTTACGTAGTCAGATACCTTTAATTCCTTGTATACATATCTGACTATAAAGGTATGCCTTACCGCGTCTGGTTTGCAGATGGTAGTGGCGATGTGCTGGCAGAGCATCTTGAGCCACTTGGCTTTGGTGAGTTCCTCGCTGGCCAGAGTGAAAATATAGAGCCGGTCCATCCTGGAGAAGCTGTCCATGAGCGGTTTGCACAGCAAGGCAAAGGCATTGTGACATGCTGTAATGTGGGAAAATACAAACCTTTTATTTGTATGCAGTTTAGGTATTCTACATCCCTTTCTCAAGGTTTTACAGAGATGTCCACGGTTACTTGATAAACCAGTTGTGAAGCACTGGTGAATGAAGACCCACCGGGATTGAACCTGGAACCTGTATTTACCAAGTTGATGCTATGACTGTCAGTGCAGAAAGTCTACTGTAGAAGATTGATGTTGAACCCTAAAGGCAGTTGCACACCAAATGATTTAGTAAAACAAAAATCAGCAAAACATAGGCGAAGAAACATTTGACCTCTTATTTTCATAAAAGAGACATCATCGTACGGTCTTTCAGATGGCAACTAAAACTGGAATTCAAGGGGTGTTTTTTTTCTTCATGTTTACATCAAAATATTTATATCAACATACCAACACAATACACAACAGAATATTCTTCAAGATGGAAAATATCGGTAGGAAATGTTTAGGTTATAGGTAAAATTTTAAAAGGTTTTATGATAAAGATCTTACATATCAGTCACAAAAGATAATAGCAAATATTAAAATTGATCCTTTTGTGAAGCATTCATTATGGAATTTTTCTCGTTTCCATGGGTTTGAAAGAAATCTTAGCAGGGTTACTTCTCCACATCAGACTTGTAGTACTTGAGTACATGTCAAGTGCCTGTAACTTTCAGACTCATACTTTTGGCAATGTACTTACAACAATGTACTCCACTACAACTCTGCTCCAAATTTAAACTTGTAGCTTATACTTACAATCTGTTTCGTTGATGTCCAGCACTCGTCGTATGTGAGAGAGGGGGAGGAGCTCAATGTGCTTGTGTGTCTTCTGTGCTGGTTTTGCCGTGGAATGAGGACTTTTGTGAGAAGAGGCATATTTACTTCTCCTCTTACAAATCTATTGAAACAAGAAATTTGTTCAAAATTATTCTGGAACTGAATATTTCTGAGGACAAACAAAAGGACACTCTGCAACAGCATCAGGGAATACTATCTCTGTATTGTAATGTATGCTGTGTATTACAACGTGCATGGACTCCACAGATATGGACAGTTCGGTAAGATTCCCATTTATATTTCTTGGCCCGCTAGGGGCTCAAAAATACTTTCAAATGTAAATGCCTTCATATTTACTAGCACTGCAAGTGTCAGTAAGCAATACTGATTTGTCTGTTTCTATTGATATTCACCTATTTCTGTCTCAGTGGATTTTGACTAGATCAATCCTTTTGTCCAAATTATTGGTTATTTCCGACCCATTATCACTTAAATTTTTCACTTCTTTTCCCATCATATTTTGTGGAATATTCCAATAGAATGACTTTTTATTTCCAAAGGACTCCTCCTGATATATCCAGGGTTTGTAAGTAACAAAATCTAAGAGAAGATTCAAAAGAATAAAAGGGGGATGGGAGGCTGTGATGTCAGGCTCATTAGGTTTGCAACATTAGCTAAACTGCTTTGAAATCTATCAAAGCCCATGAATGTAGTAGCAAACAAATTTCATCAAAATCGGTTAACAAGTTAACAATTAGCATATTCTGTGCATCAATATGAAAAATTGTTATGTATTACTGGACAACCTAGTGGTGCTGTGGCTCAGTGGTTAAGGAGTGCTGTGGCTCAGTGGTTAAGAAGTGCTGTGGCTCAGTGGTTAAGGAATGCTGTGGCTCAGTGGTTAAGGAGTGCTGTGGCTCAGTGGTAAGGAGTGCTGTGGCTCAGTGGTTAAGGAGTCATGCTCGTATTTGAGAGGTACCGAGTTTGATTCCCGCTGTGAGCGCTGCATTGTGTCCTTGAGCAAGACACTTTATTCTGCTTGCTTTAGTCCACTCAGCTGTAAATTGAGTACCAGCACTGCTGCAGAGTTAATCTGTGATGGACTGGCGTCCCCGTTCAGGGGAAGTAATGCACTCTCATCCGATTGCGTCATGGAAACTGGGGATAAGCACCGGCTCAACAAGCCTAATGACTCAGATGGATTTAGCTTTAGCTAACAGGACAACCTTGGTATTTTCTATTGTAAATCCTTTAGTTCAAATAAACTTTTATCTTAATTTATTGAAGTGATGCAGAAAAATCTGACTTAACCATACCACAACCAACTTCTAGCAGGAATAGACTTTCCCATCAATTTCAGTGGCTGAGATTTTGGAAAGAAGTTTGAACAAAATTACCCAAAGACTTTAAGCTGTCCGTCCAGCCTTGCATCACAAAGTTAACTTAAAATAAAACATCGATCAAATTTTGAACAGAGAAAATTAATCGCTCCAAAACTAAGGTTTGGTTTGATTTGTAAAGGTTTAACGGCACTGCTGCAGTCAAGAGTCAAACGTGCCAAGAGGGTTTTAAATGATTAAAGGTGCACAGGTTAGGAAAGAGATGATGGTTAGGGAGGAAAGGATGGAAAAAAGTGAAATTTTTTAGAGGAAATAAGTTGTAGAAGAAAAAAGTTCTAAGAAGGAGAGAGGAAGAGGTTGTGAGATAGGAAAGGATGGGGTTGTGGGGAGATCAAAATCAAGTGGAAAAGATTGCTGTTGCTGAAGGTGATAATGTTGGAGGGGGGATTGTTCTTGAAGAAGTCAGAAATAGTGGTGGCAAAACTAGGTGCTATTATGAAAATTCAAATGTTCACTTCAAAATTCAATTGTAATACTCTTTACACCACCATAGCAATTGATACATGTTCATCAACCTTCAACCGTTTGTTAACAGCACATGTTTACAGCTTTCTTTCCAATTTCTACCCTTTTTGTGTTACAAACCATTTCCAACAGATTTTCACCCAACGTGATGTGATTACTTTAGTACTTTGACCAATCAACTGCTGGGGGGATTTCCCTTTGTTACCCAACCAATCTGCTGCAGTTGCTGGAGGGGAATTTGTAAGCAACAGTACACATGCAAATTACTTTCATGTATGAAAGCATACAATTGGTTCTATTAGTGTTTCAGCTGACATCACGAGGTCAGGTGACTTTGTTTACATCGCCATTTTGTCGGTCAAAACCACTGTCGCTTGCTGTACACTTAATTGGACTTACAAACGTTTGCATGTTGTTATATCAGATTATTTTTGTGAGATAATTATGCCGGAATCTTGCTGTGCTGTTGGTTGCACTAATAGATGTGTGCGAGGGAATAAACAGACATTTTCTCAATTTACATCTGATCCTGATCGACATTTGAAGTGGGTTTCTGCTGTACGACACAACGACTTTCAACCTACGGTAGGCATACACACTAGGATTTGCAGTAAGCTCTTTACATCAGGTGTGTAGGCTTTGTCTGAGTATAACAAACAATCAGATGGCGTTAACATTAAAGTTACTCTTCATATACTCGGTGAGAATATAACTTAAGGAAAATATGAAGGAAAATGGGAAGCGAGCAAAAAACTGCAATCAGTGAAATTCGCTGAACTGGTATTGATAGGTTAGCATGTAGTATGTTTGTTGTGACTGAGCTGTGTGAAGATGCATGAAACGCAACGATGCCACTGCCCTGCAAAATGGAGACCAGTTGAAGAGTCACGTGATGAAATCCCTCTATACTGAGAAGACCGGTAATACCCTAGTGTTTAATTGGTCAATAATGATTTCCCCGGTATACCATTGGTTCATAACGGACACGTCAATTTTGGCCATGTGACATTTAAATTAGTTTTCAGAAATTGCAGATTCATATCTGAAAAGGTCTACATAATTAACATGTTTGATTGCTGCAATTTCACCTTAAAACATACCTCCAATGTATCCGAAAACAATAACATGGCCACGTTGGCCCCTTTCTCAGTGAAATTGTCTCCCCGTCCTGTTCCCTGGTCCGCAATCTCAATAACTTCCACCCTCTGGATGAAACTCCTGTGCGCTGATAGCAGATGAGGGGGTACTCCCTCAATATCATTGATGATATCAAACATTTGGGTGTGACACTCTGTTTTACGCTTGTCTTCATTGATGTGCCTGAACGAAAAACAAAAATTTAGTACATGGCTAAAAACACAAATGTGTAATTATTACAGGGCCGAGTTTTATCTGAATTACCAACTGTAACTGTTTGTTCTGGTTTTGCATTCAGAGCATGATGAGAGACATGCATCTTTTAATTCATTTTTTTTACTTTTATAACCAATTAATTGGTTCATTAATTCTTGAAAATTGTTACAAATTTAGATCAAAACATATTCTACATTCCTAATTCTGTCGAGTTCTTCTGTCAGTCCTTTGTTCTAAGTAAGACTATAATCTAGTTTACAACACAAAATAATCAGATTTCTTTCTTTTAATTGTTTCAAAAAGCAACAGGGGTGTGTGAAGACATTACAAAGGATTTCACCTTGAAACACAACTCAATGATGATTTTATTTCGAACATGCTTGAAATGCTCTTTCATGATAAAGTTGAACATACTCTTGAAAATAGGATGGCAGAATCAGTAAGTAACCAATCTTAATCATGAACTTTAATTGTTTGCTTGCAATGATCATCCCACTAGTTGAAATTCTGCAACAACCACTTGTTGGCATTTGCCATCTTTAAATTTGAATTTTACATGAGTTTGTGATTAGAAACACTCACTGTGAAAGTTTCTTCAAGGCACCGAGGGCTTTCTCCAGTTGGGTGTGGTCGGGGTGCGCCTCCTCCGTCCTCTTCAGCAGATCTGTATATCAAAAATCCGCAGCAAAGTTAGCATGGGTGTGACTAGGGGTATCAACGGGATTGTACAACCCTCCCAAATATAAAATAAGGTTAAAAAGGTCAGGGAAATATGCAAACGGGTCCAGTAGCAGCTTCTGAACAGTAGTAGCGTCTGAACAGTAATAGCTTGTGAACAGTAGTAGCTTGTGAACAGTAGTAGCTTGTGAACAGTAGTAGCTTGTGAACAGTAGTAGCTTGTGAACAGTAGTAGCTTGTGAACAGTAGTAGCTTGTGAACAGTAGTAGCTTGTGAACAGTAGTAGTTTGTGAACAGTAGTAGCTTGTGAACAGTAATAGCTTGTGAACAGTAGTAGCTTCTGAACAGTAATAGCTTGTGAACAGTAGTAGCTTGTGAACAGTATTAGCATCTGAACAGTAGTAGCTTGTGAATAGTAGTAGCTTCTGAACAGTAGTAGCTTCTGAACAGCAGTAGCTTGCGAACAGTAGTAGCATCTGAACAGTAGTAGCTTGTGAACAGTAATAGCTTGTGAACAGTAGTAGCATCTGAACAGTAGTAGCTTGTGAACAGTAGTAGCTTGTGAACAGTAGTAGCTTGTGAACAGTAATAGCTTGCGAACAGTAGTTTGTTTGTTTGATGAGGTCTTAACGGCACCACGACAACGAAGGTCAAATTGTGCCTGAGAGGTCAGATCATTTTAGAGGTAGTAAGGAAAGAGACCAGGGGAAGAATGAGAGAAATTCAAGAACAAAAGCCAGAAAGCTGTGATCGAGAGAGGAGGTGCATGGGTAAAACTAAAAACAGAGTAGAGAGGGGGTGGAAGAGGAGGATTAAATATGGTTGTAGAGGGATGCATGCTGAAGGAAGGAGACTATTTTATCTGGAGGATTTTTTTGGAAGAACTCAGCAATTGAGTTGTGGGGGCGAGAGAAGCTCTGGGAAGGTTCTACAGGGGGCAAGCAAGGAGAACGTGTTGGATTGTAAGGGATGCAGTGGCAATTGTTACAGAGGGGTTGGGGGAACCAATAAGGAGGTGGGGGAGGAGTGAGGTGGGTGTGACCAATTCTAAGACGGGTAATATGAACGTTGTCGTCACGAGAAAGGTTGTTGATGGTGGATTTGATCGATTGTGGGCTGGATAACATGGAGTTTGTTATCAATTTGGAAGTTCCATAAGGTTTGCCAGCGGTCACGAACAAGAGAAGCGATAAGCGTTTGATGTCAGAGAGGGTTTTGGGAAAAGGGAAGGGAGGAGGATAAGGGCAAGCTTAGCGGCTGTATCAGCCCTGTCATTGCCAGGGATGCCAACATGGCTGGGTATCCAGAAGAAAAGAACACTTTTCCTGCAGAGGGTGGGAGAAAAGAGTTTCCGGAGGAGGAGGTGGCAGGTGAGGTTATCCCATTTAAGATTGAGTAATGAAGTAAGAACAGCCTTTGAGTCAGAGAAAATGGCAAAGTGACTAAGAGGAGAGTACTCAATAAAGTTGAGGGCAAGGAGAATGGCCTTAGCCTCGGCTGAAAAGATGGATGAGTGGTCAGGAAGTCTGCTACTGAGGGTGATGTCTTGATGATGCAGCAGCAGCTGTCTTGTTGCCTTCCTTGGAGCCATCAGTATAGATGGAGGTGTAATTTGAGAGTTGGTCTTTGATTTGGTTGTGGAGATTGATGAAGAGATTAGGGTGAGTTTGAGTTTTGTTATAAGTGGAGAGGTCAAGGTGGACAGAAGGAAGGGGGGTGGCCCAAGGCGGAAAAGTGGGCCAGAAATAGGTGCCGAGAGTGGCGGGGTTGATGCCAAGTTGAAAGAGGTCTGAAATGCGTAAGCTGAAGGGGGCGATAGGGTTTTAGTCCTATCAAAGAGGGAGGAGAAATTGGGGTACCTAATGAGGTTGTAAACAGGGTTCTGGGTGTTGGTGAGGACTCTAAAAGCATAGGAGAGGCTAAGCTTTTTACATCTAAGTAGAAAGGGGGTTCGTTGGCTTCAACATGAAGGCTAGTGATTGGGGAGGTCCTGTAGGCTCCTAGACAAAGCCTGAGGGCTTCATTTTGGATGGTGTTAATGTGGTTGAGGTATGAGTTGTGAGCGACACAGTAAACAATATTGCCATAGTCAAGCTTGGCACGAATGGTGAGCCTGAAAATTTTGAGGAGAGCATAGCGGTTCGCTCCCAAGTAGTGTTGGAGAGCAGTCGGAGGAGGTTGAGGAGCTATTGCATTTTAGTTTCAGGTTGGTGATGTGTGGCTTGTAGGTGAGCTTGGGGTCTAGAGTTAGACCAAGGAACTTTTGTGTTTTCAACTTTAGGGATGCGATTCCCATTGAGCACAAAGTTCGGGTTGGGGTGGAGGTTGTTGAAATGACAAAAGTGCATGCAGACTGTCTTGTCTTTGGAGAATCTAAAACCGTTATTGTTACTCCAGACTTGCAGCTGATTGAGGCTGGTTTGAAGCCTATTTTCAACAATAGGAAAACTAGGGGAGGAGTAGAAGATGGTGAAGTCATCCACGAGAGGGTACGTTTGATGCTGGGGCCAAGGTCATTCCCGATGTCATTAATGCTCAGGTTGAAGAGAGTGGGGAGAGGATGCTGCCTTGGGGACGCCCTCTTCTTGGGGGTACGGCTTGGAGAGGGTGTGGCCAATACTGAACTTGGAACTGCCTGGGTGAGAGGAAGTTTTGAATAAAGATGGGGAGGTGGCCTCTGAGGCCAATGGTGTGAAGTTTCGGGTAATGCCGTATTTCCAAGTAGTGTCGAAAGCTTTCTCGAGGTCAAAAATATGGCAATGAGGTGTTCCTTTTTGCAAAGGATTTCGGATAGCGGTGTCGGCGTAATTAACTGGTCTAGGGTATTGCGGCGCCGGAAGCCGCTTTGGTGAGGAGAGAGGATTCTGTTGGTCTCGAGGAACCAGTTTAGTCTGCGAACAGTAGTAGCTTAACAGTAGTAGCTTGCAAGTAACAGTAGTAGCATCTAAAACAGTAGTAGCTTGTGAACAGTAGTAGCTTGCAGAACAGTAGTAGCATCTAAACAGCAGTAGCTTGCATAACAGTAGTAGCATCTGAACAGTAATAGCCTCTGAACAGTAGTAGCTTCAGAACAGTAGTAGCTTGTAGAACAGTAGTAGCTTGTGAACAGTAGTAGCTTATAACAGTAGTAGCTTATAACAGTAGTAGCTATAAGAGTAGTATAACAGTAGTAGCTAACAGTAGTAGAGTAGTAGCCATAACAGTAGTAGCTTTAACAGCATAACAGTAGTAGCAGTCAGTAGTTTAACAGTAGTAGCTTAAGTAACAGTAGTAGCTATGTAAGAGTAGTAGCTTAGTAAGAGTAGTAGCTTGTGAACAGTAGTAGCATCTGAACAGTAGTAGCTTTGAACAGTAGTAGCTTGTAGAACAGTAGTAGCTTGAACAACAGTAGTAGAACAGTAGTAACTTCTAAGTAAGAGTAGTAGCTTAACTGCAGTAGCTAGAACAGCAGTAGTAGTAGTAACTTGTAGAACAGTAGTAGCTTGCTAACAGTAGTAGCTTAAGTAACAGTGGTAGCTTGCGTAACAGTGGTAGCTTGTGAACAGTGCAGTAGCTAACAGTAGCAGCAGAACAGTGGTAGCTTGTGAACAGTGGTAGCTTGAACAGTAACAGTGGTAGAACAGTAGTAGCAAGAACAGTGGTAGTTTAGAACAGTGGTAGCTTGCAGAACAGTAGTAGCCAGAACAGTAGTAACAGAACAGTAATTCAGAACAGTAGTAGTAACAGTAGTAGCGAACAGCAGTAGCTTAACAGTAGTAACTTCAAGTAACAGTAGTAGCTTGCGAACAGTAGTAGTTTGTGAACAGCAGTAGCTTGCGAACAGTAGTAACTTGCGAACAGTAGCAGCTTGCGAACTGCAGGAGCTTGCGAACAGCAGTAGCTTGCGACCAGTAGTAACTTGTGAACAGTAGCAGCTTGCTAACAGTAGCAGCTTGTCGAACAGTAGTAGCTTGCGAACAGTAGTAGCTTGTGAACAGTGTAATAGACAGCTATTTTGACCATATTTTAACAAAAGTATATTCAGAACATCAGCAATTTTTTCCCTTGTTTGAAAGGCTGGCTACCTCTTGATTAGGTTCAGTTTTATGTTCTGTGGCATACTGATATCTAAGGTCAGTAGTGGCCAAAGAGCTTCTAAAGTAACATCCAACAAAATTAGTTGTGCAAATCTATTTTGATGTTCAGGGGCATACAAATCTTAACTGAAAATATTTTTTAAATTTTGCTTTTAGTTGCTGGGTTATGTCACACCAAATTTCCAAGAATTCTTAGTATATATATATATATGACATTTATGGCAAGAACAAATAAAACATGCCCAAGATATGTAATTCTTTCAAATTTTATCCTTCTAAGTCAGCTGTCAATGAAATCCATATAGTCTCTCAAATCAAAATGTAGATTGGGGATATGATCCAGCAATTTTTAGTGAGATACAGTTTGGCTACTGACTTTCTGTCTTTCCCATCAAAATGTAGATTGGGATATGATCCAGCAATTTTTAGTGAGACAGTTTGGCAACTGACTTTTATTAAGTCTTTCCCATCAAACTGTAGATTGGGATATCATCCCACAAGTTATAGTGAGACTTGAGTTTGGCTCCTTCAAACTATTATGCAAAAAGATTTCATGTAAAACTATTCCACTGATGACATCACAAATTTACATATTTTTAGTGAATAATTACAACTGAAAATTGAAGAAGAAAAAAACTGTAAAATAATTAATTTTTAAATGGTTTTAATGGAATTAGAAGCTACTTTTGTGAGTTTTCAATCCAAATTATTCTACATCTTGAAGTTGGTAGTTCTTTAAGAAAGGCAATTTTAGGTTTTAAATGCTCATATTCATTAAATATTTTTGAAGATAGCTGCTAAAAACAGCTTATGCAACATAGGCATTCTAGCTTACCAGTTAAAAGAAGGACCATGCTTGGTGGTCTTTGTACTGGACGAATCAGGAGCTCTGAGAGGGATTGCCTTCCACACTCTGGTTTTGATTGACAAATCTATCAAAAAATCATAACATATCGAAATAATCAACATCTTGAAATATTACATATTTTCAACACTTACTAAACATGAAATGGGCATCTGGACCTATGTGACAGTGCAGCAATGCTTCAGATATTTCGGTTCATGCCAAAATTGAAGAGGATCAAAAATATTATGGATTTACATTGCAAAATGGAACCTTATTCTACTGATCATATCACAAACTTGCCTAACATCTTATATAAGTAGGTTTGGATATCTGTACATTGACAACAGACCTCTGCGGTGTAGTTCTTTGTCCTCTCATCCGCACGTCCCGGGTTCAAATCCCGGTGGGTCTGCAACCAGTGAATTCACAACTGGTTATTAAAGGCTGTGGCCGACTTGATATTATGTCCAGCACTAGATGCTTTCGGGACGTTAAACCTTGCTATGCTATGCTATAAACATTTCAGTACATTTATACAAATTGGTTGCTACCTTCAATTTCAAAACAAATTATTTTTGTCTCTTCGGAAACAGTCTTTAATTTGATATTTTACAAAGATAATTCAACCTCAATTTTTCATTATCTCATTATGTCCATTGTATTTATTACATCATTTTTAAATATCAAAAACTATTCTTTTCAGAATTTTATGCTGAGTGGGAAAACTGTCCACATATATATCTTTAGTAATGCATTTGTTTACCTTTCCAGAAATAGTAAATAATAATCACAATAATATAACCATACTTATATAGTGCAAAACACCAAAGTCCCTAAGCAATTTAGAACCCGAGGACCAAAAAAATAAAAATAAATACAAACATAGCATATAAACAAGGAAATGAATAAACAAATATAACACACATGGTAAAACAATTAACTATAAAAGGGATCTGCATTGGTGTTTAGAGTAAGGTATTGGGAGTAAGTTAATAGTACACAAGCCTGTGAGCTAGTGTTGGTTGCAGCTGTGAGCCTTAACAGTCTACCTCAATGGTAAAGCACTTTTGAGTATGCATTTCTCTTAGAAGAGCATGATATGAGATATGATATTTAAAGATTAATGTTGAGGCGGAATGTTTATATGTGTATTTAATGCACGGAGCAAAGGACTTTGGCATGAGTGGAATAGCCTGACTTTAGGAGGGTCATTCGCGAGTGCAAAGTTCTTTAAACCGTGCATTAAATACGAGTAAAAACACGATTCTAAAACATTAATCTTTTTATACAATTTTCATGTTAGATTGTTTAAAATGCCTAAAAAATAACTAAAAAGAATAAAAAATGAGTTTACAAATATTTTATCGCTTTATCAAAAATTTACCTGTTTTGAAAATGGAATAAACCAAATAATAATGGTTGTGCATTAACGGTATTTAATGCACGGGTCAAAACAATGCAAATACTTAATAGAAATTGTATAAAACTAATTAATTAATACCTTCAGAAAAGCATGGAATCGTGGCTTCTCCTTGTCACACTTCTCAACGGTATGTTTTGCCATCTCAAAGAAGTTTACAAATGGTGGGTAGGCTTTCATCATATCTTGCGCCTGCAAAACAAAGAAAAGCAACAGGGTTGAAAAATGGTGCAGTGCTTCACACACACAAGATGATAGATTGTGTACTATTCTTCCCTCTATCTAGTGTTAAGGTAAGATGGCTTGAGCGTGTTGCAGACATATGAGTGACGATTTATAAAAGTAGCTAAAATTGATCAATTTTCTCATCAAAATAGGTAAGTATCGTCAATTATGCAGAAAATAGGTGAAATTAGCTTAGAAAATAGCTGCAATCAGCTAAATAGCTGAAGTCTCACATTCTGAAATTGATCAATTTTTTCATCAAAATAGCTAAGTATTGTCAATTATGCAGAAAATAGTGAAATTTAGAAAATAGCTGCAATCAGCTAAAAAAGTCTATGCTGAAATTAGCTCAAAATAGCTAAGTATTGTCAATTATGAAGAAAATAGGTGAAATTAGCTTGGAAAATAGCTGAAATCAGCTAAATAGCTGCAGTCTCACATGCCTGGCTTGTTGCAACATGTTCGTTGAGAATTAAGCCGCTCTGAAATCAAGTTGATAGAAAGGGGCATTTTTGACTCAATTTATTTCTCAATAGGACTCTTTCATCATTAATGTAATTATTTCTCCCTCCAGAACAGCTGGGTTGTTTAAAGGTTTTCCAATTTTGAACGGAACTATCTTGAGTTGAGCCACATGACTCGTCTTGCCAGCAAATAGTTTTGAAGTGTGTTTATTGACGTTACTTGCAATTAGATTTTTAAAATTATGTGAAAGCTATATGTCATAAAAGAGAGACTTTGCTTATAAAGTTAAAAGGAGGAATATTTGGTAATTAGATATTTTGATTTAGAAATGTTGATCATGACACCCTTTATTATGGGTCAGTATAACTGTTTCTGAAACAAAAAAGGATTAGTTCAGGTCAAGCACGTCCATCTTATATGAAAAAAGAAAACAAAATGGTAAAGAAAGTGTTAAATAATTTTTTTCCGTTAAGAAGATATTCAAGTTTAAAGCTGTTTTATCTGTTTTATCTGTGTAGTAAGTCTACTACGAAAAGCTGGCATCTTAATCGTCACATTCTTATCAATTGTTAATGTATTTTAAAGAAAGTTTTATTTAACTTGTTCACTATTTAATTTATTTTTCCTCGAACTTTCTTCAGGTGGTATATTATAGATATCCTTCCTAGATTCAGTTTTACTACTTTTTTGACATATTCAATGGTTTTTAAGGCACATAATTGCAGGACAAAATATGATAGAATACATAAAGACTTTGAGGATTCTGAGGCTATGACATCACATCTAGTCTAATTTCAGTCGTTTCTACACAAACAATATCAAACTTTAAAGTTAGATATCTCCTTACTTACGAAAGAAGATTTTTGAATGCTTTCTTTATCATTGTTTTATTTTGAAGTCCCTCTTTCATATAAGATGAACATGCTTGACCACTAAATTAATCCTTTAAATAAAATTGTTACCTTGATGTTAATTTTTCATTTTGAAAATGTTTTCATAAACTAATATTTTCTTCAAACTTCTTTTCAGGCAACGTGCGCTCACTCTGAAAAGCCACATTGTTTAGAAGCAATATATCAATAAATGTTTCAACACACAAGACCTACATGTAAACTACATCGATATAGTCCCACTGTCTTATCACTTACTCGCACAAGTCATACTTGAAGATAACTAGCCCCTACCACTCGGGAGGGTTGTGGGCGCATGCAGTCTACTTCCCCACCCCAAATATGATATTTCCGGGTAACTAGCCCCCTACCATCCCAGAGGGTTGTGGGGTGCATGCAGTCTACTCCCCCAGCCCAAGAATGATCAGTAGTTGTTATTTACATTATCAATAAAATCAAGTTTTATTATTTATGTTTTAATGTTAGTTTGTATCTGTATGTAAAAAAGTTTGCTTTGAGGATCACTAGACCGAAAAGTGATGGCATATTTTTAAGGGGTCCCCTAAAATTGAATGCTTATCTGGAACACAACAGTATAGCACTTTTCTGGTAAATATGAATATTCAAGTGACCTTTGCCCTCACGTCGTCTGTGGTCTATAGAGGCATGATACTTATCGATCTGATGTGGATATAATACATCTATGAAATTTGCAAAAAAGAGCACCGTCACTTTTAGTCCAGTGCCCTTTAAATGAAACAACTGAAAAGTGATACTGACATGTTTTAAGATGATAGCCCCAATACTCTTCTCCTCTGAATAATTTGCAAGCAGTTCCTCAAGATCCATCTTGAGATGTCTGTGGACATCAAAGATGTCGGGAATCTTACTAAAGATGGTCTTGATCTCTTCCTGGGCAAGAATAGGCCCCCTGTCTGCTCTTTTCAAGCGGTTCTTTGAATACCTGTTGATATCAAACAATTTGAAGATCGTTGCTTTGGCTTCTGATTGTTTTAATGGTAATTAAGCAATCAAAATTGTATGTCCTAGATATTAATCAAAGAAGAATACTTTTTCCCAGAAATTAATTAAAGAATACATGTCCCAGAAATTAATTTAAAAATGATACATGTCCCAGAAATTAATCATGGAAGAATATATGTCCCAGAAATTAATCAAAAGAAGAATACATGTCCCAGAAATTAATTTAAGAAGAATACATGTCCCAGAAAATAATTTAAGAAGAATACATGTCCCAGAAATTGATTAAAGAAAATAATCAAAGAAGAATACATGTCCCAGAAATTAATCAAAGAAGAATACATGTCCCAGAAATTAATCATAAAGCAGAATCCATGTCCCAGAAAATATTCAGAAAGAATACAGAATACCAGAAATTAATCAAAAAGAAGAATATATCCCAGAAAAAACTAAACAGAAATAAAGGAAGAATACATGTCCCAGAAATTAATCATATAGGAAAATACATGTCCCATAGAAATTAATCAAATCAAAGAAGAATATATGTCCCAGAAATTAATCAAACGAAGAATACATGTCCCAGAAATTAATCAAAAGAAGAATACATGTCCCAGAAATTATTCATAGAAGAATACATGTCCCAGAAATTATTCATAGAAGAATAGAAATTCAACAGAAGAATACTTGGCCCAAAAAATCAATTCATCCTAGAAATTATTCATAGAAGAAGAATAGATGTCCCAGAGAAGAATTTAATCAAAGAAGAATGTATGTCCCAGAAATTAATCATAGAAGAATACATGTCCCAGAAATTACTCATAGAAGAATACATGTCCCAGAAATAAATTAGAAGAATACATGTCCCAGAAATTAATTAAAGAAGAATACAAGAAGAATACATTTCCCAGAAATTAATCAAAGCAGAATAATTGTCCCAGAAATTAATCAAAGAAGAATACATGTCCCAGAAATTAATCAAAGAAGAATACATGTCCCAGAAATTAATTAAAGAAGAATACATGTCCCAGAAATTAATCAAAGAAGAATACATGTCCCAGAAATTCAAAATTCAAAAAGAATACTTGTCCCAGAAATTAAACAAAGAAGAATACTTGTCCCAGAAATTATTCAAAGAAGAATACATGTCCCAGAAATTAATTACAGAAGAATATGTCCCAGAAATAAATTAGGAAAGAAATTAATCAAAGAAGAATACATGTCCCAGAAATTAATCAAAAAAGAATACATGTCCTAGAAATTAATTACAGAAGAATAGATGTCCCAGAAATTAATCAAAGAAGAATATGTCCCAGGTAAAGATGAATACATTTAAAAGATTAGCTTAAAAGTCAAGCAAAGTTCATCTCATATGAAAGAGGCCTACTTCAATATCTTAATCTTAAGGAAATATTAAAGTATAAAGTTCTTCTGCAGGTATGAAATCACTCTATACACAGCAAGGCCACTTTCCAAGACACTGGTGAAATGTAATAACCTCAAAACACAAAACGATATTGACATTGTCTTTACACCATTTGATTTCCTCTATCATATTAATGGAAATGAAATTTCATGGGAAAATTCCTTTACGTTAAACTTACGGTGATAATAGCTTCCAGGATCTTGACATAGTTCGTCTCGGTTTGAAGCAACTCCATGGCAACCATATGCCTCTTGGAAGTGGGTTGGAACAATTTTTTTACTGGTACTTTTGATTGCCTAGAAGGCGTATCAGAAGTAGCTAAAAATAAAGAAATATTTAGCAAAGTTAATGTTAGAAACAAAATAGATTTCTTTTTTCTTTGTTATGTTTGGTTCAGAGGTGCTGTGGCTCAGTGGTTAAGGAGTCATGCTCGTATTCGAGAGGTATCCAGTTCGATTCCCGTCGTGAGCGCTGCATTGTGTCCTTGAGCAAGACACTTTACTCTACTTTAGTCCACTCAGCTGTAAAATGAGTACCCACACTGCTGGGGAGTTAATCTGTGATGGACTAGTCCAGGGGGAGTCATGATGTACTCTCATCCACTTGCGCCATGGAAACTGGGGATAAGCACGGCTCAATGAGCCTAATGGCTCGGATGGATTTAGCTTCTTTTTTTTTATGTTTAGTTCTTTTATGTAAAATATATTTCTAAAATATTTGTTTATATGTTTAGTGGGGGTTTCTGCCCACAATGGTTGAATCCACTGCTATTAGGTAGTGAGATTGAATCAAATTTCACAACCATGATGACAATATTTCAAAAAAGGTTTTAAATCAAATTGGTTTTCTGTGGCATATAAAGTCATGTGTACCTCGTAATGAATTATCTATTTTATTCAAAGCCATTGTTAATCCTCATTTTATGTTTTGTTCACCTGTTTGGTCGGGTGCCTCACTTACGAGCAGTAATAACCTTTATAAATTACAAAAACAAGGGCTACAAATGTTTTGTAATTTTAAATGGGATGAGCCTTCAGATAATCTTTTCATAATGCTAAAATGGGTGCCGTTACCTCATATTTTTTTCTCTAATGATTGTATAAATATATAAATGCATAAATGAATTAGCACCAAACTATCTTTGTAAATGTTTTAAACAGTTCAATTCAGCTGTTTAGTCAACATGGCAAACCGAGGGTCAATTCCTCTGACTCTTATCTTGTAAAACTAATATATATAAAAAAAATTGTAATTTAAATGAAGTAAATTATGGAACAATTTAGATTAAGATTTGAAATATCATTTCTTGGCCATTTTTAAGAGCCAAATCAAACAACTTATACTTGCACAATTAATGCTTTTATCCATAAAGTCTTATTCTTTTACTTCTTATAATGCTAATATTTTTATTATATTTCCTTTTATGATTTAAAGATATTTTTCACATTTTCTCCATTTGGTTACAATTTTACTAGTTTTTACCTTGTTGTATGTTGTTTTCTTTTTATACAATTCGTATAACTTACTCTTTGTTTGATATTCTATTGTTTTATTTTCTTTCTTATATTTTTTGAATTAGTAGTTTAATATTGCTCATAGCCCTGTTTAAGACCAGTCCTCAGACTGAACAGGCTACCCCGATTAAATTTTTTGAAAAAAATCAATCTGGCTTGAGTAGAAACCCCCTCACTCCTAATAAATTGTCTCTACCAGTATAAAATGTAAAGTCTCTTATTTGTGTTATAATCTAGATGTATTTACAAGAAGTGTACATAAACATCTTAAAACAATCAATGAAATCTCTTCTGTTCATGAACTTGGGAATAGAGCATACACATTTCAATAAACTTTAATTTGTTATAAATACAGTAGTCCTGTAGCATTCAAAAGAGTTTTGCCTTTGCACCTCTGCAAGATTATTTTTCTTTACTGCATTACTTTCAAACTACAAGACTTATTTTCAAAATTAAAAGACTGATCTACCCAATATTTATAATTCTGTTTCCAATCAATTATTGCAGGGATCAACAAATCACCCAAAATTAACCGGGCAGCAGAATGTAAATTTGTAGTTGTCCTGAAAATAAATAAGATTGCCTGTGGAATTTTGTTTTATATAAACTAAGTTTTCCATACCGGGCAGGTTGAGTAAATGTCATGATTGCATTGATTGGTTCTCCCGGGCAACCGGAAATATACACCTTTAAGAAATGTAGGTCTGATAGAAACCAAAGGTATGATGCCTCACCTTCCATATCTGCCACAAAGGAGTCGGGTGTTTGCGTCGCATCAAGAATGGACGACGAGGATATAGACATAATTGCCGTACCATCCTGAGCACTGGACCGCCTCTTTCTCGGTGGAAGGGGCGTTTCTCGTTGATCGCTTTCTTGTGAGAGAGCAGCAATACTATCTTTCAGGCGCCGTTTTTTGCCGCTCTGGAGGCTGCGTGGCGTGGATGGAGTTAGTTTGAAGGATGGTGCAGGGGTCCTTAACTAATTTTGCAAAAATGAAATAACAAAACATGGAAACTGGAAAGGTTTGTTTTGATACACATCATCTATATGCAGTACAGCTTTTTGATTCAATGATTTTATGTGTTATAAAATGGTGGACACAAAGATGGAATACTGAATGCCCACTGAGCAGTATGACATAATCTGAATAAAGAATGGCTCATTGTGGTCCATAATGTAACAAGGACACCTACATTCAATCAATGAACAAAAATGTGAAACATGTTGCTTGGTTCCTATCATATGGAATATGAAATGGACGCACCGACCCCCAGAGAGGATGTAACTCATATATATCGTCTTTATAAATCTATTCATAACCTCTTAAACACAAAACAAAATGAACAGTAAATAAATTGAAGTGTGACCCAAAGGTTATTAAATGTGAAAAACAGATGTGAGAGTGGATAGAAGAATGCATTGCAAACATCATTACAGAACTTGTAGTATCACTTTTGCTGAAGTTTGCAAAAAGGTTAATTAATGGTAATTATCTCCTCCAAACGACTGTCAATGTAGGCATGACACACCGTTGTCTTTTTTCAAATATCAATTCCCATATTTTTTTAGGTGAAAATGCTATAGCAGTTGCTGTAAGTGTGAATTATGCAAGTGTGATTTTCAATTCCTCCTGCTGAAGACCTTCCACCCAGATCCAACAACAAGTGGGCAAATTGGAATGCTTGAATAGACCTTGAGCTGGATGGAGTAGACCGTCAATGGGAATAGACAACCAGCCCAACTACCTGTGACTGCGGAATTGAACCCCGGACGATGGAACATCTCTTGTGATGCCCTCTGCTGGAGGAACCCTTCACTCTTGCAGATCTCACTCAATATCACAACAATGTGTCCAGCAATGGCTATATTTTAAGTTTGATTTGATGTGGGGATTCAATAAGAAGAATTGCCCAGCAGAACTGCAATAAGCAGCAGCTGTTTGTCCACTCAAACTCACAATTGTCCCCAGCTGTCAAGCCCTATGTAAGTTACAAATGAAATGAAAGAGAGGCAGACAAAGGAAAAGGAGGGAGAATAGCATAAAAGAGTGGACCAGGTTGAGATTTGGAACAACCTAGAGAGCACCCGAGAACAATGTGAAGTGGTGAAAGACTCAGAAAGTCATCAGTGGTGCACCAACAACCTGGTTGTTCGATGAGTGAGTGAGTGATTGGTTTGGTTTGGTTTGTTGATGTTTAACGGCACCACAACAGTCAGTCAAATGTGCCAAGAGGGTCTTAAAAACTAAGGTGCTTGAGTTAGGACAGAGAGGAAAGAGAGATGGGATAGAGGGAGAGAAGGTGGATCAGGGAAAGAAGTTAAGGTAATAAAAGAAGCTGAGGAAGGTAAGGCAGAGAAGGGAAGGAAAGGGAGAGTTAGATAAAGTGGAATAAATTGCTGTTGCAGTGAGAGAGTGAGTGGTGTAAGTAGTTTCAAAATGAACTCACCTGTTCAAATTTGTAGAGTATTTCATCAGCACAGGCATCAATCTGGATACAAGCCCAGAACCACTACAGGGAGAAAAAGGTACATGACAAGTAATTTACCACAGATATAAAGTTCCATCACTCTCAAAAATTATTGTGGCCTATATATAGAAGAGTAACCACAGTACTTCTAAATACTTTTAGAAAGTTTGAATTACTGCAAAATGTTATCTTTTTATGTGCCACTTCATGTTTTGTAGGTGCTAGACAGGGTCAAATGTTATGTTTTTATTGAAACATTTATTGAAATTTCCTAGAACCACTAGGTATTTTAATGTTAGCATATTACAATCATTTCATTCAGTAATACTTGATTTCAAATTTAAAAAAATATATATATACAAAAAAAATGTAAAGAAAGTGAGTGTGTGACATCATTATGAAAAAGTAGACTTTCTACAACAGTCATTTTTAAACAAAGTTGTAACAAGATTTAGAAAGTTTCTTGACTATTCTGATGTCCTCTTGTTTTCAAATATGGAAACTAATCTTTTCAAATGCAGTCAGAATTTCTCTTAAAAAGTCTTTAAATCTAAATCATTTGCACTTACAAAAATAAACTTCAAAAAGTATCATACATCTGTCTGATAAAGTGCATCAATTCTTAAATAAATGAGGGCATCAAATTTGATTAATGGTAAGTGAATATAGATATCAAATTACACATTCAGTTTTACCATACCTCCTGTTTCACCACTTTGGAGCACGTCAGGTCACTTGGTAAATCCTTAATCGTGTTTTCCTCCACAACCACATGGGTGCAAATAGGGTCATTAAATGGAGCACATGTTCCACCTGTAACAAAAAACAACAACACAATTATGAAAATGATATCAAACACCCTCTAGGCATGTACCCATGCCATTCACACACCTGTCCACCCTGCACTCACCTTCCCATCCTCCATTCACCTAACCATCTTTAACTCACCTGCCCAACCTCCATACAAAGAAAATCTTATTCCTTTGAATAGCATTATTGATGTCTTTTTGTGTAATTCAAACAATATGTTCCTATTTATTTTGCTATATCAAAATGATTCAAGCATATAGACTAAGTGCAATTTCAACTACTTAACTTTGTTGACAGTGCTTGGATTACTAAACAAGATTATTAAAAATGAAGTTTTGTTTTAAATCATTTTGTTTGCAGGATTGCTTACATTACATATTTTCTTCAATGAAAAACTAGTTTTGTTAGTGTGCAGTATTGTGATTTTTGTGGTTGTTTTCATTCTCTTGAAGACATTTCACCATGTGTAATGAAAATGATTGAACCCTGGTGGTGTGCTTTCCCTTTCCATAGTACCATTTATTTTCCATGAACTTTCATCTTGCATTTATCAGTTAGGATATAAATTTACCTCTCGTTTGGCACTTGTTTAGAGTATTTATTCCAAAATGGAAACGCAATCCATCCCCAAATCGGCAGTAGGCTTTGCAAGTTTGCATGGGGGAATAACCGACACATGCATGGTGTGAGTGATTACACACATAAACAGTATAGAATAATACGTCAATGGATAATTACGTCATCACTTACGGTTAAACGACCGAATGGTGACGGTTGTACGTTTATGAAAAAATGCTAACCATCACAACCTTATGGTATACTGTGCAGCCTTACGACACATCTACCACTAACCCTCACCTACCCATCTCTACTCACTCGGACCTGGAAATAGCTACGGTTCCAGCGGTTATAATAGCAGGAAAAACGGTAACTCGCGGGATAAATGTTTTTTTTTCTCATTCAAATTGTTCAAAAAAATATTTTTAGGAGTAAGAAACAATATGTGGTAAAAAGTTGCAAAGGTTTTTAGCCCAGTTTCGGGTTCATTGTTCTAAGAACAACCCCCCACACAATTATGCGATGAAGAATACATTAAATTGCAAAAGAGGAAAGATGTATGGTAAAGTGTGGGCATATAAAGATGTATTTACTACATTAAAATTATTTCTGTTTCGATTTTTGGTAGGAAGATTTTTGACATTTATACAGAACCGTGGGAAATTGTATAATTAATTCCAACTCTGTACCCACCTATCAACCCTCTACTCACCCACTCACTTTTTTGCCACCATCTCATCTACCAACTATATTCTTAACATACCCCTCCCATCATCCCTACCTACACTCTAATCTTCCCTCACTCCATTGCACCATAGTTTCATCCTGATAATTTACATAAACTGAAAATCTCAACCCCTTTCCTTAATTCAGAGACTCAACTTAATATTTTTCCAAATAAACCTGACAATGCTGTCTGTCATACCTACCAAATCAGAATGAAGTCATTGCAAATTCAGATTATTATCTATTAAGCCTTTTATGCTCTATTCAAGCCAGCACTGATTGTTTATATTTCTATTAATGCCCAAGACAATTAATTTCTAATTCTTTTGAGGGATAGGCTCAATTGTTTGACTTTCTCTTTCATTCCAGACAAACATTTTAAATGGTATCATGTCAGGAATGCAATATTGTAAGTTCTTTTGAGAGTCTCCATCATAAATTTCCATTCAAGCGAGACACAAAAATACTTGGAATTTCTTTCCAAGGTAAAAATCGTTTGTTCCCAGTGACTGAGCAATGCATGTGGATGGATGGATAGATGGACGAATGGATGGATTGATGGACGTTAAAGATGTTATATCCCGTCTTCACCAACGAATAATAAAAGATGAGCTTACCATGCAAAATTGTCTGTTCTTCCATGTGTTTCTTCTCGTCTTCCGTAAAGCCAAGAAAGTTCAGGACGCAATTGAAGAAGGGAGACACTTTGAACTCGGCCATCTGGTGATGTGTAAGAAGCATGCATGTTAAGGATTGGTTAATTAAGTTGTGGGACCCATCTAGCTTGTGTAATAGGAGATCAGAGATGAAAGTAGGAAATGAAAATAAATCCTGAAATTGTGAAAGATAAAAGTAGTATCCCGTCCACCTTGCGAGCAAGACCAACTTTACCACGTTGAAATACAGTTGGCAATGTAAAATTTGTTTCTAATATGTGCCTACAATTAATTAAAGATTTTATTAAGGCAGAGGTTTTATATGCGTATTTAATGTATGGGTCAAGAACTTTGGCCCGAGTAGAATCATTCATGAGTGCAAAATTCTTTGAACCGTGCATTAAATACGCATATAAAGCACGATGCCAAAACATTCATCTTTTTATGAAATTTTTTTGTGTTAAAATGCAGAATAAACAACTAAAAAGATTGAAAAACGAGAAAAAGCTTACATATATTTTATCACTAATTAAAAAAAATTACCAAATAATAATGGTCGTGCATTAACAGTATTTAATGCACAGGTCATAACAATGTAAATACTCCATAAAAATGTTATAATGTGCTTTATTTGCATTCCATGTTCCATCAAATATTCTTCTTACCACTTACATATTTTAACACACTATGACATATGATACACCTTGCAAATCCTTGTCTTTTCAAGTATTCGCTGAGTGTTACACATTCACTGACTTCTGACTTCATTTTGACTTCGGCTTGGAATATTATTATATCAAGTTTCCTTTTTCCGGGTTTTGTAAGGAATATTTGTTTCATCAATAACACATCACTATTCAAATACCCCCAAATCCGGAAGCATTACATCCATGAGGGAACAAAATGACAACAATTAATACAAAATATATTAATAATAGAAGGTTCAATTTAAAATGTGTATAAGTGCATCCACTAGTTTCTGCCCTAATATTTGACAAAGGTATGGCCTCTGTCTCTTGTTGCATGATCTACCACTGTTAACAGATACATTTTCTTCTTTCTTGTTCTGACTAATGGACCTAATGTGTCAATGCCTATTCTCTTGAATGGTGTTTCAATAACTGGCAATGCCAATAAGGGGTGTTTTCGCTGCCTATTACCCTTGTCCAGTTTTTGACAAACATCACATGTCCTACAGTAGTTTGCTATATCTTTCAATATCCCTGGCCAGTAAAAGTGCATTAGCACCCTATCTTTTGTTTTCTCTACTCCCATGTGACCTGCTGCATTATGTGCTATGAAGAGGGTGTTGTTACTACATTCTTGAGGTACCACAATTTGTTTCACTACTTTCTCACTTTGTTTTACCACTTGTAAGTTTTTGCCATTTCCTCATGATAAAGCCATTTTTGGTGTAGAAACACACTCTATGATTACTTATTTCTTCCTCCTGAATGACCCTGTCTGATACTCCTTGCAAAGTGGTGTCTGCATTTTGGCAAGATCTTCCTTACTTACAGACAGCATTTGATCAACCTCTCCACAAACTGATTCTAGGACATCAGGCATACTTGTATCTGAGTTTGGCATGTGACTTCCAAGTCTAGTAGAAGATTGGCATCCTCATCATCTCATTAATTCTTAATGTATTTCAAAGAAAATTTATATAACCTTTTACAATTTGAATTATTTTCATCAAACTTTCTTCAGCTGTCAAATAATAATCCAAATTCTGTTTACTACTTTTCTGGCATATCCACTGGTTTTTAAAACCACAAAATTGCAGAATATAAACATAAAAGAATACTTTGAGGAATTTGAGGCTGTGACATCACAACTAGTCTGATTTCAGTTGTCTTATTGTGACATTGTTCAACAAATTTACTACATGGACACTCAGGACAAGTACTTTTTCCACTTTGTGTAAAGCATGCAAACAAATCATAAAACGAAAATGACTGTTTGGAAAAGTAAAGAAATCGTATATAAGATCATTAGAAATGATGGCAACTTCTTTTTGAGATGAACCAGGCAAAGAAATAAATCTGAAATATATAGTTTTTATCTTGCTCAATTTTGTCTACAAAGGAAAATCTATTAAGCACAAAACTTTATCCTTAAAGGATTAGTTCAGGGGTCAAGCAAGTTTATGTTATATAAAAAAGGACTTCAAAAGAAACAAAATGGTGGAGAAAGCATTCAAAAATCTTATTCCATTAAGGATATATTCAAGTTTAAAGCTCTGTCTTATCTGTGTAGAAATGACTGGTGTAGTGAGTTGACGCCGTCATCCTCACATTCTTACAATTATTAATGTATTTCAAATATAAATTATCTAGCTTTTTTACTGTTTGAATTAATTTTTCTCGAATTTTCTTCAGGTGTCAAATCATAATCACCATCACTAGATTCTGTTTTTACTTTCCTGACATTTTCAATTGGTTTTAAGCCACAAAATATGATAGATTACATAAAGACTTTGAGGCTGTGACATCATAACCGAGTTGATTTCAGTCTGTTTCTATACAAATGTTACCAAACTATAAACTTAATACCTCCTTAACGCAATAAGATTTTTGAATGCTTTCTTCACTATTTTGTTTATTTTTAGGTCCTCTTTCATATTGCTTGACCACTAAACTAATTCTTTTGGTAGTGAGACCTATTTGGTGTGCATGATAGGGGACAAAATACAGACAAATATTAAAATAGTTACTGTAACTTGGTCCAAATTAGATCAACTTGCCTTAAAAACCCACAGGAGGTGATGTCACAGACTTGTATCTATCTAAAGTCAAAGTTTACATATTAAAGAAATGTGACCTTTGACCCTGGTACTTACAAACGCTTCATCAGTGGCTGATATCATGAGGTCATTCCTCTTCTCCCAAAGCGTGTGAATCCATTTCTCCGTTAAAATCGGTTTCCCAAGACTCACTGCATACTGTTCAGAGAAACACAAATGAAATATAAGTGATGAACAGCTTAGTTTTTTTATATTATATATAATGGTGCTCCTCCATGGACAAAACTTCCTGCACCCTCATTATAGGTGGATTTACGGGGGGTGTAAGGGGGAATCCCCTTCCCCACACACTAACTTTACCACACGCACACATTTTGCCAAATTTATATCTCTTGTATGGTAATTTTTAGTGTGATTCCCCACCCCCCACCCCCTCCCCACAAAAAAAAAAAAAAAATCTTCTAGTAGGAAAATACCGCCTATGCTGGTTATCCGTCAAAATTTCATGGAAAGTTATTGGTGTTTTCACGACTCAACAAACATAAGTATATGATTAAAGTTGCCTCTAACTATCACTAGTGCTAGAATAAGAGAATCAAGAGATAACACCATTGGCTTTACACTTTTCTATAATGCCCTCTTTTATCAGAGTTACTCTTATTGCAGCTTAAAGATCTATGGATAGGTAGCATCACTTTCAGCCTAATTGGAGAAAACTATGCTTTAACCCTTACTCTACCAGCACTTTTTTGAAACGCACTTGGGAGGCAGGGTCAAAGATGGGGCACCAAAAACGGCAATAATATCGCTGTGTGGTAGAGTAAAAGTTAAACCATAAAATATGAAAGAATTTCATCAAAATCACTTAGAAATTGAGCATTTTATAGCATTTTTACTTAATAGCCTCATTATAATTTGTTGTAAATTTCATTGTAATTTTGTGACATCACAAAAAAAAGCCTATGAATTTCCTAATGCTAACCTGTTGGTTTTATAATTCTTTGCCACCGTTCTTTTAATAAGCACAGTGAAATATAACGAAGAAGTTTTGAATCTCCTAATACCTTCAAACAAAACTGTAGCAGGAGAAAACAATCTCATGATTGATTTTCAGTCATGGAAATTAACGACAGAAAAATATAGAATTACTTTAAAACTTTTAAGCTGACCTCCAGAGCTGTCATACATCATAACTTCAGCATGCATTAAAAATTATTGTAAAATTTCTAAGGAATAATTGCATTGTAATGACCAGTGCATTGTTAAATACTGCGCTAAGGAATAATTGCATTGTAATGACCAGTGCATTATTAAATCCTGTGCACAACCACGATTATTTGGTTGATTCCATTTTTAAAACAGGTTATTTTTCAAAATAAAGCGATAAAACCTTTTCTTGGTTTTCACTAATTTTTTTTATTTTTTTTTTATGAATTTTAAACAATCTAACAAGAAAAGTTTATAAATAGATTAAAGTTTTGGCATCTTATTATATGTGTATTTAATGCATACTTCAAAGGACTTTGCCCTAGTGAATAACCCTCCTACTAAAGTAAGGTCAATCTATTCGTGTCAGTCTTTTAAATTTGCCCCGTGCAATAAATAGGCATTTAAAAACACTCTGCCTTAACATTAAAGGAATATTCCCATGGATTTTCATTTTTCATACATGATAGAGAAAATTGATAGAAACAAAGTGGTGAAAAAACTATGTTAATATCTTATTCCGTTTAGAAGTTAAAACAATTTAAAGAGTAAAAAAATATTCTTAAAAACACCTCGTACAGTATATGTCCTTCAGCTTGGTGATGTCATTAAGGCAATTCCAGTACAGTTCTAATGTATTTCTTATAAATTTAATCACACTTATTTTACATTATCGAACAGCACTTTTACTTCATTATAGAGATAGGGTAGAATATATAATTTACAAGAAAACATTTTTTTTCTTTGGTGGACATCACATTATCATTAGAAATGGCTTTGCTTAAAACCAGGAACATCTTAACCGGCCCTCATATGGAGCAGGGCCGGTCGGAGTAAAACTTATATATTTCTTTGTTTCCCAAACCACAAAACTGTATAATTTCACCTCTCCAAGGCTCCTTCAAGATAACAACTACTCCCACTGGTGTTACATGGTATTTTTAGTGACACACATCTAAATATAATGGCAATTCTTTGTAATATAAGTAGTAACGTAATCAATGCTAGCATTGTTTGTCTTTGCTGCTAGGGAAAGGTGAAATGAACTATGAGCATAGACCTATTTATACCTCAATGTTATGATGCAAAGTTAATCTTGTGGGATGCTGTGGTTAATTTGTTGCTTCAAAATTGCAGGCCAAATTTTTAAGGCCTTTACTAATGTCAATGACAAAAAAAAAAAAAAGTTTTAAAGAAATACAAAAGATGTTTTGTTTAAATTGTCTTTATGACATCATTAGTTACCTTTGTCCAAATTCAAAAATACTTTAAAATTTTGTAACTTCTAAACGGAATAAGATATTAACATAAGTTTTTTCACCACTCTGTTTCTAACAATTTTTCTCTATCATATATGCAAAATGAAAATCCATGGGAATATTTCTTTAATTAAAGCATTAAGTTGATAAGTCATTACTCCGGAACTACAGGTACTTTCGACATCATGCCCATCTCCTTCAAAATTTGTTCCAGCAAATCATAACCACAAACTTACTGCACCAAATAATGAGACCACTTATCTTAATTACAATAACCACTCAACCATGCAATAAGGACTTCATCCATTGCTAATATGATACTCAACACCAACTTCCACAACAACTCCGGACCAACAGCAGAAAACAATTAGAATGGAGCCACTGATAAAGGAAATTTGATCCTAATTACTTGTAGTTTTCAGGTTTGTTGATGTTAAAGGGCACCGCCCGCGACAATCAGAGTCAAATGTGCCAAGAGGGTGTTAATAAATAATGGTGTAAGAGTTATGATAGTGAGGAGATGAACGGTTTGTGTGGTTTTCAGAATGAAGAATATAAAGAGGAAAATTGTGACCCGATCTGCTTATTTATCAGGTCAGGTCTGACTGTTTGAACCTTTAAGGAGCAGAACAAGTAATGTAATTTTAAGACTATTCTGGTCATAATCATTTAAATTTCTTTCAGACGCATATAAAATCTCTACCTGTCCAGAAACATTTGAAATCTTCTCTCTACAATGTACTTCAAAACTTATGCATGCATGGGAACTTTTTATGCATATTCATACAACTTCACATCAATTTTAAAATGACAGAAATAGGAATTTAATCCTCATACCCTGTATTTCTGTCCGTGAGTCGCATTTGCAACAAGATGCGTCACACTTGACGTCATATCTTTGCGAATGCTGCCACCCATGTGATGGACAAGCTCCCCTAATCGCTTAAGTTCCGCCTTCTTAAGGAAACCAGTAAAGCAAACTACAATCTCTCTCAGGTGCTGACAGTAGAGGGACGGCTTGAACATGGCAGGTGCTGCAAAAGAAAGGGAAAAAAAGGAATTATAGAGGGTGACCTGACTTTCCAACCTCCCAATGTTTGTCCACTACGTGACAAAATAGTTACGATCACCAATTGTTAATTAACCTTCATTTTCACTATAAGATGCCTCATACTTCTGATTGTGAAGTTTCAAAATAATCATTTCTTGAAGACTTCCGTTTATTTTGACCAGTCATCTGGGATCAGATATTGTACATTTTGCGGGAACATCTACTGGGTAATTAAGCAGGATTTTGATGCTAGGGGGGGTGGGGGACAAGAGAGGGGCAGCTTCTTCTTGTAGGGGTCAATAATCTATATATATTTGACAAAAAATGCAACCTTACAAAATTTCTGGAGGGCAAAGCAATTCCCCCTTGTTCCTCCATAGAGCCACCACTGGCAATTAGGTATATTTATAGCACAGTGAATGAAATTAGTTTAAGTTGTTGCATTCCCAATTCCAACAGAACACATCAAGCCTTTCAGCAATGATTTAAATATATCAATCTATTAATTATCATTGTAAAAAAATTCAGAAGTTCTGTATAGCTTTTTGAAATAATGATGGTCCCTGGTTTGAGCACAAGCTGGGACAGACTGAGACTTGAGGTAAAATATGTACCTGGTATTATTGGGGAACGTTTACAGGCAGTGAAGAAAGGAACAGTGAATTAGAAACTGTAACATCCCCAAAGCTCAGTCATGACTATGGGGACTACTTTACTACAATAGATCTTCACAGCTTGATTTTATGAATGAATTTTACGAATAGATCTTCACAGCTTGATTTTATGAATGAATTTTACGAATGATCTTCAGATGAATAGGTGATGCTCCAACAATCAGCAAAAAAAACCTGTGATGTAAAAGAAGTTTTTGCTGTGGTTCACCTAATCAACTTTTCAAACTTATCACACATTTACAATAAAAAAATAAAAAAATAAAAAAATATGAAACTCCAAAATACAACAAAAAAAAAAAATCATTTTTGTGGAAAAGACAATAGTGATTGAGAAATATTTCAGTAAATTGTAATATTAAAGCAGAAACAACACTGCAATCAGAAAAGAATTTAAAAGAACTTAAGAAAAATAAATTGAAAAGAATGATTAAATAATGAATATAGTCTCTTTAAGGAATATTACTGTAAATTTTTATTTCCATATATTAAAAAAAAAAACATATTTAGAAATATTGTAATTTAGAAATGCAACGAGATATCAAGATTTTTTACCAAATTGAATTTCCATAAATAGTCATATCATTTAAATAAAAATGAAAATTTACAGGAATATTCCATTGCAGCTAATTTCATGATTTTCGTTTTACAGTGTGTCTCTGCTATTTCTGATAACCTTGAGTTAAGTAAATGAGAATGTGATAAGAATTCTGCACATTCACAGATAGTCTTGGAACATATTCATCATGGAATGCAGGCCCGTAGCCAGGAATTCTAAAAGGGGGTTCGTTTTTTTTTATAAAAGGGCAGTATGCAAATCATCTTGAAGCTAATTTTGTACATAAGCAATAAACCAAGCTTGGCATATTTGTGCTGAACGAACTGTATAAATGTTTATGTTTTTTCTGATGATCATGTTTCCAAGTAAATGAGAATGAGATGAAAATGCTAGACCTGTTCAAATATGAATCATCAAATTCCAGAAAACTAATAAAAATAATGTCACATGGTCGAAATTAACATGTCTATAATGGACCAATAGTATACAGGGGAATCTTATTGACCAATCAAGTACTGAGGGAATCTTGGCCGTCTGCACAATTCACGCCCGGTATGGGACCAAGAGTATGAAAAAATGTTTTCAAGCGCACGTATCATGCGTTATACATGACAGTGATACGCGCGCATATTGCTGCTAACAATTTTTGTCTCAAAACTGCACCTGATTGGTTGGGAAACAAAGGAAAAGTTCTCCCAGCATTTGATTGGTCAAAGTATTGTAGAAATCACATTTGGCTTAATGCAATTTGAAAGGTCTATAGACATGAACATTCTTTTAGAGCTTGAACTGATTTTCCTGATCATTTCCCTGTGACATCCCATCTTTTGTTTTTTATGTGCCTTGAAAATCGTAAAAACAAATCCATACCAAACAGCATTCTCCCAATACTGAATACTTTCTGAATATCCTTCAAATCACCAGAGAAGATTTTTCAGATGCTGCTATTGTAGTTTTTTTCCAACTTTTTACATTGTTTTCTGATCAATCATATAAGAAGGGTTCTAAATCAAATTTTTCGAAGGGCCATAATTTCACAACAGCTTCAGTCCGTGGGCCAATCACGTGGCAAAATCAGCGTCATGTGACAAACAAAACCCAACAAAACAATCCCTGATTACAAACAAGTTGAGAGCATGCGCGATTCGAAGGATGTACATCAGATGTTGGCGGTTCTGTAATCCACCTTTTTTGAAAAGCCATGATCCCAATTTATAGCAAAACTAAAGATAACATTTTATTTAATAAGCCATGATATTTTAGTGAGCTGATCTGCTTAGGAAAAAAACAATATAAATGAGCGTTTTGCGATTTTTCAGATCTCATTCGGATTGATCTTACATGCAATGCACTGTATTGCATTATATAATAACTATTGTTCGCGGGCCAGATTGGATTGTCTGGCAGGCCAGATGTGGCCCGCCTATTAAGAATCACAGAATTATAAGATACAACCAAAATTTTCAAACTCATTTTTCAATTGGGATATTTGTCTCAAAGCGATAATACTTGCAAAATATATTTAACTCTCCTACTAAAGTTCACATCACTAACCTACGGTACCCCCTTGCTGAAAACAGTAAAGAAACAGATATTCACTTCTAAGAGTCTCTAGTATGACTCAAACGAGGATGGCACCCCAATATGAATGGCTCAAATCTTGGTTGTGTTGATCAAGAAAGGGATCTAGTTGTTGTCATTACTAGCAATCTGACACCTTCTAAACAGTGTGCTTTAGCAGCTGCAAAGGCAAATAGAATGCTTGGTTTGATTAGAAGAAAGTTTTGTTTTCTTGGTAGAGAGGTTGTTCTTAATTTGTATAAGCAGTTAGTCAGGCCTCACAGGTCTTCAGTATGCTATTCAGGCTTGGAGTCCCTTTTATGAGAAGAATAAGTTCATTTTGGAGCAGGTTCAGCGAAGAGCCACTGGACTTATCCCCCAAGTAAGGTATCTCTCTTATGAATCTAGGTTGGGAATTCTTGGTCTGACCACGCTTGAGTTGAGAAGAGTACGTGGTAATGTGATTCAGGTTTTCAAGTTCCTATCTGGTAGTGATGCATTAACTTCCTGTTAATTTCTTGCATGTTTCAGCTAATCCTCATGTGACACGTGGTAACAGTTTGAAGTTGACCAAAGAGTTCTCACGGACAGACATTCGGCATTTTAGCCTTTTGCAAAGAGTTCTTAATGAGTGGAATGGTTTGCCTGAGTGGGTAGTTAGCTCCAATTCTGTGTTCACAATTTGAAAGTCAATATTGATAAGTTCTTTACTAACTCTGGGCGTCTTTGATTTTTTTTCCGTGTTGGTGGTGGTGTTAGTTTGGGCTTTTTATGGGGTGACTAACCTTTCTTTAGCGTAACCTTGTTAGGTCATGTTATATCAAGGGCAATTTGGAGTACAACCTTTTCACTTGAGTCTTACAGTGTACCTACAATGTATAAAATCACGGCAGTAACATCATGATAACAGAAGGATAAATATTTGAATGATGATTTCATGAACAGAGATGTTACACTGCAAAATCAACAGTCACTGTAACAGCAAAGACTTCATTAAACAAAGTGAAGCAAATATTACCTTCTTTCCTCTGACCTTTGTCTGGTGTGAAAAGAAATTATTCAAAGAAATGTTGACAGACAAAATATTGCAAATATCATTGCATTTTTTGAAAAACATAAATTAGGACCTCGCATACCATCCCTGACCTAGAAAAAAACATGGTTCCTAGCTAGTAATGTTTGTAACCAAGGGAAAAAATTGAGGAAAGGAAATACTTTCAGATTTTAGAAAGAAAATAGGCAAAATATTAGAAAATATTTGTATTGCCAACTTTACTAATTATTTGAATGCTTTGTATTGAAACAGTTGAATTATTCATAACATTTTCCTAAGGACTCCAAAAGTTGAATAAATCTCCTTCAAACCCGGGACAAAAAAAGTAAGTTTTTAAAAGTATGAGAGAATCCAAAAATAAAGGTACAAAACAGTTCAGCATTAGGAAAACATATGTTAAGATTTTGCGAGTTAACGGAATATTCCCATTCTTTAAGAAATAATCTCAATTATAAAGGAATATTCCCATGTTTTTAAAGGAATATTCCCATGTTTATAAAGGAATATTCCCATGTTTTTAAAGGAATATTCCCATGTTTTTAAAGAAATATTCCCATGTTTTTAAAGGAATATTCCCATGTTTTTAAGAATATTCCCATGTTTTTAAAGGAATATTCCCATGTTTTTAAACAAATTTTCCCATGTTTTTTACTAACATTCCCATGATTTAAAAGGAATATTCCCATGTATTTTAAGGAATATTTCCATTTCTTTAAAGAAATATTCCCATGCTTTTTAAGGAATATTTCCATGTTTTTTAAGAAATATACCCATGTTTTTAAGAAATATGTCCATGTTTTTAAGGAATATTCCTGTTTTTAAGAAATATTCCCATGTTTTTTAAGGAATATTCCCATGTTTTTAAAAAAATTCCCATGTTTTTAAGGAATATTCACATGTTTTTAAGGAATAGTCCCATGTTTTTTAAGAATATTGCCATGTTTTTTTAAGGAATTTTCCCATGTTTTTTAAGGCATATTCTGATGTTTTTTGGTAACATTTCATAAGAAAAGAAAAATTTGGAAAAAATGTAGTACAAAAATCATATTGATGTGTTATTCCTACCAGGAGATATTCAAATTTTAAGGTTCACAAAAAATGCCAATAAACAAATAGGAAAAGGCTCAGTATGACATCACAGCAACACATTCTCCCACATAGTTTATGTATTTCATTCATTAAAATCTATCATCCTTTTTATTATTAAAACTTACTAGAAAAGTAATCTGATAAAAGTTAGTTATTTACATACATTGCCAAATATATCTTACTTCAATAACTTTTAAAAAATTGATTCTAATCATACAGAAACAACCAATTAACGTTCAAAGAAATACATAAACTTTAACAATGAAATTGTCTCTATGACATCATCAAACACGAATTCATAACTCTACAAAAACTTCTAAATGCAATTGGGAAATCTTTAAAAATCCATATCTCCTGAACACAAATATCAACCTGATTTTTGTACCAAATTGGCTCTAAAAGTATGCTCTTTCAAATAAAATTTTACAAAAAACCATGGGAATATTCCTTTAATGTGCATAATAATTTGAATCTGTAAAATATTCATTTTTTTTAAACATATTTAATGATAGAATTAAGACATAAAAATGTGATAAAGTCACAATTATAAACAAAACCTGAGATTTTGTACACAGCGATTTAACGTTACCACTGCGATAAAGTCTGATTTTAATCACATACATGACATAATTTTTTGAAAATCTATGCAAAGGAAACATAAGTTAATATATAACAATCACCACCATAAACAATATCAGCGCTTCTTTCATGCTTATATGTAATATATGAAGAGATAAAACCACCTTTGAACTGTTTACTTCCTATTCTGTCAACAATGCAACATTCCAACAAAGTTAGTCAAGTACTACAGGGAGACTTTTGAGCAATTTTGCATTCCAGACTACGATTTACTTTCCTATTTTAAAAGAGGAAAATGTAAAGTTGAATCCATTTTCTTGGTACAGATCAGATGTGATAGGAAAACATTGATCAATGTTATCAATATATAACTAAATACTGTGGGCAATTTAAATTACCTCATCTTGCGCTGCCTGTTTAAGGATAACAGGAGGTGCCAGAATCCTTGCATCGTTGACCAAAAGCTCCATGAAGATGTGACCTTCGAACTCATCGACGACATGAACAGTTTCACAATTTTCATCTTGCAGGAACTCTTTTCCCGTTTCAGAGGTCACATATGGCATTTTAAGTTTCTGGAGGAAAGAAAACAACTTTTGATTTCCTGTCATCCGTTGAACAAGATCCTTTCAGTTCAGGTTTATTTTTAATCCAATAAATGAGCTACAACAGAAGCATCTACTAAGCATGATTAAACAAGCTTGCAGCCAAAAAGTGACGGTCAAGAATTTGAACACACTTTTTGGCACTGAAAATCATTTCATACAAATACTAAGTAATTTTTAAACGTAACAGAAAATCATTTCATACAAATACTAAGTAATTTTTAAACGAAACCAGTATAAAAAAAATAGACCAGTGTCATTTCAAAAATCCTTTGACATAGCAAAAAAAACAATTTTAAAGTGACCAACCTACAGTTGACAAAAGTCATGTTCAGGTGCTTCAAAAGTGAATTTGAGGTTACATGTAAGAACAGACAATCTGTATCGGCAATTTTGGGAAAACTGATTTAAATGTCATATGGTCAAAATTAAAATGTCCATAATGTACCAATGGTATACTGGGAGAATCTTATTGATCAATCAAATACTAGGCTATTTTTGCTTGTTTGGGGGATTCTTGCTTGTCTGGGGGATTCTTGCTTGTCTGAGGGATTCTTGCTTGCCTGGGGAATTTTTGCTTGTCTGGGGAATTCATGCTTGTCTGTAGGATTCTTGCTTGTCTGGGAGATTCTTGCTTGTTGGAGGAATTCTTGCTTGTCTGGGGGATTCTTGCTTTTCTGGGGGATTCTTGCATGTCTGGAGAATTTTTGCTTGTCTGGAGGATTCTTGCTTGTCTGGGGGATTCTTGCATGTCTGGGGAATTCTTGCTTGTCTGGGGGATTCTTGATTGTCTGGGGGATTCTTGCATGTCTGGGGGATTCTTGCTTGTCTGGGGGATTCTTGCTTGTCTGGGGGATTCTTGCTTGTCTGGGGGATTCTTGCATGTCTGGGAGATTCTTGCTTGTCTGGGGATTCTTGCTTGTCTGGGAATTCTTGCATGTCTGGGGATTCTTGCATGTCTGGGGATTCTTGCTTGTCTGGGGATTCTTGCTTGTCTGGGGATTCTTGCTTTTTTGGGGGATTCTTGCTTGTCTGGGGGATTCTGCATGTCTGGGAAATTCTGCATGTCTGGGGGATTCTTGCCTGTCTGGGGGATTCTTGCTTGTCTGGGGGATTCTTGCTTGTCTGGGGGTTTCTTGCATGTCTGCACAATAGACGAACGGTAAGGGACCAAGCATATACACGCGTTATACATGTAGGTAATATGAGCGCATTGTTGTTTACAACTTTTTCTCCAGCAACTGTAGGCGATTGATTAGGTGACAAAGGGAAACTTCCCACAGCAATTGATTGGTCAAATACTAAATCATGTTAAGGTTCATTGAAGAACCAAAGAGGACTGTACCATTCACAAATGAAACATAAGAAGTTCCTTACATTTAATGCATCCAATAATTCCTTTTGTGTACCAGTGTTCCCAACCAAACATATCTGCACATCCAGGTCCATTGGCTCTGTAAAGAAATTGACTTTTTCATTTTTTAATTAATCAGAAAATCAAAGAAACACAAATACAAATGAATTGGAAGTTGATGGACATGTAGAGGATTACATCTAGAATTGACTGTAGTGCTGTCAACGATTAGCGATTAATCGCTCAGAACTCTTCAAAACGTTTAGTAAAACTTCTAAATGATTAATCGCAAAAATAATAGTACTATATGGGTGGCCTAGTGTAAAGTAACAATTAGCACCACTTAAAAAGGTCGTAAAATACTTTAAAAATTACCAAAAGATTTGAGCTATAAACTAAAAACACACCCCTCTATGCTGAAAATGCATGAAAAAGGCATTAAAAATCAAGCAAATTCCTTCATTTTCTTGATTATTGATCGTTTAGATCTTTCCACGTCATGTTCATGGCCAGAACTAAATTCAACTTGTAAAATTCAAAATTGTTGGCGCACTTTGAGAACTAAAAATTAATTTACAGCAGGGAAGTGCCATTTTACAGGCCTAAGCCAATACTGTACTGGGTTACAGTGGGGTACAGTCGATGTACACAAATTATTTTGTGACATCAGACTGCCAGAAATCCACAACATTTCTTGTTAAATATTTTATTTCTACGCTGGTTTGAATGTCATCCAAACCCAGGATCTTTACTTTTAACTAGTTTTATCAGCCTAACGGGTAAATAAAAGACATGGTGAGATTCTTGGCCTATTTTTGGTCCGAAAATGCATGTTATGTTTGTGTGTGTGAACTGTACTAGCTCCACATAATTTTTACAAAGGAGATATTATTATTCCTACCAGGAGATATTCAAATTTTAAGGTTCACAAAAATTGCCAATAAACAAATAGGAAAAGGCTCAGTATGATATCACAGCAACACTTTCTTCCACAAAGTTTATGTATTTCATTCAGACCCCTAACTTGATTTAAAAATGGGCAGGGTGCTGGACTTGTTGAGGGGCACATTAATATGCGCGCGAAGCGCTGCGTCTTTTCGGCGTAGAGTCCAGGGGCCCCCTTTAGACTAGATCCCATGGTGAAAAAGCTCTGGGATTTTAGCTATAATCATATCTCAGATTGAAACTATTCTGATAAGGACCATTCATGAGCCAAACAGGACAACTGCTTACTATGCTATCATCCATGTAAGGTATTTCATGCATGAGGTTAATTAAGATTATTAGGTTAAAAAAAAATAAAAAAATATATATATATATATATATATTTTCTCATAAGGGCAGGGTGGGTCCCCAGGGGGCAGGGTCAACCCCAGGGGGAAGGGTGGATCCCCAGGGGGCAGGGTGGATCCCCAGGGGCAGGGTGAATCCCCAGGGGCAGGGTGGAACCCCAAGGGGCAGGGTGGATCCCCAGGGGGCAGGGTGAATCCCCAGGGGGCAAGGTGGATCTCCAGGGGCAGGGCAATTCCCCAGGGGCAGGGCAGTTCCCCAGGGGCAGGGCTGGCCCATGGAGAGGCAGGGTGGGCCGCCCCTGTAAAACAACAAAGCTAGGGGTCTGTCATTAAAATCTATCATCATTTTTTATTAGTAAAACCTGCTAGGAAAATAATTTGATAAAAGTAAATTATATACATTTCCAAATATACCCTACTTCAATAACGTTTAGAAAATTCTTTCTAATCATACAGAAACAACCAATTAACATCAAAAGAAATACATAAAGATTTGCAATGGAATTGCCTCTATGACATCAGCAAACACAAATTCATCATACTGTACTAAAACTTTAAAATGCAATTTGGAAATCTGTAAAAATCTACATCTCCTGAACGGAATATATCAACCTGATTTTTGTACCAAATTGGCTCTAAAAGTATTCTTTTAAATAAAAATTTAAAATATTAATGAAAAAGTTACCTATATGCATTTCTTGATTTTAATTAATTTTGTTATTTTTGGACTGAAATTTTATTATTAAAGGATAACTTCAGGGGTCAGGCAAATCCATCTCATACAAAAAAGGACTTCAAAAGAAACAAGTGAAGAAAAATCCATTCAAAAATCTTATTCCATCAAGAAGATATTTAAGTTTGAAGTTTGGTATATTTGTTTAGAAATGACTGAAATCAAGACTAGTTGTGATGTTTGTTTGTTTGATTTGGGCTTAACGGCACCATGACAACCAGGGTCAAAATGTGTCTAAGAGGTCAGATATTCTAGAGGTAGGAAGGAAAGAAACAGGGGGAGAATGAGAGAAATACAATAACAAAAAGTCAGAAAGCTGGGATTGAGAGAAGAGATGCATGGGTGAAAGAAAAAAAAAAAGTAGAGAGAGAGGGGGTGGAAGAGGAGAATTAAATATGGTTGTAGAAGGAAGCATGATGAAGGAAGGAGATAATTTCATCCGGAGGGTTTTTCTGGAAGAAGTCGGCAATTGAGTTGTGGGGAGCGAGGGAAGCTGTACAGGGGGAAAGCAAGGAGAACGTGATGGACTGTGAGGGTGCAATGGCAATTGTTGCAGAGGGGTTGGGGGGGGGGGAGCCAATAAGGCAATGGGGGTGAGTGAGGTGGGTGTGACCTATTCTAAGACGGGTAATATGAACGTTGTCGATACGAGAGAGGTTCTTGAAGGTGGGTTTGATCAGAATGGTGGGCTGGATGACGTGGAGTTTATCAATTTGAGAGTTCCATGAGGTTTGCCAGCGGTCTCGAACAAGGGAAGCGATAAGCGGTTTGATGTCAGAAAGGGTTTTGGGAAAAGGGCAGGGGGCAGGTTGAGGGCAAGCTTAGTGGCTGCATCAGCCCTGTCATTGCCAGGGATGCAAACATGGCTGGGTATCCAGAAAAAAAGAATACTTTTCCTGCAGAGGGTGGGCAAAAGGAGTTTCCGGAGCAGGTGGGGGTGAAGTTATCCCATTTAAGATTGAGTAAAGAAGTAAGAATAGCCTTGGAGTCGGAGAAAATGGCAAAGTGGCTGAGCAGAGAGTACTCAATAAAGTTAAGGGTGAGGGGAATGACCTTTGCCTTGGTTAAAAAGATGGACGAGTAGTCGGGAAGTCTGCTTCTGAGGGTGATGTCTTGGGTGACGGCAGCAGCAGCTGTCTTGTTGCCTTCCTTGGAGCCATCAGTATAGATGGAGGTGTAGTTTGAGAGTTGGTTTTGATTTGGTTGTGGAGATTGATGAAGAGGTTAAGGTGGGTTTTGGTTTTGTGATGAGTGGAGAGGCCCAGGTGGATAGAAGGAAGGGGGGGTGGCCCAAGGAGGAAAGGTGGGCCAGGAGAAGGTGCCAAGAGCGGCGGGTTGAAGCCGAGATGGTGGAGGTCGGTTTTGATGCATAAGCTGAAGGAAGGGGATAGGATTTTAGTCCTATCAAAGAGGGAGGAGAAATTTGGGTACCTAATGAGGTTGTAAACAGGGTTCTGGTGAGGACTCTAAAAGCATAGGAGAGGCTAAGCTTTCTACATCTAAGTAGACAGGGAAAGGGAGGGGGGTTTAATGGCTTCAACGTGAAGGCTGGTGATTGTGATGTCACTGCCTCCTATTCCTCAAAGTCTTTATGTATTCTTTAATATTTTGTCCTTCGATTTTGTGACTTAAAAAGCATTGGATATGTCAGGAAAGTAGTAAAACTGAATCTCGTAAGGATAATTATAATTTACCACCTGAAGAAACTTCGAGGGAATATAATTGAATAAAAGGAAAAAGGTTAAATATATTTTCTTAAAAATACTACATTAACATTTCTTAAGAATGTGACAAGGGAGCCAAGTTTGAATAGTAGACTTAATACACCAGTCATTTCTACAAAGGTAATACAGAGTTTAAACTTAAATATCTCCCTAACAGAATAAGATTTTTGAACGTTTCTTTACCATTTCGTTTCTTTTAAAGTCCTCTTTCATATACGATAGACCACTGAACTAATACTTTAACACAATCAATCAACAAGACCAATTTCACTTACAATTATTAAAACAAAATATATGAAATCGTTTCAGTGTATCAACTCAAACTTTATATTACTATACTGTACCTTCCATGTGTGTTTCCTGCACGGACATCCATGCAGATGCGTTGCTAAGCTCAGCGAAAGTACAAGACATGATGCGTTATTAGTCATCAGTCGACACAAGATAAGTTGATGAGCTCTTTATTTTCCTAAAAACATAAACAAATTCAGAAAATCTTACCAAAAACATTAACAATTAACGTATTATATATACATGGCATAATAAAGTACTTTTGAAAAGTATGCATTTAAAATTACCTAAAATGATTTTTGAAATATTGTATTAAAAGAGCAATTATGCCAAAATAGAAAATTTCTAACTTGCAAGTTACAAATGGGTAGCCTCCATGGATTGGCTACTCTCGAAACCTAACGTTACGCTCCAATGGAAAATCCCATGCACATGGAGATCTATAATATCTCAAAAACTACGAAAACACATACCTAGAGCTTAAGCTTGGGCAATATTCACCTTCAGACAATATCGATATATCGCTAGACGTATATCGATAATATCAAAATGCAAATTGCAAACGTCATATTGAAATAATATACTACAGTAGGTAATATTGCTCCAGCACAAAAAATGGGAAGTACAAATTTTAAAAGTAAATTTTCAAATAAACACCCATTATTTTGAAAAGAATTGTTTTTTACAATGTCTTTCTTAAAAAATAAATCACAGAAACATTGAAATTCCATAAGTTTGGACATATCAATTTTTCACTATTTTCGTGGAACTGGTATATGGCTTTTTTGTTAATGAAAACGGGTCGACTTTACCTTTGAATGCTAGGTCCCACTTACTTGTTTTGAATTTCCTACTGAAAGGGCAGCATTTTTGCACTCTTTTTTAAAGACCTGGACATTCAGAAATCAATAAATATTTATAGAAAATGTCCTCTGCTACTAAAAATCGGACGTGTGTGCTCAGAAAGCTACACCGTGACACTGTTTGTACTTGTGCTGCTTACTGTACAGAAAGTCTGATATATGAACGGACAAATTAGTGAGAAATATCGTTTAGCTTTGAGGATGAAATATTTTAGTTTTGAAGATAAAATCTACTTTCAGGTGTCAATTAAGGGCTTTTCCAGATCAATTTGGGGATGCAGTATTCCTTTTGAGGAATAAGCGATGTTTTAGGATTTAAAATCTCATTGATTTCAATTGCTCAACCATCACAAATCATGATAATTAACTTATATTTTTGCGCAATGTCCGTAGCGGCCTGTACATACAGAGTACAGTACTGTAAATCCGAAATTAAGAATTTCCTGCCTGTGGAACATAATTTTAGGTAATTTTTATTGAATTGATGATTTAATTAACTCTTAATATTATTGACTGCCTGCAACTTTGATATTATTACAAACCTGTTGTGGCTGTATAGTGAGGAAAAGTGCAAGTTTGGTTGTCATGTTAACTTCATTATCAGTTCATGTATAGTACAATATCAGTGGAAAACATTATATCGATATGACCCTTGAACTGAATATCAACCCTATCGATATGGGTCAATATCGAATAATATCAAAATATTGATATATTGCTCAAGCTTACTAGAGCTTAGAATTTCGTTCTTTGTTATTCAAAGAATCGTTTATTACTTTCCTTTTAAAACAAACTTCTTCAGTTTAATGATCAAATCATCAATCTAGACTGCATAGTTTGCGCGGAAGATCATTTTTGGACTCAAAAATGTGCACCCATGTCATGTGTAGAAAATGAGTAAGATCTAGAAAATGTGTGTCAATGTTTAAAAAATGTGCACCAATATTCATCTTTTTGATAGTAGAAATAATACACAAATATTCAACAAAAGACTTAAGTTGCAAGAAGTTTTCCTGTGTAGAAATCTAAAATTTATTAGAAATAGAAGATGTGCACCCAGAAAGTGTAAGCCTAGAATTACACCTGTGCACCAATTTCGTGAAAATAACATTTCTCAATCAAAAATGAGCACAGAAGATCTTCCGCACTGGAAACAAACTATGCAATCTGGTTATCAAATTATCAATGGCATCAAAGTTATTAAATCACCTTTTTGGTATTCATATGTCCTTCATTAAGTCTATCCATATTGTTCATGTTCAGACGATATATATTGTTCATGTTTAGGCGATATATATTAATACTGCATAATCAATATTGGGTAAGACCGTAACTTAGTAAAATGAATGACAATTTTACGGTACTACTGCTACTACACACAAACAGTCGGAAGAATCTGAATGACAATTCATTCGTTTTACAAAGCGAATGACAATTGAGTTACACTCAAAGAAAACAATGACACAATATGGTTAGGGTTTAGCCTAGGATAGGCCCATACCTTCTGTACTAGTATTAAGTAGGCCTATTTGTTTCGTGTACAGTCAATCAATAATTGTCAGCGAACACTAACAAAAAAGCAAAAATAAAACGTCAGCCAATTAAAAACAAAAGAAAATTGTAATCGTCTGTCATAAAAGAAAGAGGCCATGCTTGAAGTTGAAAATTGAAATGAAGCATTACAAATTGTGAGCTAGGTCTACAATTTAACGTTAGGCCCTAAAGTTACAACTAAACTAGGCTAGCATAACTAGGTTACACACATCACTAGGCCTAGGTTACAGTAACTTAAGTTAGGTTAACGTTTGTCATATATTTCATTTTTGCATAGAAAAGGTATTGTCATTCGCTCTGTACAACAAGTAACTTAAGTTGTCATTCATTTTTAGTAGAACCCTCAATATCGCCCACGCTTAAAAGTAATAGACGTTTCATTTGTGCGAAATTCCAAGGGTCACTTGCCAGTAAACAGTTTTAATAATAATATGGCCTAGCCTAACGTTAACTGTAGTGTTACTACTTAGTCCTAATAATACCCATATCACGTAGCCTAGGCCTAGGCCCTAGCTGCCGTAGCCTAACGTTTTGCTTAACTTACCAAATAACATTTAATTTTAAATTATAAAATTTACACATAAAATTATCCAGTGCCTTCTGATCGAAAATCAAATTGAATACACCCCTCATTTGGAGAAAGATAAAATTCCAAACGCATTCTAAGTGTTCAAAAAAAAAAGACAAACAGATTTTTGTCAGTTTCCCTCTTTCAAACTCAGCGGTATCGGTGTGCTTTGATGTTTGTACGGCATCGATAACAAATTTGAATGGTTGAAATAGGAAATGAATATTCATTTTTTCTTTTTGTTGGCAGCACATTAGTATTCAAGATCTTAACAGTTATCTAAGTGCTTACCAAGAGCAGGAAACTTGTAAACCAAAATTTTTGCAGCTTTTTACTGAAAATACTAAAACTGTGAAACGTCAACAAAAAAAAAAAAAAAAAGGAATTAAGATATAAATAAATAATCTGTCTACAGTGAGCGATAAACAACATTTTAATTAAGTTTTCAAATGCATTTTGACCGTTTTTAAAATATTAGATGGAACAGTCTGATGATGATCAGAAGTTGGGTGAGACGGGGAAGGGCGAAACATTGGATGAGGGAGGAAAATAACGCTAATGAAAATATTTTGAGAAATCCTTCATTTATGATGCCCCGCCACTGATCATAAACGGATAGAAATTAGGACATTCGATCTTTCAATTATGCAAATCTGTTATCACCGTGCTTTTGAAATTTATGCGTGTTCACGATCTGAAGAACAAGGACGGATATTTTTTTCAATTTTTGGTTTATTTCATTCATTTTTGGTCAATTTTCTTTTAATTTTTGAAAATTTACCCCATTTTTGGACAATATTTTTCAATTTTTGGGAAGTTTTCTCTAATTTCATTCATTGTCAGGAAACTGTCTTCATCTTCGGAAAATTTTCTTCAAGTTTTGGGAATAAAATTTAAGTAAATTTTGTTTTAACAAATTTGTCTTTAGTTTGAACTAATTTTTAAATATGATGTTAATAATTAAGCAATTTTAACTCCCAACTGGGAAAAAATTATTCATTCGGAAAGGTGTTCTCAGGAGCCTGCCCCTCCCCTTCTTCTTCGCCTCTGGTCATATCCATAAAATGGCCTGGTTAATCTGATAATGGTACCATCGGTATTTACGTCCAAAACGGTGTAATATTTCATTAGAGCTGTTGTCCAAATGTGCCCCAAATCGTCAGCCTGGGCCTGGCTACGCCTACTAAAGGGACTGCATTCGTACGGTGCGCATGAACCCGTTTATCTAAAGCTTTATAGAGTATCTCAACAAGAACTAAGTCCTTTATCTGAAACACAGTCGAAATTTGGGGGTGCAAGCGGGTAATTTTACCCCACTTTTTTCCAGACCTGTTTGTATGGTGTTTTGTATGTTAGCTCACACACACGCACACACTTTTGGTTAGAAAATCATGATTTAAAAAATTATTATTGGCTTGTGAGTATTATGTAAGAAAGCCGTAATTCCCGGGGGACAAGGAGACATGTCCCCTCCCCACACACACAATTTTCAGCATTTTTTTTTGTATTTGCTTCTTGTCCCTCCCTCCCCACTTTTTGGATAAGGCCATGTCCCCCGTCCCCCTACTTTTCAGATGAAAATTACGCCCTTGTTATGTAACAATGTGTCAGTGAAAAGAGAGGGAATGTCACTTTGATTTGCTCAAATTTCCAACGGGCGTGACAATGGGGCGTGACCACCGAAAAGCAAAAGCGTTTTTTTTATTTTATGAGTTTAAAGTGAAATTAAGGAAAGAATAAGTTAGTTTAGCAAAATACTCCAAACGGCCAAAATCGGCCAAATTTCATTTGGCCGTACTAAAAAAAGTCTACCGGCCAAACATGTTTCAAAACGGCCAAATTTGTCATAATTTGGCCGGTAATCGGCCAATTTGGCAACCCTGCTTTACAGATTTTCCGTTAAACGTCCCATGCATCACCCCCAAACATAAAGAACAACATTCCTTTTTAAAAGGATGAGTATAGACCATATTAGCCACTTTTCCGAGAGTCAAGTTTTGTGTATCCTCCTCACACCTTTTTCTGATATTGAATTCAGGGTTGCTATATTTGCTTTGTTGAGAGTTGCAGTGGCTCAGTGGTTAAGGAGTCATGCTCGTATTCGAAAGGAACCGGGTTCGATTCCCGCCGATTCCTTTAGCAAGACAGTTAACTGTTCTTCCTCCAGTCCACTCAACATTGCTGGGGATTTAACCTGCGATGGACCGGGCGTCCCACGGGGCCCAGTGCTCTCATCTGATTATGCTAAGGAAACCGGGCTAAATGTCTCCACGTGACCAGGTGCTCTCATCTGATTATGCTAAGGAAACCGGGCTTAATGTTCTGGATGGATATTGGCTTTGACGCCAAATTAAAAAAAAAATGCATTTTTGAGATTTCCTTAGATGTTAATAGAACTTCTAACAACAAATACACAACAGTGAATATTCACTTATGAGTTCTGATAAAAGTTTTTTGAATTGCTGAAGGTTTAAATTTCTTGAAGAATCTGTTTTTATAGTGGGACAAGTCGGAATATGGGAGTCCGTTTTACCAACCACTGCAACACTGATGTAGAAATAGAAAAGCAGAAATTACACTTTCACCATAGTTCTAATATGATGATAGGTGTATTGATATAAAGTATGTGTTCCTCCTTGTGAGAAACGATAAATCATCCGCATCTTCGATAGTTTCATCCAAATACTTTTCTCAACGTGTATTATCATTCAGAGGTCCATTTTAGCCCATCTAAAATGTTTCATTTTGCCCCAGAAGCGCTGGCACTAATATCGATACCACAAACCATATAAGGAAAATCAAGCATAATTTCTGCTCATTTTTAAGATTGTAATATGTAACTAGTTGCAACATTAACACACGCAGTTAAAGTATTTTGGTACTCATTTTATAGTTTTTAAAAGTACTCATTTTAGAGCAAGAGGTAGTCCCTTGAAAGGTCTCCGATTTACCGACGTATCATTCCCTAAGTAGTGGACCATTTTAGATCTAATCCTCTCTTGACCCTATCGGGTCAGGGGTATGGTATTTTCCATCATGCATATGTGTGTAAAGAACATCGCTATGAATATTACCATAAATAAAATAAAAAAAGGTGTGAAATATGAAATCATAAAGCCAAGTTTATCAAACGTAAAATCAAAAAAACAAATAACAGGGTCTATTTGTTGTGGCCAAACGTACAAATCTAAAAACATGAATAATCGCACACAAAAAACAAAAAAAAATCAGAAAAAGCCGAATAAGAAGAACTTTCGAGTAAAACAGACACTGTGGGTGAAACGGAACACTCATGATTTTGCCCAAACCACATTACTGCCACCAATTTAAATGATAACAGGGGTATATGGAAGGTAGTTGGGCTGGGGGGTGTATGGGAGCGAATTAAGCTGGGGGGTGTATGGGAGCGAATTAAGACCAGGGGTATGGGAGCGGGTGGGACCGGAGTTATGGGAGTGAATTGGGACCGTAAATATATGGGAGCAAATTGGGACCGGGGTATGGAAGCCAATTGGGACCGGGGTATGGGAGCGATTTGGGACCGGGGGTATGGGAGCGAGTTGGGACCGGGGGTATGGAAGCGAATTGGGACCGGGGGTATGGAAGCGGGTGGGACCGGGGTATGGGAGCGAATTGGGACCGGGGGTATGGGAGGAAGGGTAATGGGTGGGGTTTGGTACCAGGGGTGGGGGTTGGTACCAGGGAAAGGGATGGGACCAGGGAAATGAGAGAGTATGGTAACAAGGGAACGGGTATAGGAACATGAGGGGTTTGGAAGATGAGCGGTATGTAGAAAGGAGAGGAGGGATCAAGACAATGGGCTTACTGGAACCAGGTTGGGTAAGGGACTGGAACCAGGTTGAGTAAGGGACTGGAACCAGGTTGGGTAAGGGACTGGAACCAGGTTGGGTGAGGAGCTGCCACCAGAGTAAGTGACCATGGCACCAGGGAAAGTGACCATGGCACCAGGGAAAGTGACCATGGCACCAGGGAAAGTGACCATGGCACCAGGGAAAGTGACCATGGCACCAGGGAAAGTGACCATGACACCAGGGAAAATGACCATGGCACCAGGGAAAGTGATTATGGCACCAGGGAAAGTGACCATGTCACCAGGGGAAAAGACCGGCACCAGGGGAAAAGACCGGCACCAGGAAAAGTGACCATGGCACCAGGGAAAGTGACCATGGCACCAGGGAAAGTGACCATGGCACCAGGGAAAGTAACCATGGCACCAGGGAAAGTGACCATGGCACCAGGGAAAAGTGACCATGGCACTGGGGAAAGTGACCATGGCACCAGGGAAAGTGACCATGGCACCAGGAAAGTGACCATGGCACCAGGGAAAGTGACCATGGCACCAGGAAAGTGACCATGGCACCAGGGAAAGTGACCATGGCACCAGGGAAAGTGACCATGGCACCAGGGAAAGTGACCATGGCACCAGGGAAAGTGACCATGGCACCAGGGAAAGTGACCATGGCACCAGGGAAAGTGACCATGGCACCAGGGAAAACGACCATGGCACCAAGGAAAGTGACCATGGCACCAAGGAAAGTGACCATGGCACCAGGGAAAGTGACCATGGCACCAGGGAAAGTGACCATGGCACCAGGGAAAGTGACCATGGCACCAGGGAAAGTGACCATGACACCAGGGGAAATGACCATGGCACCAGGGAAAGGGACCCTCACCAGGGGAAGGGACCCGCACCAGGGGAAGGGACCCGCACCAGGGGAAGGGACCCGCACCAGGGGAAGGGACCCGCACCAGGGGAAGGGACCGCACCAGGGGAAGGGACCGGCACCAGGGGAAGGGACCGGCACCAGGGGAAGGGACCGGCACCAGGGGAAGGGACCGGCACCAGGGGAAGGGACTGGCACCAGGGGAAGGGACTGGCACCAGGGAAGGGACTGGCACCAGGGAAAGGGACTGGCACCAGGGGAAGGGACTGGCACCAGGGGAAGGGACTGGCACCAGGGGAAGGAACGGGTATGAGCTTGGCACAGACCAGAGCTCAGCACAGCTAAGGATGATCACATTCCCAAAGTTAATGCAAAACATGGTAACAGGAAAAAAATACTTAACACAATTTGTATGACTGAATCAAAATCTATTTACATCCAGCGGAAAATCCATGCATCTGCCTCAAGCGTAAGCTATCATGCATAGATGTGAAAACAGACTTGTATTTAGTCTCAGTCTCGACCTCCACCAATGTTACCCCACCTCATCCCACTCCCATCTGAATCAATGCTTATGTGTACTTCTTGTACCAGCACCAGTGTAAATTATCATACATGTCCTAGCAACTGTAAACATTTGCCCATACAAGCTTGCATGAAGTTAGCTTCTGCACAAAATACTCATTAATTCAAGTACGTGCATTAGTTTCTGTAGATGTACATTTAAGTTTGTAATTGAACGAGAGGGGACACACCCCTAATTTGCAACGTACATCATGCCAGTACGAACAAATGTTGTCAAGTTGATGCAAGTTGATTGATATTCTACTTACCTCACTTAATTTTGGTGAATAATTCTGTTAAAATTTGTTGAAAATTTTAAGAAAATATTGTATCACATTAAAAAAAAAATATTCTAAATATCAAATGGGCACCAATATTCAGATCCTACATCCAAACATTTCAAGGCAAAACAAAAGTGTATCCTGTTGGCATTTTGACCCAAGATTTCACATTGGTACAATTTACAACACTTTACATGATATGCACAACACTTTACACTACATTTACAACACTTTACATAATATTTGCAACACTTTATCTGATATTTCAACACCTTTAGCATCAAACTTTCCTGCCATTGCTAAAATGTAGATACAATGTGTTACCAAATACAAATGAAGTCCCGGCCAGACACGAAATGCTCTCTGCCTTGTGTCGGACTCATAAACATCTTTATTAAATGTAGAGGGAATAACATCTTGGGCTGGCCAATAGCACAAAGTGCGATATGTCATCTATAGAATTATTGTCAAAGACATTGATGCAATCCTTGTAATGCAAAATGACGACTGTAAATAAGTCTGATCCAACATCATCTCTAAGCATCCTGACATTGTTTGACCACCGTGTGTCACCGCCTCTCGGCTTTGTGGGCAGAGTCGAATCCTGATATTGTTTGACCACCGTTTGGCACCGCCTCTTGGCTTTGTGGGCGGAGTCGAACCATTTCCTCATACAATCCACTTCAAACACCTGAAAGAAGATCAGAAACTTTAAGGAACAAGTTTTAAACTTTGAAGAAAAATTCATAAATTACGAGGAAAAAGTAACAAATTTTGAGGAAAAATTCAGAAATTTTGAAGAAAAAATTGGAAAAATTTTAAATCAGATTCTGATTTTAAAATTTGGTTTTCAGAATTTTTGTGATCCTTTTTCCCAAATCTAAGACCAATTGCTTTTATCAGACTCACATACTGAAATTCTATTGTGCAAATTAGATTTTCCGACTTATTAAATCAAATAATTGCGCTTCCCTCGCACCTTCAGCTATGCTACTGATCACTAAACAAACATCTGAGACCATGATCTTTTCCTGACATTACATTCAATATGATTTACAGGTATGCAGCCTTGTAAACTAAGGGCACCCTCAAAATTGTGCAACTTTATAAGTTTGTATTTAGCACCACCAGTCACATATATCTAAGATATAATCCTTTATCCCATATCGAGTTTAAAAACCTTGAATGCATCGATGAAGTCACAATGGATTTCATTTGATTTTGTGGTGATGCATGTAAAATTTCCCATCAACATCTGGAGTTACATGTCAGAGTTAAGAAATAGTGGCTAAAATCCCCCTCCCCCTCCCAGGTCTTCCTAAACATGTCTTTTAGGCTTTTCAAAAATAATGCTTCTCACACACTTGAGCACAATTAGCTTGAAGCTCGAGCTAATACCCAACGCCACAATGCAAAATAATGTCACAAACTTAAAGCTAGGAATATATTACCTTGTATCTTGATGGGTACCCAGACATTTGACGCTGCAGTAACGGGAACCACATGTGACACAGGTGTAATTGGATGGGAATGTAAATTAGCAACGCTAAGGATACAATTTCCAATAATATACCATATGGTTATAAATCATACTTAAAAAGTCAGTCTGATGGGCCAGCTGATGAATGTTAGCCTACCAACACTACAAGGTCAAAGGCAAAATTTGTGTTTTTCTGCCGCCCAGAATGAACTATAAATGACCAAATAGAGAGGATTAATATTCGTGTGTTTTTACAAGTGATTGCATCTCGTGCTTGGCAATTGTTTCAATCATGAAGAAATGCTGCTCGCAGAATGCATTTGAACATTTATGTTAAACTGTAATCAAGAATTGCAATCACGCAGTATTGCTAACACTAGCAGCAAAAGCCAGGTCAAAGGGACTTTTTATGTTCATATGAAAGACACCCCGGAAGTGATGCATGTAAATTATTATCTTACTCTACTGATTCAGAGTAATACATAGTATAGACCTTTTTAAACCGAGTTTAGCCGAATGTTATTTCTTCAGTACTTCGACCAATCAAATGCTAAGGAACTTTTTCTTTGTTTCCTAATTTCCTTCATGTATAATGCACGTATGATACATGTGCTTTAAAACATTTTTTCATACGCTTGGTCCCATACTATGCGTGAATTGGGCAGACAGCCAAGTTTTCTCCAGTATTTTATTGGTCAATAAGATTCCTCCAGTATACAATTGGTCCATTATGGACAAGTGAATCTTGGCCATATGACATTTTAGAAATTAGTTATCCAGAAATTGACGATTCATATTTAATAAGGTCTTTACCCAGGTGGAAAATATAGCAGACCACAGCACCAATGATCCTAAAAAAAATTCAAGTCTGTAGAAAGAAACAGGAGGAAGAAAAAAGAGAAAGGAAAAGGTGAAAAATGAAAAGGAAATAGGAAGAAAATATTTTAATAAACTACCATTTCTTTTAAGGCCCCTAGATTGATATTTCCTGTTGTAATTAAGCATTTGTTTTTGTTATTGCGGTATACTCCCAGTCTTTCTATAGCCCCAGAAAATTAATACTTTACCTTATCTTATTCTTTTTAAATTTACAAATATTTATTTACATGGGGGTTTCATACCAAAGAATCTACAGTAAGTATACAATACTTCATATGTTAAACTTAAATACTGCCCCCATGCTAGATATATAAATGAATTGTAATATCTTCCACAGTATTCGACGTAATGAGTCTTCGGGCATTTACGAAAATAGAAGTGCACCACTTTTTAGGCCTAAATTTTCTTTTCGATAAGCGCCCATGCTCCGGGCTGCATACACGCCATACAGTGTGCTATTCGAACTGCATTGTGTGAACTGGTTCTATACTAGCCCCACAATAACCACCACAAAAACATCGTGAGCTTCAGACGCAAAATAAGCAAACAATGTGCCCAAACATATTTAAAGTCTTCAAATATATCAAATAAATTATGTTATTAGTCAAAAACTGTTGGGTGGGGCTTATTAGGGCAGGGGCGCTTAATTTGTCAAATACGGTAGTTCCATTCCCAAACAGAAACATTTTGCACAGTCTCTTAAAAATTTTCATAAAAGGATATCCACACACAGAGCAAAACTTTCTCGCAGGAAACCGTGAAGGTGGCACACAAGCAGTAAGATAGTTGGGTGAATCTCTCACACTCAGCTGTTCCTCCTCAACCAGCATGGCAAAGGTTTTCCTGAAACGCTGTTTGAAGTGATCACCTCTTGTTGTTTTCTTCTTTTTCCTGGGAGCACCTCCTGGAAAAAAAAAAAAAAAAAAAGTTATACTAAGAAGAAACTGGATGCAGCTTGGTGAAACCTATAGTTCCAGTTCAGAGAAGTATAAATGAAAATAATACCTGTAATGGACTTTCCAAACCTCACTCGGGTGAAATTTGTCATAAATGTTTGTTTGTTTGATTAGGACTTAACGGCACCACAACAGCGAGGATCAAATTGTACCTGAGAGGTTAGATCATTCCAGAGGTAGTAAGAAAAGAAAACAGGAGGAGATTGAGAGTAACATGGGAACTAAAAGTCAAAAAGCTTGGATCGAGAGAGGAAGTGCATGGGTGAAAAAAACAAAGTAGGGAGAGGGGGTGGGAGAGGAGGACTAAATATGGTTGTAGAGGGAAGCATGATGAAGGAAGGAGATAATTCTATCCGGAGGGTTTTTCTGGAAGAGCTCGGCTATTGAGTTGTGGGGAGCAAGGGAAGCTCTGGGAAGGTTGTACAGGGAGCAAGCAAGGAGGACGTGATGGACTGTGAGGGTGCAATGGCAATTGATGCAGAGGGGTGGGGGAGCCAATAAGGAGGTAGAGTGAGTGAGGATGTGACCTATTCTAAGGCGGGTAATATGAACATTGTCGTAAATGAAAATAACACCTGTAGAAGACTTCACAAACCTTGTCCGGGTGAAATTTGTCATTTCAGCTAGGGGAAGTAATACAGACCATGGTACATCCCTTGATTTTGTTTCATTACGTGCAACAGCACTAAGGACCGGATACTTTCTGACGGACAATTTTAAAAACATCATTCTGAATTAAAAACTATTTGTCCACCACATTTCATACTAGCACATTTTCTTTACATTTGCAAGGAAGCTAGCAACAAAACGGCATTTCATAAGTTCTTGTATGAGGTTTATTTTGCCCAAATCAGAAACATCGTAAGAACTGCATTCGTTAAAATTCCCAATGATTTTGACAAATTAATCAATCATAGCGCATGTAAATACACATACACGTTGTTTCATTGACAACATGCCAGTGTCCACAAGGATAGTGCCAATCAAAAGTAGCTCAAAAAATATTGTATTATTCATATAAAAAACATAATTCAAAATAAACTAATTTTCAAGTAAATTGTTGGCAATACTGCAGGAAATGGAACTTGAAAGCCGTTAACGGTTAATATGAATACAACAGGACAGAAACAGGAATTCTGCATCAAGCATCGGTATAATGTTACATGATTCTGAATATGCTAGTGTGGTTGATTTGCATTCCATGGATCTCTGCTTAGATTGTGACGTTTATCCATTTAACCGTTTACCCGTTCATTTGTTCTATTATCCGCTTAGGAAATCATGCTCCGTGTAAACAAATGTTATTTCAATCTTTTTTTTTTTTTAAAGTTTAAATAAATTCACGAAACCATCTAACCAACCTTTTCCTTCTCGTGTCAATCTTTACCCACTAGGTTATTGCCTTCACATTTTACCCGGGGTCCTTATGCATAACACTAAACATTTCCATGGTACCTGGGATCGGATGGATCACAGCTATATTGCACTAATAAGGAAGGCCCAAGCGAGTGCTCATTAACATAACCCGTCAACTACACACACAAGAAATTTCCGTCCATATCCATTCACTATCGAATCACAGTACATATCTCCCAACCACTGACCAACCCACGTGCATATCTTTCGCTCACGGGCACACTGTAACTCCTAATATGGTCATTGGGATACAGTACTAACTTTTTTACATTCCACGTGGAAGAAACATTGAGTGGGCCCACAATATTCAAGGGGTATCCTACATTAAATCCAAACTGCGCTTGTCTTAAGACACCCCTGGATATCTCAAGCGTGAGGTATTGCGGACTTGCTGTGTGTGTGAACATGTGCAGTATATTTTATGGCAATTTTGGCCCACTTAACTGATAACTTTTTTGACAGTGCTGGGATTATTATCGGGATTATTTGAATAAAGATTTGTTTGAAATTATTTTGCAGGATTGCTTAAGGCATGTTTCTTACATATTTTCTTCGATGAAAAACTAGGTTTATTAGTGTGCAGTATTGAGATTTTTGTGGTTGTTTTCATTTTCTTGAAGACATTCCATCATGTGTATTGAAAATAATTGAACCCCTGTGGTGTGCGTTCCCTTTCCATATTACCATTTATTTTCCATGAACTATCCTCTTGCAGTTATCAGTTAGGATATAAATTTACCTCTCGTTTCCACTCATTTAGAGTATTTACCCAAACATGGAAACGCAATCCATCCCCAAAACGGCTGTAGGGTTTGCAAGTTTGCATGAGGGAATGCCCGATACATGTATGATGTGAGTGATTACGCACATAAACAGTATAGAATATTACGCCACTGGATAATTACAGCATCACTTACAGTGAAACGGTTAACCAACCGTAATGGTGATGGGTGTACGTTTATGACAAAGATACTAATCGTTACAACCTTAATCTGTACTACAATTATAACATAATTTAAGAAGACTATTGAAAGCTGTTCACAACCAGGGTGCATTCCATGTACAACCCACACTGAGGTACAATGAAGCCTTTACATTCATACGCCAAGACAAGCGACCAGGCAACGAGTTACTAAGTATTAGAAAGCTTACTAAGTCTTGTTTAGTATTTTGCTTCTACAATACTTTCTGCGGTGACAAAACTTGTTTTTAATTTTAAAATAACATGATTGGCTAACAGTACAACTAATGAATATGCATTAGTTCTTCACAGTATTCTATTCATAACTTATATAAAGTCACTGACACAAGAATACAAAATACTATACATAGCAAAGAAAAACTATTTCAGCATTGTGCCCTCCCCACGTCACCTCTTTCATAATGGCTGCCATTGCATTGTTAGTCTAATGCAATCTAGCAGGAGTTACAGTGCCTTTAAGAAGTGTGATTGCTTCAAAGTTATTTAGTTTTATTCTGTGAGAAATGTTTATAGTTTTAGGTAGATAACTCATTGTGTTTAGTGTTTGGGAAAGAAAAATATCAGGACAACAGTACTAGACGTTTATACTTTTTTTTCACACCAAGAAAAGCTTGTGCTGTGCCACTACGCCAAAAGAAGTCACGCCAGAGATCTTTCGAATTTAGTGCACGAAATGCACCCTGGCTTCACAAATGTCCCGTTTCAGTAAATGAAACATTTTCTGCAATGAACATTTTTCCCCTTGTAATGGGTTTTTCTAAAGAAAGTGATGATGAGGGTGCTAACCTTCTGCAAAAGACTTTCCACTGGTCAGTCAGTTCTACACCTTGATATACAACTTGAATATCTTCTTCACAGAATAATACACTGAGGTAATTTCTTCAGGATTACAGTATATGTTTTTGTTTAAATGAGTTGGTGGCCGAAAAGTTAGGGCGCCAGTTTTTGCTAATTAACGTGGATTTTAACCAATAGAAGTCTCTTCACACGGTGTGCTTTTACAGAAATTTTCAACTATCACACACAAATTCTAAAAAGTAAATGGGAAAACACATACAAAATTTGAGCACTCGGGTCGGGATGTAGTAATATTTATGATATTCCACACCACAAAGGTATTCGATTTAGTGTGGGACTCAACTTAAAAATACCCTCACTTTTCGGTCGCCAGCTCCTTTTAATCACATAACATGCTTGACCAATGAACAAAGTCATACAAACCCTCATTAGCATCAAACTGTGGGAGCTTCTTCATGCTGCTAGAAATGATGAGGTTGGCATGAGGATCCTCCTGGAAGTTGTCCTGCTCCAATGCCTCCAACTGACGTCTTAACCTCTTGGCCGTGTATATCTGTCGAGGACACGCCTCTGGTTAACTTCTTTCAGGCGATCTACATGAAAGAGAGCAATATAAAAAATAGTGCGCAGTTCATCCTAGCCTAGAGTTGTGATAATGATACCATTCATTAAGCAAACATTATTTACTTTAGGTTTCAATTGCAGAATACCCTGCAACTACTTAAGACCACCTTGGTACCAGCTTCGCTGTTGCACACTTAGAACTATTGCCGAATTAAACTATGGGTTGTTCTTAAAATAACAATTTTAATGACAAGCGTGGAGCTAGGAGCTGCTCTGGGGTACATGTATGAGATTAATAAAATTCCCATCCCAAACATGAAGCTGCAGAGCAGTGCATGTATAAGATTATGAAATGACAAGTGTGAAGCCATGGAGCCACTCTGGGGCATATTCATGAGATTATGAACAAATCCATTCACAAGTGTGGAGCTGCTCAGGGTATTCATTAAACTAGAAATTAATATAATTCATTTGCCATTACAAGTGTTGAGCTGCAAAGCCACGTCAGGGTGTATTAATTTTAACTTCATCAAATTAACCAAAATATTGCAAAAACAATTGTTTAATCTTTCTCATCACAACTGCAGAGCCCGGCTCCATGGAGTACTTAACTGTTCTTCTTCTGGATACTCTGCCTCCTTCAAACTTGAAGATTCTGCAGAGTGGATGATCATCTGTACATGATGACCGGGGTAAAAACATGTACAGGGGGGAAAAATATACAAGGTGCAAGTAAAGCAATGTTGAAGGTCCAGAGTGACTGGCCACCACATCCCGTCAGGTGCTGACAAAAAGTCTCCACAGACAGGGCCATGCCAGTCTCTTGAGGGTACATGTAGGGGGTTCCAAGCACGTGTTGTCCGGGGGAAGAATGACTGTTGGTGCTGCTCTATTCTGGAGTGGGGGATCTGGTATGCATAATCATGGGCATCTTGAGATGGTTTATTTAGGGAGTTAGGTAGTAGAGTCCAGGTTGAAATCTACAAAGTCCGGGATGAATCTTGTTTAGCATGGTCAGTCTATAGTTTTCTCTTCTCTCCTGTAGTCAGGGCCAGCCAAGTTGGAGGAGCAAGTTCAGATACACTAGTGGTGTTGTGGTACCGATTGAGGACAAATCTGGCGGCATGCCTTTAAACCATTTCCAGCTGGTGTATGCATTGTCCATGTAAGGGGTCCAACACAGTGCAGCAACACTCTAGCAGGGGGCATACAGGTGCCTTGTAGGCTGTCGTTTTGAGGTCAGGAGAGATGCTATGCAGGTTCCGTCTTAGCTAGGGTGTTGTTGCCTTCTGACATATGTTAGATGACCTCTGATGTGATGGTGAGTCCTAGGAATTTGGTCAAAGGAGATAAGTCTAAGGCAGTGTGTTGAGAGTGTACTTATGGACAAGTAGGATTTTTCGGGAAACTGTCATCACTTAGCACCTCTTTGGGTTCAGTTCCATTTGCCAGTCTATAGCTTGTCAATCTATAGCTTGTCAATCTATAGCTTGTCAATCTATAGCTTGTCAATCTATGGCTTGTCAATCTATGGCTTGTCAATCTATGGCTTGTCAATCTATAGCTTGTCAGTCTATGGCTTGTCAATCTATGGCTTGTCAATCTATAGCTTGTCAATCTATAGCTTGTCAATCTATAGCTTGTAAATCTATGGCTTGTCAATCTATAGCTTGTCAATCTATAGCTTGTCAATCTGTAGCTTGTCAATCTATAGCTTGTCAATCTATAGCTTGTCAATCTATGGCTTGTCAATCTATAGCTTGTCAATCTATAGCTTGTCAATCTGTAGCTTGTCAATCTATAGCTTGTCAATGTCCAACTGGAGTTGATCTGAATCATGTTGGGACTCAATTGTCAGGTACATGATTGTGTCATCTGCAAACAAGCGAATTGAAGAGGAGAGACTACCTGGGAGATTATTGATGTAAAGAGAAGAGACAGGGTCCTAGGACAGATCCTTGAGGAACACCTGAGCTGAACTCTACCTCTGATCTACCTCTACCTCTGATCTTTGAGCCTTCAAGAAGAACTTTCTTTGACCTGTTAGGAAGAAAACTTGAGATCCATCTGTTCTTGCGTCCTCTGATTCCATAGTGCTCGAGTTTGTGGAGAAGCCGTTTGTGGCCAACCTTGTTGAAAGCCTTGCTAAAATTAGTGACAATAACATTAGCCTACTTGGTTGTCTCCATGTTTCTGGAGAGGTTACTGATAAAGCCAAGCAGTTAGAGTTGACAGGATCTCTTGTCTCTGAAGCCATGCTGGAGTGGGAATCATATTTCCCCACCGGAATATTCTTCTCCTAACACTAAAAAACTTACCTGCTACCACAATAATACAATAAGCTACAGCTCTATCTCACTCAAAACTGCTGGAAAAATTGTAACTTTGCGCCCTTTGGCCCTCTTCCCTCCAGTAAATTGAGGCGGAAAGAAAAAATGCTCCCATGGACACAGTAAACTCCAGTGGGGAGGTGGGCTGGAGTCTATCAAGTAAGTATGGTAGTGCTAGGAGAAGAGTATTTCGGTATGGAAATATGATTCTCTGGCACACAACATATTTACCTGCTATCACAATATTACAATAGGCTACCAATTCATAGCTTACTAGGTGGCGAGCGCACTCTAAAAAAAAACTACTTCAACCGCAACCTGTAGGAGCTGAGACAGAAAGAAACTACTCTCTATTGCTTAAAGCCCATTGCAAATAATAAACTAAGTGAGCACTCAACAGTTCAACTATCATACAAGAAAGTCTTGTATTAAAAGTCTTACGAATATATTAAAAGCATAAAATTTCTGCTGGTGCTATTTTAAGACCAACCTATGCACATTAACTAATACCACCACGCCCATCTCTGACAACATTAATGCCAGGATGATAGCCTATAATCGTTTGGCACTAATGAAAGAAATGGAAGTTCAAGCCTGAGTTAATGACAAAAAATGCCAGGATATTAATTAAAAAGTTCAACCTTAATCAAGAAAATAATTAAAATCTTTAACATGCTATTATTACAAAGTCCATCCATTCTTCAAAACATCTTCCTGGTAATGAAAGGAAGGAGGAGAAATTAAAAACCAAATGGACAGCTTACAGTGCCTGAAATGTAAGTAAACATGCTCCAGAAACTACTGTCAAAAAATTGATTCAGGACTGTTTTAATTACCACTTTTCCTAATCAGTTATAGAACACATGAACCAATGTAAAGGAAATGACATTGCAAGGTCCTTAATCCACTACAACATGGATCTCACAAATGACAGGGCATGATATCCCTGTCTTCCAATAGCATTCTTCTGGCAACCAAAGACTTAAAAGTTCAGGTCTCATCCAGAACCTGCTACAGTACTTCACACCTTTACTGCAACCAAACAGACAAGATGAAAAGGGAATGAATATCCCATAGTCTTGTACAGGTCTATGAATGATATAACTATTCCTTGCTTGTAGGACCACCTATGGGGTACTACCATTATAAGAATACTCTCAAAAGATCCAACTTGATGTAAACCTCTCTAGTAACCACTGAGGACCTACACCAGAGGCAGCTTTAACAATAATTATTCTCTAAAAACTGACTATAAATAGACCTCCCTTGTCTAATTAATGTACTCAAGAAGTGCCCAAACAACTATTAATTTATTCCATAGTTAACTAATATGAAGATAAGTGTTGCAGGTCACATACAGTAACATACATTGATACTAGACTGCAAGGTCATAGTCAACGTTATCAACAAACTGATATGAAGTCAGAAGCTATATCAAGGAGAACTCTAATGATAAAACTTCCAAAACCTTGGAAAACCCATCTCATATAAAACCTCTGTAATTGAAAAGAGTGGGCTTGCCATTCTACTTCTAATAATTAACATCACAGATATCTAAATATCTCTTATTTAACTAAACATAACTTTATGAGGCATGTGCTTGCTGTGGGCTGTGATGAAACTCCAGCTCAACACAGAAACACTTTTACTTCCATGATTTCATTGTACATGTAATACATGCCAATCCTAAAGACTTCTGGTGAAACAGGGTGACATCCTGAATGAATTACCATTAGTAGTATTATGTAGAGTAATGTTTACTTAACCAGAAAGAAGATGTAAGACATCTGAACCTGTACAGAAAATAAGGACACTTTAAGTAATTCTGCTACTAACTTGTTACATAAGTTTTGGTGATTGATAAACAAATTTGAAAACTCCTGTCTTCTTCTTATATATATGTTTATACATATATATAAGTATTTATATATATAAATATATATATATATATATATAGGTTTATATATATACATATATATAGATTTATATATATATATATAGGTTTATATATATATATATATATATATATATATATATTTATATATATATATATGTATATATATAGGTTTATATATATATATATATATATATAGGTTTATATATATATATATATATAGGTTTATATGTATATATATACATAGTTTATATATATATACATAGGTTTATATATATATACAGGTTTATATATATATATATATATATATATATATAGGTTTATATATATATATATATATATATATATATATATATATATATATATATATATATATATATATATATATATATATATATATATATATATATACATATGTTCTATATATATACATATATATATATATATAATGTATGTTCTATTCAAATCAATTGTCAAGTCTGTGATAAAGACTTAATTCTCAAATATTCACCAGGGGTGAGAACAAAACAAATAAAATATCATATCAGTGTCATACTGACTCCTCTTAACATTTGGGTACCAGTCTCAACATGCAAAGTCCCAAAACATGTTCTAAAACTTACTCAAGGGACGGGTGTGCTAACAGGAGCATGCCCAGACCAAGTCTGCCTTCTACTGTGTACATGCATGTAAACCTACTGTAGAAGCAAGCACCTTTGATTTAATACTCCTTATCAAGCTGACCAATGTAACTTGACACAATAACAATCATGTGTTATAACCAGACCAATTCAACCACAAGGGTTGCATTTATTTGCAGTGGTAGTAACTACTGTAGTCAAACAAAATACTAACTTCACCTAATCTTGATTGTGACAAAAATTAAACACCAAGCAAGACTTGACCAAGTTGATCAACAAGGTATCATACCAATAATCACAACCTGTTTAGGGTATCTTACCACAGATTCTACAACTGGCCAATAACACAAGGGTCAACTTCAGCTCATAACATACTGAAGAAAAGGAAACATAATGAATCACACCACCAAAAGCCTTTTTATAAGCTTACAGGGTTTATGAACAATTCCCCTCCCTGGCCAAACAGCCATGGGTCAGAAGGAGTGGAATGGCAATCTGGTTCTGAATGTAAAGAAGAAGTTGCTGTATAATACAACAAGCTACTTCACTTTCCTTCCTTACATTACAATGTTCTCAGTCTCAGTAACCTGACCTAACATAGAAGCTCATAGAATTGTTTGGTTCTAAGGACCGGTACAGTGGTCATCCCTTATTAAGTATAACACTATCAAAACAAGAGCCATGCACCTCTTACAAGGTATCTAAAATGATTCGTATTGCTCCAATCATTGTTTAAAACCTTATCTATCACTACTTATTACCTTCAGAAGGTGTCAGATAGAATATATTTCACTCTCAGAGACTGGACTAAAGTTCCAGTAACTCTAAAACCTGTAGATAAAACAGTGTAGGTCTCTACCCTACAGTTTGGGACAGAGCTGTGCTACATGTAATTAACACTCTTACAGTAACTGCTGTAAAATTAGCCATTTAAGTCTCCATATACACTTCACCAAAGCATCCAACCTTGCCAAAATCAATATATGTGATTATAATCTCCTGAAAGTCTCTCTGGTCCACAGGAGGAATCAACAAATGTACCTCCATGAAACTCTAGTACCACATTAGGAGTGATATTGGGGTGGACTAGGTAAGCAAGGGTCATGTCCCTGACCTGTCATAGAAATTCCTCTTACAAAAAAAACCAAACAGGGTGTATTTTGCTTAGAAAATTGAGTACCAGCAAAAACAGAAATGGCCAACATTGTTAAAAACTGTGGACATTTTACAAATGTAAAATAGTTATCAAACAACAAAACTTACAAGCTACCAAGTAAAAAACTATGTTAACAAGAGGGCATAGAGCAATCTAAAACAAGATTGCCACTTAATCTGTCCTCTGGTCAATCAGTCCGTGATAATAAATCTACACTCATATTAGGTATGAGTTCCTGAGACTTTGTGAGACATTTCCCTCACTAGGTACTACTCACTAGGCACTACTTGCTATCATATATAGCAGCCACACCTTGACTATACTATAGTAACACATAACAAGTTCATCTGACCATGCTTACCTGAAACTAGGAATATCAGTGATTCACTGTCCTCATAAGGTTAAAAACCCTGTTAAAAATCAAAGGGCAACCTGACCTTAACAAGGTTGTTACATAAGCCATAAATTAATTCCATATTACATCAAATCAAGCATAACTGGTGGTAGGCCTGACCTGGGGAAAAAAGGCCAACTTTACTCATACTTATAGAGGGGAACAGAACTTTATCCATGTTACCCTGAAACAGGTCTGCAAACCTGTTCCTAGAATAATCAGTGCAGGTTACTGTTATATAAAGTTAATTTTTACTTAACCTCCAATACTGTCATGTACTGCAAGAGGGTAGTCCTACAGATACAGTCACCCTACCAGCTGAGAACCAAGCAGGCGACTGGCAGGGTTACTACCAAAAAATTCAAAGGCCCTGGCGTAGGCTTATTTTTAACTAGGAAAATAAAAGAAATGAACCTAAACAACCAGCTAGAAGAGTAGCATGGGAGAAGCAATAAAGGTACAATGGCCTAAGTCTAGATCACCTTAAAAAACCTTGATGTTTAACGGTGCACTTCAGTCTGGTGGATTCGTATTCAACACCAGTCAAGAAGCATCATACCTTATGAGATAAGATGTATCATCAATTCAAACTCAGGCCTAGGTCAAATGTAGACCTGCTCAAAAAACAGTTCTTAGCCTGTTCTATATTATCTACCATTGTATCAGCACCTGCAACAATGGGAGCCTCACTATTTTATTGCTGTTTTGCTCAAAGTTCAAGCAGGCCGATATAACTAGGCCTACTGCACTTCACAACAGCGTAGACACTTGTACTGATAAGCCCAGAAAGCAGCAGGACAAGCAATAATAATAGTTCCATCGAACCAAAAATCTGTACCACATTCTCTGTGTCCTGGTAGTAATATAATTTGCACAATTGGGACCAATCCATATAAAATTTGCAGCTTAGGATAGGATTACTACTACATACTGTTAGTACGGTACTAACGTAGGTAGTCTATGCCAACATATCAAAAACATATTGCCGCAGCCTGTTGCTAGCCTCAACTCCATAATGTAGGATTGAGAATAGAATGACTAACCTTACTCACTACTGGTACATTTAATGAAAAATCACCACGGCAAGTACTTTGAAAATCTGGGTTCCAGCTGAAAGAAAATGAAGAACCCGACAAATAAGCCTACCTCATCATCATTGCATGCCATCATCATTGCAACATGTATCATGCTCCATAAAGCTAGGGGAATCCCTCAGCAGCAGTTGTAGCTAAAGAAAATAAGAATGGATCACTCCACCATTTTCCTTTTCCCCATTGACAAACCACTGCAATGGGTAGTCAGTTGAACTAAAACCAGTGGGCATCAAAAAAAATATTATTTCATTTCCCGCAGTCGTGGCTAGTCAATTGAGCTAAGCCCGATAAAGAAAACAACTTTTACTTCGCAAGTTTTAAATCAACTTTTTCATTTTAAGTTCAAACTGCCATGGCTAGTCAGTTGAGCTAAGCCGGCAGAGGACACTTCACTTCAATTATAATGCTCAAGTTTTATACAACTTTTTTCATTTCAACTTCATAGTCAAGTTCAACTTCTGTTTCCACTGCCATGGCTAGTCAGTTGAGCTAAATACCAGAGGGCAGGAACATACTTTCTTTTCCCACAATAGTGGCTAGTCAGTTCGACATGTGAGGACACAATTCTTCCTTTTCTACAGCACCAAGCTAGTCCGATGAACTTAGCTACTGTAGGCACGGAACAGTAAGTAATAGGCAGGACTAACATTAGGCCTAACGCTAAGTAACGCAAGCGTTACGGGGCCAAACAACTGGCAACATGAGTTCCAAAGAAATCACCGTAAAAATATAAGATTTTGCTAACTCGCAGAAGTACACTCAAAACACAGAAAAGCATACACGAAAGTGAAGTCTTCCTGGAAGAGAGCAAAAACAGTGAATTCTCGTCGAAAGTATGCTCAATGGCGTAAAACACAATAAAAACAAACTGAAAACTTTCCAACCTTCAGGTCATTATGAACGCTGAAAATTTACTGGAGGGAAGAGGGTCCAGGGGCCAAAGGGCATAGACTTAAAACTTTTCCAGTGGTTTTGACTAAGGTCGAGAGCTGTAGCCTATTGTATTATTGTGGTAGCAGGTAAGTATGTTGTGTGCCGGAGAACAGGATGCTGTTATCATCCCCATGTCTCATAATGTTGCTAGCAATGGCGTGTTACATCAGCTTACAGGAGATACAGGGAAGCATATGGGACGGTACGTTCCAAGATCTGACCTGTCACCTTGTAGATGGAGATAACGTTGTCATGGAGCCAGTCTTCGGAAATTTCACCCGTCTCATCAGAGAGCTTGAAAATGGAGTAGAGTGAAGCTCAGGGCACAACAGTTGATCATTTCTTCAGAACGTAAGCTGAGATACCATCAGGTCCTGGGGCTTTGTTGTTCTTGAGCTTGTTCAGCATCTGCCTTCCTCTGTTATGTCCATATCCGGCGTAGTACTGAAGGTTGAGGTTTTTGGTAAAAGATGGGGGAGGGGGTACAGAAGTTTCAGTGGTGAAGACCTGCTTCACACAAGCATTAAAAAGGATCATTAACCTTTTCAAATGAGTCGGTTACTTCTTGTCCTTCTGATTTCAATAGAGGGATACTGGTGGAGTCAGATCTGACAGTTGCTTTTCACAAACCTTCAGAATCTTTTCATGCCATCATACTGATTTTGATTACTGTCAATCTGTGAATGAGGATTCCAGATGGTTCCAGTAGGCCATTCTTATCTTAGCATGTTACCCATTTCTTCTTCCAATAAAGGGGTATTCTGCAATTACTCCCAATGATAATTCTAAATAATGTCTTTCATTATCATGTCATGTAAGCATTATTACATACATGATACAGTCCACAGGTTAGGCCTAGGCCTATATACTTATCTACATATATATAACAAGGTAAGCTAGCTCCTGGCGCGACTTTCGAACCGTATATGTTAATTCCTTTTTTTGACTACTTGCGAATCTTGATTACATTTTTTACACAACTCACATTTGCCAAAGACTCCCTTCTTCGTTTATAAGCCACAGTATTTGCTATTTTTTCTAAAGAGATGTACAAACGATGAATTTTCTACCCATTACAAGCTAAATGCCCGACAATTTGCTGCAAACCAAAGAAATGTCCATGATGACATCATAAAGAAGTAGCACTTCAGTATTACTTTGACAAGAATGAACCAGGTATGTAGCATTACCAGATGAAGATTCATTTGTTGATAAGGGGTCCAGGGTAAGGAAACATTGGTTTTATAAAATTCAGACATTCAATTCTGATGGAAGAGGGATGACATGTACAAAAAATAAAGACATTATATTGAGCATTTGAGGAGAATCTGTGTTTCTTTTTCAGGGAGTTAACCAAGGAATTTGTATAAATATGGACTAGCAACATCTTGTACTAATTTTTGTTTTTTTGAATAAGACCACAATAATTATATCTTTTTTCATTGCTATATGGATATGCACAAAGGCAAACTAGCTTCTGGTCATCAATGGACACAAAGAAATTTAGGGATATGATAACAAACCATTATTAATATGACATTAAATAAGCTTCTACTAAAGTTTGTTAGATGTACTTACTAGGGCCCAAGAGAATTGATTTGAGAATATCTGTCATTCGTGCAGGCAGGGAAAGTCCACTTTTGGATAAATTTGTTTTATTTGACCAAATGTTTGGATTAGTCAAATGAGCTCATACCACACCCATGCACTTGGAGCCATGTATAAAATGCACATCAAACTGTGTGCAGTGACAAAGGTCATTAAACTTCCTAATTGAATTGTATCTATTTCATTTGATGTTACAATAATTTGGGTGCTAACAGAAGTTAAAATACAGACAAATTTATTTCCAGATGACAAGCTCAACAATTGGCAGTTTACATATGGCTTAGAAGATCCTTTTCCACTTTTAGCATACCGGCAGACTATTATAGCAAGAACTGATAACACTTCCTTGCAATTTTGTTATATTCCTCCAAGTTTTCAGTAAAGGCAAACATATATTTTCCCATTTTTTTTAAATCAATATATCTTAATGATATTGTACTTTTGAATAGTATATACTGTATTTTCTCTAATAAACGCCCCCCCCCCCTCTAATAAACGCCCCCCCGTCATTTTTCATACTTTCAGGATGTAACAACGTACGTTTAACTTACCAAATGTGACTTGAAAAGACTGTAAATCGAACGTAACCAAGTGGAAAATATGCAAAGAGTATATTCCTTAATAATCCATCCACAATAATGCTAAATACACAAAAATCGCTTGAAGAAACTAATATCATAGGCCTAAAAGAAATTGCTGTTCTTTTGTAAGTAACATTTTTTTTCTTCATACTTTACCCTCGAATAAACGCCCCCCTGTTTTTCAAATGCAACGCCCCGGGGGCGTTTATTAGAGAAAATACGGTAGGCTTAAGCACATGGGCAGATAGGTGGAAAACCTTATATACAGGGAAGTTGGAAGGAGCTCTGAGCACGGGGGCAGAAAATGGAATTAGGGCACTGGTTTGACATTATTTGAGGGACACTTTTTATTTTCAAAAATGGGCACTTTTGTGCGTTTTTTTTTAAAGTCTTGAGGGCAGAGGGGGAGGGGACGTTCCTCCCGGCTTCCTGTAGGTGGGATTTGAGGAGCAAGTGGAACTTACCCCTCCCCCACTTTTTTCCCAATGTATACTTAGATTTAAAGGTAGATTTTTTGTATCTTAACATGATTTTGTAATCCACCCCCCACCTCCTTCCCAAGGGGAAGTGGCCCCCCCACCCCTTAGACCAGTGGTTCGGTATCGCTGCCTACATAAAAAGGGCTTACATGTAATTATATTAAAGGCCCAGGATCTTGGGGGCCTGTCAAAAGAAGGTGTGGAAAATAAAATGCATGCTCTAAAAATCATTTTGAAAAAGAGAAGTACAAATAACTATGAGAGAAACAAACTTCAAAATTACAATTTGCAACATTTTGGTCTGCAAAGTCATGCCTAATTTCCTGACAGTCAAGTTTGCGGAAATATAACGAAATATACATCAAGGATAATGTCATTAAGAAGACATAATTCATATTTACAAAAGGGCTCACTTAATCACAAGTATAGGGCCCACCAAAAAGAGATAAATAGGTCCTTCTCTTCCGTCCCTTGCTATCATAATGGGCCCACCAAAAAGTTACATTGAATGGGCCTTTCTTTCTGTATGGGATATAAGTCTATCATAGGCCTATTCCCCAAGAAAAATGAATTGGTGTGTGCAGTAAGCAAGACCAATAATTGTAGGCTGTATCTACCACTCATTTAGCTGACAAGAAAGTCAAGTGTTACACTTTATTTCAGACAAATATATCTTAAAGTTCTTATATGCTAATTAACAGTAACCAACAGAAAAATTTACCATGTGACAATTGCCTTCAGAAGAATCCAATGCTCTCTTGAGTTCATACACACATTTCAAAATTCGTATTTGAATTGTTAACATTAATAGTGGCTCTTCAGCTTTGGACTAATGGGATCGAATTTCGTTTGTGTTCACCATTGATGCCATCGTAATATTCACCCGAGTCAGTCTTGTTAAAATAATACTGAAGTGTTGCTTCTTCCTGACGTCATCGTGGACATTTCTTTGGTTTGCAGCAAATTGTTGAGCATGATTTAGCATGTAATGGGATGGACTTTTAATAGAAAATTCATCAAATACTGTGGCTTATAAACGAAGACAGTAAGAAGGGAGTCTCCGGCAAATGTGATTTGAGTAAAAAAATGTAATTAAGATTCGCAAGTCAAAAAAAAGGAATTTTCATATACGTTTCGAAAGTCGCGGTAAGAGATGACTTACTTTGTTATTGTATATATATATATATATATATATATATATATATATATATATATATATATATATATATATATATATATATATATATATATATATATATATATATATATATATATATATATATATATATATATATATATATATATATATATATATATATATTATATAATGAGTAAATAGGTTGCAATACCGCTAGGAACACCTGTTATACAGCCTAGTCCTACTATTTTCTTAATAATCAACAAAATAAATTAATCGTGAAACTGGTATAGGCCTAGCTTATAAGAAATGATAACGATACTTACTTGAACCGCTCTTCGTAGTAGTTATGATTTTGATAGGCTTTTGAAAATTCTTTTGATCCGACATTTTGGGATCTATGTAATCTTTGATACAACCTTAGATATATGAAATAACGGAGAATGGAAAATGGCTGGCCAAAGACAAGTTTTATAACTTCGTTCGCTTTCCGAAAGGTAACGTTAGGCACAACGTTAGTGAACAATTTTTATAAGCAAAAGGTAATAGTGATGGCGCTCATTAAAATTAAGCTAGTGATGGCAATCTTTAAAATTAAGAATTGATAGTAATGGCGCTCATTGAAATTAAGAAATGAATGAGAGGATTAAAAACATGTTTGTCGGTGATTGTCGGAGAAAGGCGATGGGGAAGCGGAAAAGGAGGTTGTCAGTGAAAACGGGGGTGCTTGTGAAGTCATCCACTCAACAAAAAAGTAGGGGATTAAGTCATTTTTAGCCTCTCAAAGTTTTGCTCTAAAATTTAATCTATTTTGGTGGATATCATGTCAAGGCAAATTTACAATCTGCTTGAGGCAAGTTGACTGCATTTTTAGGCATGATTTTAGCCGAAGGAATGCTTAAAATCGCAGTTTCCGGGGCTTCACCGCTTGGCCCCACCAGTCCTGGACCTATCTGAATCTGGAATCTGAATCTGAATCTGAATCTGAATCGTGGACCCCACGCCCTTTCAGGCTGTTGAGAATTTACCATATTATCCCAACTTGAACATCTGTCACACCGGGTGAAGTCTACTTGCAAATTGGACATGAATGAATGAAAAACAAATTAATAATCATACCAAAGCCTCAAATCTTTTGATTCTGTTCAGTTGTGTAAAATATACAAATATTTTGGAGAAAAAAATGGGGCCATGAATAACGTGATTCGTGGGCCAAATGCGGCCTGCCAGTATATAAAAACAGGCCTGTGATTTTGTGTGAAGAGGAATACTGCTTGGTTTGGCGAATCTCACAAATCCAATTGGATTTTTAATAGTGACTAATTTTTATTCACCAGCTCCAGGAGGTACATACTTATATACAGAAATATTGCTGGCATTTAGAAATAAATTATAACCCACGCAAGCATAACCCTCTTCGATCATGATTACTAGGATTTTCCTTTTCATTTATGCATTAATAAAATTTGTCAACATATATACCTCGAAAACCCTACAATTAAAAATACCAACGATGGACGAAAAACATCATCAACTTGAATTATGATATATGTATAATGGAATTTTGCAGTAATTGCTGGATTAAAATATTTGTTCACACAGGTCTTAAAGGAGCACTTGACCGAAAAGTGAGGGCGATCGTTTTTGCGAATTTCACAGATAAATCCACAACAGATTGATAAATTTCCATGCCTCTATAGCACACAGACGACGTGGGGGCAAAGGTCACTTGGATATTCATTGTTGCACTGTTGAGTGCTAGATAAACATTAAGGATCCCATACCCTAAATTTAAAACTACCCTCTTATATTTTGGTCAATGTACAAATCGCATATTACACCTACAAATTCATATGCTGTAAATTAGTGGTTAAATTTTCATCCATTTCGATGCTTAGTTTTTACTATGTTTTACGCAGTTTAACCAGTAGCATTGCTAATGGGGCACAGGACAGCCCTCGTGAGATCGCTCTACCCCAGAAAATGTTGTAAAGTGATATATTTGTGCCTGATTTAAGGCTTTGACCCCCTCCTCCATGAGACAAAACTACCTCTCCCTTGCCTGCAACTTCAAAATAACCGCGCCCCACGCAGTTTAATTACTGTCGCCTTTCATACATCTTGGGAGTTCAGTCATTCCATGATATTTATCTGTCTATAACTGATATGTTATTATTATTATTATTACATTATTATTATTATTATTATTATTATTATTATTATTATTATTATTATTATTATTATTATTATTATTATTATTATTATTATTATTATTATTATTATTATTATTATTATTATTATTATTATTATTATTATTATTATTATTATTATTATTATTATTATTATTATTATTATTATTATCATTATTATTATTATTATTATTATTATTATTATTATTATTATTATTATTATTATTATTATTATTATTATTATTATTATTATTATTATTATTATTATTATTATTATTATTATTATTATTATTATTATCATTATTATTATTATTATTATTTATTATCATTATCAAAATTATTATTATTATTACTATTATCATTATTATTATTATCATTATTATTATTATTATTATTATTATTATTATTATTATTATTATTATTATTATTATTATTATTATTATTATTATTATTATTATTATTATTATTATTATTATTATTATTATTATTATTATTATTATTATTATTATTATTATTATTATTATTATTATTATTATTATTATTATTATTATTATTATTATTATTATTATTATTATTATTATTATTATTATTATTATTATTATTATTATTATTATTATTATCATTATTATGTAGATGCTTATATAGCGCTTATATTGAGAACAAAACTAAGCGCTTTACATTATTGGGTAAAAAGGTGTGTTTTCAATTGCTTTTTGAAATTGATAATGTCACTTGCAGATCTGATGTGGACAGGCAGCTCATTCCAGAGAGATGATCCAGTGACAGCAAAGTTGTAACGACTAACTTGTTTGCTGCCATACTGTCTCCTTATCAGTGGGCCATTAAAGGCAGACCTAAGTCTGGGATCTGGGACATACAGATGAATTAATTCAGACAGATAAATTGGTGCAAGACCATGGCGAATTTTGAAAAGATGAACATAAAGCCTAAACCTGATTCGTGACTGTACTTTGAGCCAATGCAAATGGGAAATTATAGGAGTAATATGAGATCTTATACCTATGCCAGAGATCAGTCTTGCAGCAGTATTCTGAAAAAGTTGAGGTTTGTTCAACAGGCAACCTGACAAACCACTCAGTAAACCAGAAGCATAATCAATTCTGCTGATCACCAGTGATTGAACAGTACACTTACATGCATCATGAGTAAGATAAGGCCTTATCTTACGCAGCTGCCACAAGTGAAAGTTGGCACTGCTGCACACCTGTCATAAGCTGTTATCAAAATAGGCCCCAAGGTTCCTGATATAGTCAGATCCAGGGACTGCAACCGTGCCGACTTGCAGTGAGATATTATGCAATCCATATTTATACCTATGGTAAGTGGATATATCGACCAGCTATATGACGTTGTTCTAAGTTTAGTAAGCTTTAAAACTGTGAACGCTAAAATCTCCGGGAAAATCAGAAGCGCTTTGGTGTTACATCATCTTGATCACAACAAGGACATCTAATCGAGCCCATGGACTGCCCATTCCGTGCGATTCGCGCTTTGTGCTCATTCTGTCGCCTACGTTAACGTTGGGACATCGTGTCAGCAAAATTAACATCAATTCCCAATTCAAACAGATACTCCCTTGCCTTGATTTTAGTGACAATTTAAATCACTGTTAGTCCTAATGGGTGTAATTCAATTTTATATGACCAGATGACATGAATGATCAATATCTGAATATGGTGCCTTTCACTGGTCGCCCTATCTTAATTACCCTCCTTTATACAGAGTATGGGGGCAAAAAGGTGGCGGGAGGGGGTTCCATTTGAAATGATTTTGCCTGTGTCATGCTTTATTATCGGTCTGTCGGTGAGAAGTAAATTTGAAAAGTAATTAGATTAATATGTAAAAAGGTAAAAGCGAATGAAAATAAATCAACAAACCATCAGAAGGCTGTTTCGATACGATTATCAGTAGTGGCGAGGTGGATCATTTTCACTTGTGGCAAGGGTGTATAGGTGGGAGCATAGGCAGCGGAACTTGAGATTACAAAGGGCACGCCCCTCCTCTCCCCCCCCCCCCTGTCTTCCAATTTTGTCAACAGTTTAAAAAGTGTCCTTTTTCATAGTAAAAAGTGCCCTTTTGACTGTCTGAGGAAGAAGTGCCCTTTTTCAGAGAAGGAATGTGCCCTTTAACTTCAAACATTGAAAAACATTCTCCTTTAGATTATATGTATAATATTTTCTTTAAACTGTTAAAGAACGTAACACAGTATTGCCCTGAAAGAAACTAAAATTGTGAAATTTTATAATCTATTCATAAATTTCTCCAAACATGACATTACATTGAATTTTTTTTTCTATACTGAAAAAGCAGTTAAATCTGCCTATCTTTATTTTTCCAATCATAGAGTGTACAAATTCTTTAAATAGGACCTTATTAGAATGTGCGAGCCATCACAAATTTCATTAATGGGGCATCTTTAAAATTGGGCTCGGGGCAAAACTAACAATACGGACTCTGGCCCTTGTTGTATACTGACGTGCCGTCCCCATATTTTTTTGCAAAGTTCAAAAAGTGCACTTTTACGGAGAGGAAACTTGAATGTTCTGTCAAATATTGAAAACAACAGACTTGTCCTTTTATTGTCAGATTGAACTCAAGTAGCACAAATATTTGCTGTAGGCGATCAGCCCATATTTCAATAGTGGGCACCTTTAATGCGGGATTAATTTAGTCACTGTCTCGCTGAATACTGATTGTGAATTTGGAGTAATTTCTTGACCTGATCTGATATACCTGATATACCGAGTTAAAAGAAATATTCCCATGCTTTTTCGTAACATTTCATAAGAAACAGAATATGTTTATAAACCATTTAGTACAAAAATCATGTTGATATGTTACTCCTACCAGTAGATAATCAAATTTTATGGTTTATGAAAAATGTTAATAAACGAATAGAAAAAGGCTCAGCAGTTAATATGACATCACAGCAACACATTCTCCTATAAAGTTGATGTATTTCAATCAAATCTATCATCCTTTTTATTAGTAAGACCTGCTAGAAAAATGAGACTAATGGTTCAGGAGGAATTTCAATCATTTTCTCAGTTTCAGAAAATCATTTAAAGGAATAGTCTAATGGTTTTGTGAAAGTTTATTTGAATGAGCATACTTTTAGAGCCAATATTTGGTAACAAATTCAGGTTGATATCATATTCCGTTCAGGAGATTTTTAAAGATTTCCCAATTGCACTTAAAAGTTTTTGTACGGTCTGATAAATTCGTGTTTGATGTTATAAAGACAATTCTATAGCAAATGTTTATGTATTTCTTTGAACGTTAATTGGTTGTTTCTGTATGTTTAGAAACAAATTTCCAAAAGTTATTGAAATAGGGTATGATTTGGCAATGTATATAAATACTTAACTTTCATCAATTCTATGGACCTGTTTATTTACTTTTCGTATTGTTTGGGATATTCAATATTCAAGTCCGAATGATAATCAGTATACTACGAAAGTCCATTATTGCCATTAAAATCGTTATAAAATTACAATTTGTTATAACGATTTCGCTACAACGAATTCGCTATAACGAATTACAATTCGTTATAACGAATTCGCTATTTCGTTATAACGAATTCACAATTCGTCATAACAAATTACAATTCGTTATAACGAATTCGCTTTTTCGTAATTCGTTGTAACGAATTCGCAATTCGTTATAACGAATTCGTTGTAACGAATTCGTTATAACGATAAAACACGTTGGGAAAATATTTATTCCAATGGTAGTAATGGGCTTTCGTAGTGCATGTTGCAATCTACGCGTGGCCTAGCCTAGCATAGCGCCTCTGACCTGGCAGTCTGGAGCACTGGCGTAGCCAGAGGGGGGGCCACAGGGGCCATGCCCCCCCAATCCCATATTTACATAAATTAAATTACACCTATATGCCTATGTATCGTACAGATGCGCATACATGAAATGCGAATCTCCCTGCATTCCCTGTAATGTAAATTCGTTGTATCCCTGTAAAACAAAACAAAAATAATTCAAATTTTTAAATGAAATTTTCCAATTTTAATTTGTCAAGAGCCGTGAACTTGCCAAGCCTGTTTTTACGCGATGACGATGGAAGATGGCGCCATTCTGCTACTGCTTTGCGATAACAAAGTACTACAAGTGCCCCATTATTTTGCTCAAATCTTTCCACCAATAGAAATCAATTTGTCTAAACTCTGAAGGCGGTAATTAATGAAGTTGAATTTTGAAAATGTCACTTTTCGCATATGGTTTTTCAAAAAGGAAAAGAGAAAACACGGATGAAGGTAATGTATGCCCAGTCCAGTAAATATATTAATGATATGTATACATAAGTGACCATTTGTTGTTCTTCTATCGTCTTTAATATAGGCTTAGTTCCACGAGTTTTATAAAGCTATTTGTCATCGTCGGTGTGGGTGAAGCAAACACACATTTCTTATATATGTTCACAGTCCAGAAAAATAGGATGGCCGGAACAGAAAATGACGGAAATTTTAGGGTTACTTCGTTTTCGACTTCGTAGTGGGGATTTACTTTTGAAGGACCATATAAAAACTTCCCATGCTAATGCAACCTACCTATCATCCTTGATTCAAAATGAACCTATTTGCGTTGCTGGTGACATGATTAGGGAAAGTGTTGTTGCTAACATCAAAAAGCACAGTTCTGGTCTATCATAGCTGATGAAACATTGATCGCCAAAAAGGGAACAACTGGCAATTGTTATAAGATATGTTTCACCTAGCGATTCTGGAGTTTGGAGATTGCATGAGGACACGGTAATGGTATTGGACTTGATTTCTGACATCAAATCTAATAATCCTGGTGAAATTGAGCATAATGAAATCAAGTTGACTGGCAAAGCTATTGGAGAAACGTTGCTAAGAAAGATTTGTGAGCTCGGTTTGAATCTGTCTCTTTGTGTGGGACAAGGCTATGATGGGGCAGGAGCCATGGCCAGTGAACGGGTTGGTGCTTCAGCAACAATAAAAAAGGCAGCTCCATTGGCCTTTTATTTTCATTGCGCATGCACTGCCTAAATTTGAGTGCTTCCGCAATGTTGTGCGAGAAATTGTATCGAATTTTCGAGCAAGTGCAAAAACAACGGATCTGTTGAAGAGCCTCATAGAAAGTGACTCTGGTATTTCCATGACCAAGAAGCACCTGATTACGTTGTGCGAAACACGTTCTGTGGAACGACACACAGCAGTTGTAACATTTATGCAACTTTTGAAATATACACTAGATGCCTTATCGGAAATCAAATGCTGGGCATCACCTTGCGACAGAAACAAAGCAGAAAGCCTTGAAAAATTGGTGTGCAACTCAGAATTTGCAGTTGCTTCAGTCATTTTGGAGAAACTGTCAGGATTGATGCTACCAGTTTCCTGAGTCTTACAAAGAGTGGGGGGGGGGGGGGGGAGATTTATCCAAAGCGTTAGCCTTAATAAACCGTCTCCAGTCTGTTCTTAAAGAATTGCGAAGTGAAGGGGAGTTCCATGACCTGTATCAAAAGGCAGAATCAGTCGCACAAGATGTGATAGAGGTGGAACTGCGAAAACCACGCATTGCAGCTAGAAGCTCATACCGACCAAATGCTCAAACATCGGACAACACCACCGAAGGCTATTACAGAGTCAACTTTTTTTATCCAGCCATAGACTCCATTATTGGAGACCTCAAGCACAGATTTGGACCACATCAACAACAACTTTTTTTATCCAGCCATAGACTCCATTATTGGAGACCTCAAGCACAGATTTGGACCACATCAACAACAGATTATGAAACTTAACTACCTTGTACCAAATTGTATGGAATTCGCCAAACAAGCTGACGGTGAGAGGCAGTGGAATGATTTACCTCCTACTATTGAGGTGTATGCAAGTTTGATCAGAGATCCTTTCATGATTGTTAAGGGCGAATACATGTTATGGAGGAAGAAATGGGAAAATGTTCCTGTCAAGTCCCGACCATCTTCATCCGTCTGTGCCCTGGATCATTGCTCTGAAATGTTTCCTAACATATCACTGTTGCCCCAGTTGCTGGCAACTTTGCCAGTGACTTCTGCACAGGCCGAGGAGTCTTTTCAAAAATGAAAAGAAGCCTTACAGCTATTTGGTCAACAATGACGGAAGCCCGACTGGAGGCACTTATTCTATTACAAATTCATAGGGCCCATTGCCCAGACGTGGAATCAGTCATCGACAGATTTGCCATAACATCAGCGCGGCGGTTGAATCTAAAATTATGATTTGGTAAGTTTGATTGTTAAATCTTACTTCCAACCTTTCGACTCCAAGTAACAAGTAAGTACAATGCCACCTCACTCAACCCCTCATTTTTCAATATTCTGGAGTTAAAAATATTGGCTAGGCGTGCAAGTGTGATCAATGATCTTCTGTTTGCTTCACAAATATCTTCTTTTGACATGTACCACCCCCTTCCTCCATAAAAACTCGGGAGGCATCAACCCCAACTACCCTATATCGCTACGCAATAGAGTTTGAATAAATTGTACCTCGGCAAGTATGTGGCGGGGGCAGGTGGCACAGTTCCCCCAATTTTTTTGGCAACCAAGAATTCGGGCAAAATGTACAGCAAAATTGTGAACAATCAAAGAAAACCAGTCTCAAATTTGCAGGTTTTTGGCCTGGGAAGTGCCATTTCCGGCAATCTATAGGCAGCATTTATTGGACAAATTTCTCTCAACGCTACGCACCAACCCATGGTGGCGCTCCGCTTAGATACTGTCACGGGTCAAAATTCATACCAATGAGTAGCCCCCACCCCCAACAAAAACCTGCCTACGCCAATGGTCTGAGTCGAGTTACCGCGCCGCGTGCTGTGTTCTTTGTTTGAATTTGAAGCTGCAGCTTTTATCATACAAAGGTAACGCCTATATCCACAATTTGACTAGTCTGTTTTCATCATTACCTGAGATCATATCATCATCAGCTTACATTTGGGTGTTTTCCGGCAGAATGACAGGTGCAGTATTGTAGGCCCTGTTCTCGAGGTCGGAGTCGACGTAAGTTTGCACGAGCTCGGTACAGTATTGCCAAGTTGGAGAAGAAACTTCATCATTACAGTCATTGGGATTTATTTTTTTTTCAGCGAAAATTAATGGTACTCATATATGTTGGAAGCTTTTATCTAATACACATTATATTTGAAGAAAAATCAATTTTGTCCAGTGTTTGTTGAAAAATGACAAAAAATATGTTTTCTCCCATTGACTACAATGGTAACTGACTGTTTATTTTCCCCTTTGACTGAAGTTTGAGATCGTTTAAAAAGCATTACGTCGCTGTGCACCACAACATTCCCGGATGTCCGACCTCTAGAATGCATGCATTAATGTTTAATATTTCCACATCATAACAAGTAAGTAACGTTAGGCCTGGGCTTAAGGCATAACGTTAAGTCTACACTCTGTACTGCTACAGTACGTTTATGTGAGAAAAAAGGCCTCTACAAATTCTAACGTTCCGCGACTGATCCAAGTTTTTTCTAAATTCAAAATTAGATTGAGTAAAATATATTTATATCCTATTTTTTTTTCTTTCATTTCTTTCTCTTTTCTATATAGTTTCCTTGCGATGATTGTGTAAAACGCTTTGTTTCCAAGAGATACTTAAAAGTACATCGTACCACGGTGCACTCGACCCAACAATTCGACCGTGGACGCTATGGCAAGGCTTTCAAAACGAAGTACAATCTTAAACATCATCAGCAGCGGTTCCATGTGCCGATAAAGAAGGAACCAAAAAGCATACTTCAGGCAACAACAAAATCAATTTCAATGATCTGTCATTTTGAAAACATTTATGTGGAATATATAAGTATTTGTCTTAAAAAATAAATCACTTAAGCTTTTAAAGACTAATGGGAAGCTATAAGAACGCATCACAGAGGACATAATAATCGGGTACAAGATTTTATAATTTTAGAGTTGATTGATTAAATAATGCAAATGTCGAGCGGTTGGTTAGAACAAGTGTACGCCAATCAAATCAATCAATTTAGATTTAATCTTTCGTTTGGGTTTATTTTAAGAAATCGAGTTTCCAGGGAACTAAGGTATTTCCATTCATCTCACCACAATCAGGAGGTTTTTCAACGTCAATTTATCATAAGTAATCATCAAGATTTTGAAAAACTGTAAAGTTCAATGAATTAATCAAGACTTGGAACAGATGATTTGCTTGGCAGGGCCGACTCAGAGCTGCAAAGTGAATGTTTGATTTGATTACAAGTTAGGGCCGTTCCCAATCGTGGGGGCACCACCGTCAAATCTCCCGAAGTATATCAAGCAACATCAGTTTATTTGATATATGTCGCATCATCCTAAGAAACATCACCTACATTATCAAGATAATTTGTTCTTGTTTAGATGTTTAGCTTATCACCTCAAATTTGATGAAAGTGTAGATGAAACTCATTTCTGCCTCTTTCCCACTTCTCATCAAATCTTTATCATCTCTTCAAAGACAATAACGTGGGGGACCATAAATTTTAATAGATACTATGAAAAAGACAAAACTAAAGATTAAGGGGGTGGGGGGATTTTAAACGATTTAAGGATTTAATGGAAACGCCTTATACCTGTGGGTTATCATGCAAGAGATGCCCACAGGTGTTGTACTGAGGCGAAGGGCAGAAACGGGGTTTAGGAGAAGTTTACACACGTGCTACAAAAAGCTGCTGCGGGTTGGTTAGAGTGGGAGGCCAAAACGTGGTGTCTTTATTAAACACCGATTGAATGGAAAAGAAATTCGCATGGGCCGACAACAACTACCAGTTGACGGCTTTAGTGCTGATGAAGGCGTTATATTTCAATTCCATGGGTGTTATTGGCACGGCCACCCTTTTAAAATAAAGGTGGGTACTGAGGACTCACAATGAAGTGAGAAAGAAACTCTGTCCAATTTATATAAAGTCACGTGCGTAAATTCGAAATATGTCAAATCTTTAGAATTCGATTTTGTTGAGAAGTGGGAATGTGAATGGGAAAGGAAGAACAACCAGAACCAAAGGTTTTGTGGTTCCAATGCTTTTTTTCTTCATATGCTGATTGATTTGCAAGTTTCGTGTTAACTGTCATGTCATTGCATATCATGAAATATTTGTTCCAGCAGGATATTTATTCATAAGTCACGACCATGCAGATCAATGAAATAGACATACCTATAAGAACACTAGCATGTACACAATAATTAAGAATATTATCATAGCAAGTATGATGCAAAACAGACATACGGTTGCTCATGTATCATATTGAAGATTTTAGGTTAAGCCCCGCCTACTCATTAATGCAAGATATCACCACCAAAACCAATAAGATACATCCAAAGACCATGGGCTATTTGTGTATCACATATGACATAAATCCAGTTTATCATTTTTTGATACCGTGATTACAGGCTTTTTAGAAAAATCATATCAAACCCCGCCCACTATGCATTCTAATGAAATTCAACATTTTTATACCATAAACATTTACACATTAGCAAACATCATAACTGTACCAAATTTGAAATAAAACATATATGTGGTTGTTATAATATAAGCATTTCAAAATTTTACATTAAGCCCAGCCTACTCATTTTGACGGGTTTTGTTTGTCACGTGACGCTGGTATTGTCATGCAATTGGCCCACGGCCTGAGGTTGTTGTGAAATTAAAATACTGATTAAGAACCCTTGATGTAGGCCCTAAAGGCTAACCTAAAGCCTTCAACAAGACATATGAGTTATTATTATTTGGCCCTTTCTGAATGGCTATGGAATGTCATTTATATCATCATGATTTATTTTGCATGCCTATTACTGATTGAATTATTGTAGAACCAATTTTGACCTTATATTTATATTATAGAAACTATCTTGGAGAAAAAGGAGGCTCATACATGCACAATAGTTCACAATTTTAACATGCAACAATTATGTGAAGAGACATACGGTTGCAATAAATTGATCTTCTTAAAGATTTTCTTTACATTACCCCCCCCCCCCTTCCACCGCCCCCTCCCCTAATAATATGCATGGTATCACCACAAACACATCACACAAATGAACCATGGGTTATCTGTGTACCACACATGACCTGTTTCCAATGTATTGTCCTTGAGTTACGGTGTTTACAAACCCTTTTCAGTAAAATCATATTAAGCCCCGCCCACTATGCGTGTTAATAAAATAAATTCAACATTGTTTTTCTCAGCTAGCAACATATTTATACCACATATCAAACAAAGTGGAGGTAATTGTTAAGATATGAGCATTTAAAGATTTCAACATTAAGCCCCGTCTACTGATTAATAGATAATGTGCTTACAAGCTTTTTCAAATAAATCATAATAAGCCCCGCCCACTTGCATACTAATAATATTAAACGATTTTATACAATGAACATATACACACACTAGCTAACAACATAATCATACTGAATATGAAAGAAATCAGTGATTGTCAAAATAAGAGTATCTCAAGATTTTGTATATTAAGCCCCGCCTACTCATTAATATGCATGGTATCAAAAACTACACAAAAACAATGGGCCGCCCAGGTCTATCTGTGTACATCCGCAGACCATGGGCTCTTTTCAAGAAAATCTAAGCCCCCTTACATATTAATAAATCCAACATTTTGCACCATGACATGAATAACAGCATAATGAAACTTAATATAAAACAAAGCAGACATACGGTTGTAAAAATATGAGCATTTCAAGATATTTACATTAAGCCCCGCCTACTCATTAATATGAATGACATCGCCATTAAAAACAAGAGGGAACATCTACGGACCATGTGCTATCTGTGTACAACATATGACATGAATCCGGTGTATTCTTCTTGAGATACTGGCCAAATTTTTAAGGTAGTTGAATGTGATATTAAGCTGTTAAGAGGTGCTGTGGCTTAGTGGTTAAGGAGTCATGCTCGTATTCGAGAGATTCGATTCCCGTCGTGAGCGCTGCATTGTGTCCTTGAGCTAGACACTTTACTCTGTAGACTTGCTTCGGTCCACTCAGCTGTAAAATGAGTACCAGCACTGCTGGGGAGTTAACTTGCGATGGGCTGGGGGAGTCATGTACTCTCATCTGCTTGCGCCATGAAAACCGGGGATAAGGACCGGCTCAATGAGCCTAATGGCTCGGATGGATTTAGCTTTCAGCTAAAATGTGATATTGTGGTACCAGACCACTTGAAATCTTAGTTTGCTGAAATGCCTCCAATTTCTTTAAATATAGAGGTAGGTATAGGAGACATAGGAGAGCACATGGCTAAATATGCAGAAGAGCACAAATTGTTATAACGACCCCAAAGAATCTTAATAGGTAGCATGTGTGGACACAATTTTTGGTCAGACACTCCTTTTAAGATGGTATTTAAGTCACGGACTGATCATATCCAAAATTCACCAATTTGCACAATTTATTCCAAAAGCGGTTTTGGAAAATTTGAGGAGGTCGTATCGGATGCAAGGTGATACTGATCCTGTTATATCGATCATTGCGGACACACTGAAAATGATTGGTAATTCTTCCTATGGCAAAACCGTAGCAAATAAAGAGAAACACGTTGACGTCAAAGCTTGTACGGAGGCCAAAGTTTATCAATGGTAAACAACAAATGGTAAAAAAGTATGACAAACGGACCCCAGGGTTATTTAAATTGGAGTGGGAGGGCGAGGGATTATTTCCCTCTCCAGCAAATGTTATTGTTTCGGGGGGATCAGCAAAGACAAAGTAAGTTGTAAGGGTATTAACAATAGCAGGTCTCAGATAACAAAGACCAGTTTTTAAAAGTCATCGAAGCAAAAGAAGGCTTTGATGCCACAAACATGGGATTTAGAATGCAGGGTAATCAAATGCAAACTTATGTGCAGTGGAAAACTGCACTTTCCTATCTGTATATTAAACCAAAGGTAGAAGAGGATGGGATTTCTACTATTCCTTTAGATATTTAGTGTGTATTTAATGGATTGTATATAAGATCATGTGATAATGTGGTGGTGGTCATGGTTTACATTTTTATGATCGATTACTGTATAAGCATAACAGTAGTTCATTCTTCTTGAATACATTCTGAGGTGACATGATTAAATGTGTAGTGATTAAATTGACTGATTAAATTGACAAATGTATACATTTTTATCTTGAAATTTGTTGTGTAACTCAACCTTTTGTACAAACTGGTGGCGTACTTTTGAATAATAAATCATGGACACCTTATGTTCTTGTATTGTTTAAGACTTTATTTTTTGTCTTAAAGAAATGTAATGCCTTGTGCTCTCACATCCTTTAACATTAAGTATTACGGATCCACGCCTTCAACACCACTTTACTTGTGTTATCGCTTGATCAACCCAAAGTGGCAAGACAATATTTTTGATCGGTCACTGCTGGGGAACTTATAAAAGACTCACCTGAAATAATATTGTGGTTTTTATGGAGAATACCAACCCCTTTATGATAAACTAACAGACATTCTGGGGTCCACCATTCAGTTTATAGAGGGTATACCACAATCCTTTGATGTATATCTTGACAAAACAAAACAAAACATTATCACCCTTGATGATTTGATGTCTGAAACTGCGAGTGATAAGAAAATTAGCTACCTGTTTACCAAAGGCAGTCATCACAAGAATCTATCTGTTATTTTAGTTAGTCAAAACTTATTTCACCAAGGTCGAGAAAGTCGCACCATTGGCCTAAACTCGCATTACCTCATTTTATTTAAAAATCCTAAAGACGCATCCCAAATTTCCTACCTTGCTCGGCAAATGTTCCCCAGGAAACCTAAACATCTTCAAGAAGCTTACCGCGACGCCACCGCAAAACCCTACAGATATCTTTTCATTGATCTTAAAACCACCACGCCTGACAACTATCGTTTAAGAGCTTGAATCTTTCCTGGTAAAATTCAGTACGCTTACATCCCAAAAAATTGTTAAAAGATAGTCACAATTAGAAATGATTTCATTTAGTCACCATGCAGCGTTTGCGTAAGCACGGTCCTTATTTACATATATTAGCAAAAGGATCACCTAAGCAAAGGCAAGGTGTCATTCAAGGGGCTTCAAATGAATTGATCACGTGTCTTTGTGAGGGCACCCTGAATACATTGAATGGGAACATTTGTTTAAAGAAGCAACAGAGACACAAATTTTTAAGCATCGCCGCCAGTTGCAGGCTCTAGCCAATAGAAGAGGATCAGTGGCTTCTAAAAATAAGATTTTGCTTACAGAATGGCGGCTTGATCCTGGCAGCGTTACTTCCACCTCTTATTGGCGTCCTCGGAAGTGTATTGTTTAAGAAGTAACGGAACATACAAAAAACTAATGTTGGTATCTCTGGACAATATTGATCGCATAAAAACAGTACAATCACTGGAACGCACTAACGTTCATGAATTAGAGTAAGGTTATCGAGTTTGCTTAACTCTACCGATATCGATGACACCAACAAAATGAGACGATCTCTTACAACGCTATTTGACGTGTGATACCAAAGCCAATGAACCGCCTACTGTACGTGTGCTTCCCCAAAACCTGAATCCCAAGTAGAAGAACCAGATCAGTCATCTGCCATAGAGAAATATGTCTTTGATAGCCTGCCTAAAGCATTTGCTTTTTGTGCCATCACTATACGGATACTAACAAGGTAGATCCTCTGGATTTTCTAACGAGGGCATAGCGCTTTCCTCCAGAATGAAAACGTCGTCCTACAGCAACAGAGCTGATCTTCATTTGGTTCTGTTTTCCGATGACAACTGAGATGACATTTGAGGGTTCCGTTTTAGCAGACGATGGCATATCCCACAAAGATTTCTTGGTATTCACATTAAAAAAAAAAGGTTTGTTTTGTGTTAAACTAAAGTGACCTTGCCAGCCTAGTTTGTACCAGTCTTTAATTAATTTTGGGTACACTGCACTATCATCCATGATTATTGAAGAAATAGAGAGAGAGAGAGAAAGAAAAACTTGTAAGTGCACAACATATCCGCTTACTGCTTCTAAATCATACGTTTTGTGAGTTCTGGAATGATCTGGTTTATCTTCTCAACTCCAGCTTTAAATTACACCATTGATTAACATTAAGTGTTATACCTTTTCGGGTTGGTTGTAATACACCAATCCACCAAGAAAATTCAAATATCAATGTAAGTAGCCAAAAGGAAACTTTTACAGTCACTCGACACAATTCGTCAACTTCGATTCCGCTCGGAGCAACATTTTTGTCTTCATTTGCTTCATTAATGCGTAGAAATAATGACGCAAAGTTTTTCCACTGGCTCAGATTCAGTGATATGCCTTTTTTAGTGGGATACCACTTGTCCATGTCATATTTATGAATGTGAATATAGATGTTGTTCTTGAAATATGCAGCGTGCATAAACATCTCTCCTCCAAGATAAAGGCCAGGTGTCTGTCTAGTATTTGGATTGTTCAGCAGATTGTTGTTGACAAACAACGGGGTGTTGTCTTCTACCTTGCTTTGTGTTGTTCCAACCATTCGTTCAAGGTTCTATTTTTACCCGTGGCCTAAATTGCCTTATTCTGTCACTTATTCATGATCCATAAATAAATTGTGACAATGACGATGTAATAGGTCTAAATATGTAACACACACAGGTATACAAATCTTGATCAAATGACAAAATTAAGACACGGCAATCTTAGATAACCTAAAGGTCAAATGGCTACTATCAGTCCTTCTGTGAAAGCCTTGAAAGATTTACTGAAACAAACCTTCTTGTAACTTGTATTAAAAAAGAAGGAACACTCTTGTATTAGTCAATCTATCGACTCCTGGCGGGTCTCACGGCCTTCGAGAACCTGAAAAACAGCAGAATCCTTCTTTAATTTGCGAAAACGAGTTTGCTCCTATGGATGAATCCAAAGCTTTAACACAATCTTGCAGACGAACTGAACTTCATTCGTCATCAATGGCTACACCTGACCCCAAAAGGCTTGGGAGGATGTCAAAATGTGCAAGGATGCTATGGCATCGGAATGGCACTTAGCCTTGCAAACCGCCCAAATGGTTTGCATCATTCCTCAACAACCGCATCCAGCGTGTTGTCTGTGATGGTGAAATCTCTGATTCTAAACAGGTTTTATCCGGTGTACCACAAGGTACTGTTTTGGGTCCATTAATTTTCCTATTATATGTAAATGACATTCCTGATAATGTAAACAGCACAGTTAGACTGTTTGCTGATGACTGCCTTGTGTACAGAACAATTGATAACCCCTCTGACTAACAAATCCTCCAAGATGATCTTAACTTGAACAATGGCAAAACAAATGGCAAACGATTTTCAACCCCTCTAAATGCTACATCTTGTCAATTTGCTCTAAGAAATGTTTTAAATCACCTGTTTATACCTTATGCAACCAGCCACTAAAACATGTCAACTCCCACCCATACCTAGGTGTTGAAATTGATAATAAACTTAGATGGGATAAACATATACATAACATAGCCCAAGAAAGCTAACTCTGTACTTGGCCTATTAAAACGTAACCTCTCAAAGTGTCCCACCGACGGCAAATCCACTGCTTATAAAGCTCTAGTCAGGCCAGTACTTGAGTACGCATCAGCAGTCTGTGACCCCCATCACCAGTGCGATGTGGATAAACTTGAATCTATTCAAAGGAGAGCAGCCAGGTTCTGTATGGCAGACTACTCTTATAAATCTGGTGTAAAAAACATACTTCATAAATTAGATTGGCCCCTGCTAAAAACAAGAAGATACAACACCCGGCTACATATGCTATATAAAATCAATAACAATCTTGTCGCCATCAATAAAGATGAACGTATCCCCACCGTCAGAAATTAATACAAGAAATAATCATGACCTTAATTTCCAGGTTCCCTGTGCTAAAAAGAATGTATATAAACACTCTTTCTTTCCTCACACACTACAGGATTGGAATGATTTACCGTCAGACATTGTACATGCACCAAGTCTCAACTGTTTCAAAGCTAAACTTACTAACACTTGTATTGCTAACTAGTTTTTTAAATATCTTTTAAATATTTTTTTTACTCATATTTTTTACGCTCGGTTGGCGTTCATGTCCTCTTGAAGCTGTGAAGGATTATTGCCGACTTAACCGATTCAGATTCAGATTGGTCCTATTCATCGCAGACCGTTGTCGTCTCTGGAGACTACCGGAAAACAATGAACGTTTCATGAACCGAATTTTGAATACTGTAATGCCTTTAATTTGGGAAAAGACAACTAATTGGAAGGCATAGATGATATAACAACAAATGGAATAAATATAAGACTAATATTAGAAAGTTGACAATGTATGACATTCTCTTGTGTTTATTCATGATTTATTGGCGTGTACAATCGTAAATAATGTGTGTAACAATTTGCTTTGATGTGATGTTTTAGAATATACTGAAAATATAAAATAAATCAGTTTTGTTTGTTTTCATTTTCACGTTTGCATTGTGTAAATTTTGCACCCATGTATCCCTTCCCTTATCCTGACTAAATTCAGACAGCAACCTTAAACACCCATGATCCACACCTATTTCCTCATGACTAAGCTCAGACAGTGATCCTATCCACTATTCCTGTAAGGTCAAAACATTCCGTGTTTACTTTCAAATAATCAATACAAACCTAACTGGAAGCTAACTGGAAGCTAACTGGAAGCTAACTGGAAGCTAACTGGAAGCTAACTGGAAGCTAACTGGAAGCTAACTGGAAGCTAACTGGAAGCTAACTGGAAGCTAACTGGAAGCTAACTGGAAGCTAACTGGAAGCTAACTGGAAGCTAACTGGAAGCTAACTGAAGCTAACTGGAAGCTAACTGGAAGCTAACTGGAAGCTAACTGGAAGCTAACTGGAAGCTAACTGGAAGCTAACTGGAAGCTAACTGGAAGCTAACTGGAAGCTAACTGAAGCTAACTGGAAGCTAACTGGAAGCTAACTGGAAGCTAACTGGAAGCTAACTGGAAGCTAACTGGAAGCTAACTGGAAGCTAACTGGAAGCTAACTGAAGCTAACTGGAAGCTAACTGGAAGCTAACTGAAGCTAACTGGAAGCTAACTGAAGCCAACTGGAAGCTAACTGGAAGCTAACTGGAAGCTAACTGGAAGCTAACTGGAAGCTAACTGGAAGCTAACTGGAAGCTAACTGGAAGCTAACTGGAAGCTAACTGGAAGCTAACTGGAAGCTAACTGGAAGCTAACTGAAGCTAACTGGAAGCTAACTGGAAGCTAACTGGAAGCTAACTGAAGCTAACTGAAGCTAACTGAAGCTAACTGAAGCTAACTGGAAGCTAACTGGAAGCTAACTGGAAGCTAACTGGAAGCTAACTGGAAGCTAACTGGAAGCTAACTGGAAGCTAACTGGAAGCTAACTGGAAGCTAACTGGAAGCTAACTGGAAGCTAACTGGAAGCTAACTGGAAGCTAACTGGAAGCTAACTGGAAGCTAACTGGAAGCTAACTGGAAGCTAACTGGAAGCTAAGTGGAAGCTAAGTGGAAGCTCTGTGTACACAAGATAATCATCACAAAGGAAACCGTCAGCCGGTATTGATTTTTCTCTTGTCTATTGCTCTTACCCAAGCTGTGTATGTTAAAGTATACTCCTTTACCTCTGTGTGGGGGAGCCTTTTCAGAGGGTATGTGGTTCCTTCTTGACCCACGACAACCCCTGTACACGTGTCGGGATTTCTCCCAAGATGCACAGCTACTCCGTAGGGAAAGAAGAAAACGCAGTAACTCACAACACTCCCTAGAGAAAGGAGAAGACGGTTACTCCTCGCCTAAAGAAAAAACAGAAGGAGCAACGAACTCCTAAGCAGCGTCAAGCTTGCTTCTCATAGCTACTCCAGGGAAGGGGGGGGGGAGGTTTCCGACCCTTTATATACTACTTCCATGGTTGGTGTATGCGACAGAACTGACCACTACTTTCCCGCTTTGTTCTGTCGCATGCGTCATATCTTAGGCATGGTACTGCGACCACGAAGTTTTGGTCAGTCCGTCAGTTGGGTACTGGCTTCTGTTCGATTTAGACGTGTATCTGTGTAAACATGCAGACTTGCATTTGCTGAAACAGATTTTGTAAATATTGTCAATAAATTCACTACAAATTAATCATACACCTGTTTTCTTCATTTATTTTGGCATCTCTCTTTCTTCTTATATTTAGTTATTTCTTATCACCGGACTTCTTTGCGTTGGTTATTGGCTTGTCACCTTTAATTCCCACCTAACCCCGATCATTATTACAACAATGATGTTTTATTAATACTTGCGTAATATTTCAACGACACTAGTGTTAAAAACTTGACCTGTATTATTTCAAAATTTCTTAAAAACAAAAACATGCCCTAATTTTGCGACCCAGAATTCCTTTAATAAATAAATAAAATATTTCATACATATTCATAGATTCGATGCATATGCATTAATTCTACATTGCGCATATCTTCTTCGTATTAATAAGATGACCATCAACGCCGTTGAAAGCAGTAGTAGGAAAGCAACGACGTAGAAAGCAAAATGGTATGATTGGAAGGTGTCGAAAATGGCGCCTGCGAAAAGCAATACAGAAATATGGAAAGTTAAGGGTAACTCATGCGTAGCATTACTTGCAGAAAATGCATGAATATTTTAGAAATCATGGAAATAACAGCCATTTTTGTAAAGGTGCATAGTGATATTGTTTTTTTAATTTTATTTATTACAATAGGTCTCAGTAATCAACAAATCACGCCAAGCGAACGGCTTCATACCGTAAATTTAGGATAGAAAACCCGCGTTTTTAAATCCTCTTAAATAGAGTATGCACACAGTCGATGCAGTGAGCTGTAATGCTTGGGTTCTGGCTTCATATATTTCAAATAACTTTATAACTGTTAATCGATTTATCTGTTTATAAAAGTATCTGTTAAGTATCTGCTTGGCAATATATACAGGTCTTGACTCAATCACAACTTGTATCAATCTGTGAACAGCTAACATTGTACAAAGGAACCAAGTGTACAGAATACCTGTAGCCCTTGGTGGACCACTGTAATGGCATCATCTTATAATTACTTGTCGACTCACGACCTCAAATGTAATGACACAATCAGAGAGAGGCAGATAGGATGACTGCATGGCGCCTCTTAATACAGTAATAGCTTCTAGTGATTACATCCGAGCACCAAGCCTGGTCATGAGCCAATGAGCCACAATCATTTCAAGAAACGGGCTGCATTATAAAAGTAGGATAAAGTTAATGATAATTACAGCAATGATTCATGAGGGATATAACAAGGCTATTCTACATCCGCATCGCTTAGGTCAATAAAATATTTCCCTTTAAGTAACAGGTATATAGCAGGCTCCTTTAATCCTTTTTGTTTGTATATCTACGATATGTCATTTGTTGGTTTGAGTATAGTACATTAGTACCATTTTCTTCTTTTCTTTCAAACTTTTTTAAACACTTTTCTTTAAGGATATACGACACCGGAGACCCCCGGGACTTGCGGGCGTTTTAGCTCTCAACGCTTCTGCAGGCCAAAAATATGATAAAATAAAATTATTTATTTAAAAAGATATGATTCTGTAACTATATAAAATGCCCCAAATCACAGTCAGGTTTGTCGGAAAGAAATTGGAGCAAGGAGAGCAGAAAATCAGGTGAGTGCACTTTTTGAGAGTAACTTTTCATTTTCAAAAAAAGGGGCACTTTTGTCAGTTGTCGAGAAAGTGGGGGGGGGGAGGGACATGTGTCCCTGGTCCCGATTCTATACACATATAGTTTGAGCATAGACAGGATTTGAGGGGAGCAAAGGGGCACTTGCCCCACCGACATTTTGTTCTCAAAATGTATACTTTTGTTTGGTGACTTGTTTGAATCTTCGAGTGATTTTCTCCCACTTCTGCTTTTCCCCAACTTTCGGTAGGCAAATAGGTTGAGATGGGTTTGAGAATGATTGCTTTGAAAATTATTGAGAGTTATGCACCCCTTTCACCAATTAATTGTCAAATTAAACACTAGATGTATGTTACATCTTCTATGTACTATGTAGGATTTGTAAGTGAGTGGTTTTCTATTTGTTTTCAGGCTTCAAGAAGGACCTATAATGAACTTTCAAAAAGGCATCTTCTGCCCTCTTCGCCCCATCCTTATTCTAGAGCAAGGCGGGCAGTCGCCCACGTGGTTCCGACATTGCTGATCACAGTGCTACTGCAGGATTGGCCGCCAGGCCCCTACAAGCGCTCGTGATGACGCCTTTGGCAAAATTATGTTTATCATCAACCCCCTCCACTTTTAGGAATGCTGGAAAGTCCATGCAGAAGGTTGGGTGCCTGGGCACCTAATGCATATCGATCCACCTGTCCCGTAACTCACCTGCAGGCAATGTGCCAATAATAAAACCGCATCCAATAGCATTCATGATTAATGTGACAGTTTGGTCCGAATAATCGGCCCCCATTATCTGGACACTGGCTGGAATGGGCAGAACATGGTGAACACCGCGGAAGAATCCAATCACTGCGAATGAACAATGTATGTTGTCTTACATTTGATTGAAATAAACAGTCTGCAAAGGACATCTATCTAAAATCTTGGACAAAACTGTTGGACAGTTGGAACAATAATCTGGTAATCAGCTTGACAAAGAGTAATAGATATTAAGTGCTATAATTCTTTATTATTTCCTTCATCGATTTTCAATTCCCTACCCCTCCCCCTTTCCAATGTTTTTTTGGTGTGTTTTTCACCTAATTTGGGGAGGAAGTGGAGGGGTTAAGATAGCAAACTAGTGTAGTGGACACTGGGGAACGTCAAGGAAAATATGCAAATGTCATAAGAAAAAAATTCAAACGAGATTTGTCCAAGGTTATAGTTATGACGCATGTCTGCAAGTTGACAATCAAATTGTCAGATTGTATCAACCAACAAAAGGCATTATGATTGGGAGTGGGAAAAACTCAATAACTATTTAACGAAATTATATAATATCAAACTCTAGAATAACTGACAAGAAGTTAGTTCGAAACACGACACTTATGCAAATTGGATATCATAATTTTATTAGATTTTTTGCAGTTATAATTCCAATTCTTGACAACTGAAAGTCGTCTTCAGCGCCGATTTTGGCTCATTTTCAACTAATTTTTAGATTTAGGCAGGAAGAAGGTTTTTAAGCAAAAAGATGTAAGAAAGATCATAAATGTTGTAAATTTGTAAAATGTACCTTTTTAATGTATTAGCCGGGCAAGTTGAAATTTGTGGGCAATATTGACATATCCTTCAATAATGATATCCTTTCAAATTTTCCCGGTTCCAAACGGAAAAGTGGCACAGGCAATTTACAATTCCAGCAGTGCCGCTAATATAGTAATTTTCTTCAATTTTCGGGAAATTTTCTTAAATTTGACCAATTGTTCATTTGAAAAACTTCCTAAATTTACCTCCAAACTGAGAAAGCATGCAACCGGGAAGGTGAAATCCTCCCAGGAGGGCAATTTGCCATCTTTTTCTCACTCGTTTCCTACACCTCTGGGGTAAACTCGTCCATTATACCTGCGGTTATAAAATGAACTTGATATATAATCCTCCCGGCCAAATGCTCTTCATAACTCATAACTCACCAATGCTACAGGCAAATAGAACGGAATGGCTTATTTCGGTAGTACTGAAAATAATGGTCACTGGCACCATGACGATACCATGAAGAACAAGAATGTACAACTTTGTAAACGATATCAGGTCCAGAAGAGCAACGACGACTTTTCCAATCACGTCGGAAAACGCCATCGCTGACATGTACAGTAACACATTCTGTGATGAGACGCCGATGCTTTCAAGATAGCTAACCTAAAAGAAGAAAAGAAGATTATTTTTTACTGTTAGGCCTACGCAAGCGATTACACAAAAGACGACGCAAGCCGACTAGCAGACTTGTCTTTAGTGTGGTCGGTCACTTATCCATTAGGAACGTTGCCTCATACTCCATTTTTGCCAAAAGACAAAGGATTCATTTAAAGCATGTCAATCTTATCTAAAAGAGGACTTCAAAAGCAACAAAATGGTGATATAAGCATTCAAAAATCTTATACCGTTAAGGAGATATTCAAGTTTAAAGCTCTGTTTTATCTGTGTAGAAATGACTGGTGTAGTAAGTCTACTATGGAAAGTTGGCGTCTTCATCCTCACACTCTTAACAATTTTCAATGTATTTTAAAGAAAGTTTATTTCATTTTTACGCTATTTAAGTTATTTTCCCTCAAAGTTTTGTTTCTTTTCAAGTCCTCTTTCATATAAGCAGATAAGATAGACTTGTCTGACTAATCCTTTAACTAAACGTGTGTTTTAAAAATAATATAGATTAATTCAAGTTTCACCGAAATGGTCCTCGAACTGCCAGTTCTGGTCAGCCTATTTATGTGGCTGAGTGTGGTCCCCCGTCCTCCACTAGGGTGAAATACTTCTAAATACCACCATCGATCTTCATAGTTCTATCCTCTGAATGCTGAATGTCAAGAAGCGTCAAGTAGTGGAAGACGCTACCACTTTTCCTAGCCAGTGGTTGTCGCAACCAGTCGGCGGCTCAGCCAGCCAGCCGGCGGTTCCGAGTCAGCAAACCAACCGGCGGTTTCGCTAAGCAGTCGGCGGCCAAGAAGTCGGCGGTTTTGCCAAGTAGGCGGCAGTTTTGCCAATCAGTCGGCGGTTTCGTCAACCAATCGGTGGTTTTACCAATCAGGCGGCGATTCAGCCAACCAGTCGGCGGTTCAGCCAATCGGTCGGCATTTCAGCCAACCAGTCATGGATAATTATTAAATACTGACTGGTACTTCCATAATTTTATTAAAGGAGACATAAAGTTTGACATAATCCTTATTTCATATATCGAATTGAAAATAACAAATCATCTGACCAAGTTTCATAACTTCCGAAGCAATCTAAGATATATTTTGTAATTATCAAATATTTTACTACTACTACTTAATAGTACCATGGGAGCTGCCATTTTGATTTCAAAACATGCAGATTATGACGTCATTAGCCCAGCAGGATGTTGGAATGCTTTGTATTTCTTTATAATCTACCTCAAGTTTTCTAGCTTGTGAAAAATAATACTTCTTTTGTTAGGGTCAAGGTAATTTGTGTGTACACTGTGTACGTATGAAATTATCTAAACATGCTGTTAAAAATTTGTCACATCATTTTGGAATAAAACTTGAATCACATTTATAAAGAAATACATTATAATCCTTATATCCCTATTGGGGAAATTATGTCATCATGCACAATATTTTGATATAGATTTGAACAAAATGGCAGCCCCCATGTGTCGATTTCAAACATGAATAACTTGAGATAAAAATACGATTTTGACTTGCTGTGTTTGGTAGTTGGTTAAGATTTGTATCCTCTATTACACAAAATAATAATTGTATCAAACTTTATGTTTCATTTAATGTAAGCCGGTGGCCTAAGTGCCCTCCCAATTTTCAGGAATCTGTAAGATATGCTCCACCATCATTTTGACATGTTGCCCTTGTCACCATTTTTTCTTAATTTGTCCATGCATCGGCCTCCCGTTAACAGACACATACACTTTTTAACACCTTTCTCGCCGGGGTGGCCACCACAAACACAAAACTAACTGGATCAATTATCTTACCGTATTCACCCAAAACACCGACCACGCCATAGTCGACAACAAAATGGCGGCAAATAAAAGCCAGGAGTTAACCTGATGAAACATATATTTCCACATTTCGCGCGCAGACGCAGAAGTGTGTATTGCTCGTTCGTTTTTCGTTGCGTCAGTTTCACATATGGCTGTATTCTTTTCCAACTCACAAGTTCTTATCCTGACATACGTTTCTGTGGTCGTTTCTGTCCGAGAATATCTGTAATATTGATTGGTTCCTTCAAGAGTACAACTTTCATCTGCTCTGACGTTATTATCTTCATCTGTTTCCCCGCGCTCAATCTTTATTTTATCCTCTTCACCATTGAAAACAGAATTTCCATTCATAGGTTTGTGACTGGCATTCCATTGGTCAACCCTGTTTTTCGGCAAAAACATGAAGCACGAGCAAGGTAAAGCAACTACGCCGATGAAGGTCGCGGTGATTTGGACCGTGACTCTCCAACCAAAATATTCCAAACATGTTTGGAAGAAGACGTTGAAGAAAATCACTCCTACGGAGCACAAATACAAAAAATTAAAACAAGGAAAATAAAAGGAAATTTAAAGATATAAAAGCGGGAAATAAAAGGAAATTAAGTGCATGAAATAGGAAAAACATGCAGGAAATATGAATGTCAATACGTAATCATTCATTTTATGAAAGGCACTGTAGGTCTATCCGGTCTGACGGTAAAGTCAAAGGTGAAGGCAACACTGTTGTTATTGTCATCGTCACAGACACGGCTGGCGTCGGTACGACGGTACCACAAGGCGAAATAGGACAACTGTACCCTGGTGTCACTGCAAAACCGACACCGCCTCCGACTGCCACCATCTGTGCCGCCGACACCGCAATGACGATGATATGGTATTGCTAAGCACCTCCCTGGTGACATCACGGGGTGACATGACATGATGGACCCGTCTGTCATAATGCAGGTGTTTTGGTTCTGGTTAGGAGTTCAAAGTCACAGAAAACAGTGCCACAGAGAGGGGGCAGGGGGAAAAATGACCTGAGGTCCTTGAGTATATTTTGTTTGGGGACCAAAAAAGTAAAATGGTTTTAAAAAGCACAAAAGTACATGGGTGATATCCCATACTTGACAATGGCAAAAGCGTCATAAAATATACTAAAACATGGATGAGGACCATGTTTTGCTTTTCATAATTTTTCAAGACATGATGGGCTCCAAAATGTTAGTTTGCTTCAGGGTCTCGCGATTCGCTTAAGGCGCTTACACAGACTGTACAGATTCACTAACGCAGACTGAGCTTACTTGGTTACTGCTGCTATACTTGCAATACGGGACGAACTTGTGAAGACTTTTTAAGAAAACACTATATGATAGTTAGTAAGATAAACACCTCACTCAGTGGGGTACTACTTGCAAGGCATTACTTGCAAAGTAATACTTGCAAGGCAATACTTGCATACTGTATAACAGCCATGCAGTGGCTATAGCGTATACTACAGTCTGATGTTATCTGACAATATGATAGTAAGCTTATTGCAATATTTTGTAGTATTTCTATAACGAAGGCAAATCCATATTTCCCGGGAGACAGTGAGGACATGTCCCCTACCATTTCTCACACTTTCCGGCAGAATTTCGAGAAAAATAAATACATAGGGTTGTAAAAAACACTGGCCTCCTACCGTGTGAAGCAAAAGTATGTCGCCAGAAAGTCTATGATTATAATATTTTGATATTATATGTAAACTTACCAATGGATACACCAAGCATAGACAAAGCCGTAGCACACACTCTATTCTTCCTAGGAAAGCACGTCAAAATGACACACATTGCGGAATGAAACACCATGTTGGTTCCAAAGCCGTAGCCAACGCCCAATGTCAGATACAAGTAATGGAACGAAGGCACAAATGACGAAAGGAACATGGACACGATGCAGAGAAGCACTCCCGTTACACACGTCATGCGGTAGTCAATGTACAACTCGATAAATGCCGTGAGTGAGCTGCAACCGTAGCCAAAGCCCCACATCAGAGAACCAATCCAACCTATAACATGTATACAGCAATACAATGAGAAAATGAAATGAAAATGTATTTGAGGTGACGACAGTGGGGTGATAAAGGCAACACTCCTATATCAGTTGCAGGGCCCTAACGAAGTAGGAGTGAACATTGCTCGGCGCAGGGTGGGGTTGGGGCATGATGGGGGAGCGTTAATAATGTCCAAATATATCCGTTACCTCTTTATTACCTCAAACTTTAACTGCGACGGTGGTTATGAATTGAAGAGGCTACAATCTTGGACAACACTATTCAGTGGAACACTTCAGCATCTTAAAGGCCTAAATATTTAGTGTTGTGTTTCAGAGAGAGTAATAGTTTATGCAAGCAGGACATTACACAAAGCAGAGAGGAATGACACAAATTACAGTGCATTCAAGCTAGAGCAACTTGCGATGAAATGGGCAATTACGAATAAATTCAAAGATTACTTGATTGGTCCAACGTTTACAGCTGTAACAGATAACAAGCCTCTGGTTCATCTAGATAAAGCTCAACTAAAAGCAACAGAGTAACGGTGGATAGCAGCATTAGCCAATTTCAATTTTGATATCAAGTATCGAAGTGGTCAAAGCATTGGAAATGCAGATGCACTGTCACGAAAATCTACAACTCTCACAGCGGAACCTGATGAATCTGATGAATCAGTAAATGAAAATGAGTTTTGGCCAGATGTGACTTGTTGTGTAATGGATACACACAGCATTGGTATACCTGTGCTTCCAGAAATAATAGATGTAAAAACAATAAAGCATGCACAAGAAGATGTACTCATAAATCCAATTTTGCATCTATTCAAGAAAGGACAAGATCCAACAAGGAATGAGATTAAAGATAACCATCCAACAACACGTGCAATACTAAAACAGTGGAGTCAACTTTTGATAAAGGATGGCATACTATGCAGAAAGTCCCAAGACTCAATCACAAAATAGGATGGACTTTAATTAGTGCTACCACAATTACTATTTGACAAAGCATTTGAACATCTGCATAACAGAAATGGTCATTTTGGTGTGGATCGAACATCTCAGTTATTCAGAGAAAGATTCTACGTTTCAAACATAGAAAGCAGTGTGAAAACAAAATGCAGGCAGTGTAAAACATGCTTTTTGAGGAAAATCAAAAATACAAAGGCACCTCTTGTTTCAATAGAGATATCAGTAACATTTGAACTTGTCACCATGGACTATCTCACATTACATAAATCAAGTGATGGTTATGAGAATGTCCTAGTAATAACTGATCATTATTCAAAGTTTGCAGTAGCAGTTCCGACAAGAGACCAGACAGTACAAACGACAGCTCAAGCATTATTGAAACCTCAAGATTACACTTAGATCAGGCAAGAAATTTTGAGTCTGAAGTAATAGCAGAATTATGCAAGTGCCATTACATTAAGAACAGTCGAACAACACCCTACCATTCTCAAGGTAACTAGCTACGTGAACGTTTCAACAGGAACCATGGTAGAGGAGGAGAAATGTCACTGGCCGGAGTATTTGGGAGAATTGACCGAGGCCTCCTACAACTGCACTCAACACAAAATAACGAGACTTTCACCTTAGTACTAAATGTTTGGAAGGAATCCCCGGCTTCCTATTGGTATACTTATGAGTGATCAGAGACAATGTGAGGGCAGCAGCTACTGGGTTGAGGACCATAAAAACAAATTGCAATTTGCAAACAAACAAGTTAAGAAAAATATGGAAAAGGTAAACCAGAAACAGAAACAGATGTATGATTCACATTTTAAGTGAAGAAAATGCCACTTTCACCCGGTGAAAGAGTGCTGATAATCAACAATGACCCCAAAGATTTCAAGAAAATTAAGAACCAGTGGGAACCTACACCATCTATTGTGATGGAGCAACCGATACCAGATGTTCCAGTCTATAGAATTAAAATTGAAGAAGGGGAGATGAAAAAGATTGTTCATTGAAACAATATCACACCATGCATAATTCCAATGACGAAAACAGAAAATGAAAGTGCTGAACAATCATCAACATCAGCAACAGAGGTACCCCTAAAATCAACAACGAATTGTTCATGTTGCGCATAAGGATGAACCTGTGCAAACTCATCAGATAAGGAGAATAAATGAAAGACCTAAACACAAGACTACAAATGAGGAGCCTAATTACATTATTCGAAAATCAACCACAGTAAATCAAGGAAATCCGGCCTACCTGTTACGTGAACCAATGTTCACAAACTGTTGAAAATCACTTGTAACATCTATGGCATGGCTTGAGAGAGATTTAGTAGCCAGGAATTTCAAAATTGAATCAGAACATGACAATTTCTGTCAAAGAAGCAGATACAGCAACATCTCTACGGTTTAATTTTTTTTTTTTTTTGGAGGGGGAGGGAGGGGGTAATTGCTGAAGCTAATGCTGTATGAACATGTATTTTAAGTATACCAGTACCTATTGAGAATTTCTTCAAAGTCATATCTTCCAAAGGATTTTATTAAATGAACCCCTTGTTTGTGCTGACATTTGTTAAAATGTGTGGCTATTATATAATAAATCATCAGACCTTTGTCAAAACATATTTTTAGTTCGCACATTAATTGGGCCTGTTTTTTAGTACACAAGTAACAAGAAATCAATATTTCATAAATTAAACAATTCCCTTCCAGCTCATTAAAAAGATACTAGCAGCTACCCCAGTAGTAGCAGCAATGGTTGCTGAGTACACTAGAACAAAAAGGCTAACAAAAACAACACATCAAGTACTAGTGAATATCCTTGTGGCTGATATGGGGAAAATGGGTAAGTTACACTATTTCTACCAGTAGTTATTCTAGTTAATTTACATGATCATTTACATGATCAGGCTTTCTTTATCTTTTCACGTCAGACAATATCAGGTGCCACTGGCGTAGCCAATCTCACAACAAAAAATCAATTACACATCAAAAATATATATGGTGGGTGGCAACTTATTGAGTGTTGGTCTCCTGCCCACCACCACCCACTGTACCTTTTATGTTTTGTTCATAGGCAATCAGATTTGCAGAAAATTTAAATTTTGTTTTATTTTATTTTTACTTCTGAAGCAATTCACTTTGATTAATGAGTCACGAGCTATCATAGGAAATGTGGTAGCCAGTTAAATTTGCACACATATGTATGTCAAAAATTGTTTATTAAGCTAGTAGTACATGCGTGACAGTTACTGCATTTGTTTTATATGATAAAACATGAAAACCGTTTGTATGATCAGCTGCCTTACATGGTATAAGTGTGACTGTCAAATGGTACAACATATAGGGGTATCTTAAACTTGCTCTAAGTAGGATCATGCAATTTGGTACACTTTTTCAATTAATGTGCCCCAAGCGTATGAATCGCAATAAAGCGTGATTCATTGTATGCAGAGCATAATGCCCCACGTTTGTTACAATACATGTTTTTACTTGCTTGCTGGATATATGCCTACATGCTCTGCCTTGATGTTGCTTCAAGTATTGGATCGAAAATTATTTTCTCTTTAAATTGTCTTTATATGAGGTTATATAATAGAAATAAAGGATGATGCAGTATCCTTTAAACCCAAATAATGTGCACTCGGCTGTGAAAAATGATTCAATAATAGGTTCAGATTTGCCCATTTGTATTTACATTTTTACTGCCTTAAAAACATTTGCATGTCAAGGATATTGCATTATCCATTATTTCTAAACTGAAAAAAGTATTATCTTAATACTAGAATAATGTAATTGCCTCTCGCTGTTGCAGTCTGGGATCGATTCTCCTAAGGGCTAGTGCTATAAGTGAACAAGGTTGCCAAGTACCTATTGCCAAGACATGACTGCCCTGCAGGTTTTTGCTCCTGGTTTCCTCCTGCGTTCTAAAATCGGACACCTCATATTTCTATCCGTATTATCTGGTTCTCAATGTGTTTAATCAAAATTTGTTTTTTACTAGTAAAAGTGAGGACAACACTTCATACTTTTTTGATATAAATCGCCTATTCAACAGAATACATGCATTCACATTTGAATGATCAGACTACACATGCATGCCTGTCTTTATAATGGATATTTGAGGTATGTAAAATTTGAGGTTCTCACACTTTAGGGTTATTGAGGGTCATATTTTTAGGACAAGCAAGGCACCTTTTATTTTGACAGAACAAAACTTATTACATTTTAAGGAAAAATAAAAATGCAGGTTGCCTGGGAGAAAAAATAAGATTTAGTTTACCATCAATTCTACATAACGTTTCAACTTTGAGCAAATATAATCATTTTTGCATTTTTAAAATTGCATGAGATTTGAATAATTTATTTTCTTTAAAATTGCTCTTTTATGCCAACATTTTTGTGGTATGATGCAAGTTTAAAATAAATGGACAGCTGACCCATATTCTGCTGAACTTTATCACTTTTTTTTGTGACTCATTTGTATTCATTTTCAGGAAGTACATTGAGATGTACAGGGAATAAAAGTGCATTGACCCATCTTCATTTTAATGAAAGGGCTTTGAATGTTCAAATATTGTCAGATGTTTATGTAATGCTCAAATTTCTCATAACATCCTACAAATGTCTTAGTAAATAATTGGGTCACTACAATTGTTACTTGAAGGAAGGTAGTCAAATCCCTTGTAGCCACCTATAAGTCTGAATAAATGGTTCACGTGTAATGGACTACAATTGTTACTTGAACGAAGGTGGTTGAAATCCCTTGTAGCCACCTATATGTCTGAATAAATAGTTCACGTGTAAGGGACTACAATTGTTACTTGAAGGAAACTGGTTCAAATCCCATGTAGCCACCTATAAGTCTGAAAAAATGGTTCACGTATAAGGTACTACAATTGTTACTTGAAGAAAGGTGGTTAAAATCCCATGTAGCCACCTATAAGTTTAAATAAATGGTTCACGTATAAGGGACTACAATTGTTACTTGAAGGAAGGTGGTTCAAATCCCTTGTAGCCACCTTTAACTCTGAATAAATGGTTCACGTGTAATGGACTACAATTTTACTTGAAGGAAACTGGTTTAAATCCCATGTAGCCACCTATAAGTCTGAAAAAATGGTTCACGTGTAATGGACTACAGTTGTTACTTGAAGAAAGGTGGTTCAAATCCCATGTAGCCACCTATAAATCTGAAAAAAACAATTGTCACTTTAAATAAATGGTTTGAATAAATGGTTCACGTGTAAGGACTACAATTGTTACTTGAAGGAAACTGGTTTAAATAAGGTACTAAGTCTGAAAAAAAATATAAGATTACAATTGTTACTTGAAGAAAGGTGATTTAAATCCATTGTAGCCACCTATAAGTTTAAATAAATGGTTCACGTATAAGGGACTACAATTGTTACTTGAAGGAAGGTGGTTCAAATCCCTTGTAGCCACCTATAAGTCTTAATAAATGGTTCACGTGTAAGGGACTACAATTATTACTTGAAGGAAGCTGGTTTAAATCCCTTGTAGCCACCTATAAGTCTGAATAAATGGTTCACGTATAAGGGACTACAATTGTTACTTGAAGGAAGGTGTTTCAAATCCCATATAGCCACCTATAAGTCTGAATAAATGGTTCACGTATAAGGTACTACAATTGTTACTTGAAGGAAGGTGGTTCAAATCCCTTGTAGCCACCTATAAGTCTGAATAAATGGTTCACGTATAAGGGACTGCAATTGTTACTTGAAGGAAGGTGGTTTTAAATCCCTTGTAGTCACCTTTAAGTCTGAATAAATGGTTCACGTATAAGGGAATACAATTGTTACTTGAAGGAAGGTGGTTCAAATCCCTTGTAGCCACCTATAAGTCTGAATAAATGGTTCACGTATAAGGGACTACAGTTGTTACTTGAAACATTTAAGCTCAAGTTGTTGCAACCTTTTAATAGATCTTTAAATGCAAAGTACCCTAAGCATACAAGAATGTTTTCACAATGTACATTTTCAAAAAAGAAAATCATTTTCGAAATTTCGTGCAAGTCTCAATATGCTTTTCGACCTCAAAAGTATATAGTAACAAACTGATGTCACAAATATAACTAGTGCTTTTTAAAAAGATTTGTCAGCCATCCTGGATTTCACATAATATTTGTAGTTACAACATTGTAGTCTCACTTTTATTCACACTCTTGACACTTTTATATTTTGAAAATGGATTTAATACACGTTTTATTGTGTAACAATTTTTATTATAGTTTAATGGTTCACGTGTAAGAGACTACAATTTTTACTTGAAAAATTAAGCTTGGTTGGTTGTTTGTATATAAATTGAATAGATTGGACAGGTTTACAAGTTCAATACAGATTCAAAAAACGTTTATGATAATTGATTTCAAGAGTTTTTTTACTGTTTTGTGTCACTTCTGCACAATTAGAATTATACCATGTAGCACCAGAATTGGTGTTACAATTCTAACACCATGTGTATTACTTTTAACACTTACTGGGAGTCAGGAGAGGACTACCCCCATGGGTTAAAATGTATCAATACCTTACCTGGTGTTACTATGATACCGATTAGTGTCAAAGTAACACCAAGTAAGGTGTTGATACATTTTAACACCCATGGGTGTAATCCCCTCCTGACTCCCAGTAAAGTGTTAAAAGTAACACCCATGGTGTTAGATTTAACACCATAGTTTTAGCAGTGTGTGTGTGTGTATGTATGTGTGCCTTTTTTGCGTCATTTTCATATAGTGCAGATCCCCAAAAAAGAGGTTTGCTCTGTTAAGTTTGTATTGCTGGTCTAACCCTACCAATTTTAGTTCGAAGTTTCCCCCGGGATTTTAAGTGTGTTTGTGTAAGCTACTATTGAGCCAGCAATAATACGAAGGTTATACATCAATTGAATCATGAACTTTGAAAATGATTAAGTTCATTGTGAAGCATCTCGTGAAGCATTTCGTGAGGCCCGTGAAGCATCCCGTGAAGTATTCCTGTTTCTAGATATCATATCTAAATCACATTAAGTGACTGGCAGGCTGGTATGTTATGCTGGTAATTATTCACCCACACAGTAGTAACATACACAAACATCCAGCATCCAAAACGTGGAGGCTCTGGAATGGGACAACCATGTGCGTGAGGTTGGGCAGTGCAGTACTTCAGATTCTCTCAAAAAACAAGGAGAACTTTTGGAAGACATGGAGAAACGAGATCATGTGATTAAATTACATAAAGATTATGACGCGTAGTCCTTTGAATTAAGTTCATTCATTGTCGTCAGCTAGAAGCTGGGGTCCAAGGGACCATACCATTCACTATTAAAACTGTCAAGTACCAGTATATATTATTCCAAATTCGCTTAATGGAAAATTTCCGAGAAGTGGGGTGACATAACGATCAGGTGGGTGATATATGACCCCGTGCCTGTAGCGCCTCCATTGGTAATGTGAGGGGGTAGGGGATGGGTAAGGGATGATCCAATGGACCTTGATAATTATTTCTGAAAAGTGGGATGGGAAAGATCCCCTGAAAGCATCTGAGGAGTTGAGAATGAGGAGAAGGGTAGAACTCCCATGGGGATTACAGTCCTTATTCTGACAGATTTTGATAATTACAACAAAATCTTCATATGATGAGATTAAAAATGTCCTTACCTGTTTCAAGAGCCGTTGCATTTAGATCCCTTTGTAAGCTAACAAACAGAAAGTTATACGCTAGAACAGGTGACATTGTGGCCATGAATATAAAAAAGGACGAAGCTGTAATGAACCATCCCCAGTTTCTTTGAAGACCCAACAATAACCTTTGACCGAGCCTTGGAATTTCATTGTCTTGAACGCGCACAGGTTTCATTGTTCCAATTCTTTACGTCACCACAGCACAACAGGGTGATACGCGTAAAGCAGCGTTGCCGGTCTGTTCAGAAATGTGAACACAAAAAAAAAAAGTTTTTATGAAGATTTTAATTCATTCGTATTAATTAACTGACCGTATGCGTGGCGTAGCTCTGTCACGGTGCATTAAAAAGTCTCCATTAGTACCACGTTTAAATAAGATTATATGTAAAATTGTGATATGAATTCCTTGGTTGGTTTACCAAGTTTTAAAACGTCCCAACAGACCTTCATTGCTAATATACAGACCTCAAACAGTCAGGGAGAATCCTGGACTTTTTGGTGTAATAAAAAAATACACCAAAATTTGAAGCTTCGTATTTATTAAGATCCATGAAGGCTGCCATTTTAACTTGTGATAAGATTATATCAATGGCATTTTTACTAAGAGAACGGTAGTATTTGTGTAATGTTACATATGATGCATGTACTCAGTATCGGCGATGAATAAGCCAACTCAGAATTATGTGTCGAGAGGGCTCTTCAAAGGGTCAGCGACCTGTCATCGGAAGTCTTTTGTTATTTTATCGCGAAGTCCACGATAAAATTAAAAAATCCGCGGTCAAATCTAATGAATATTCATTTGATTTTGGGTTTTCCTTTTAAAAATACCCCCGCGTTCTTATTAAAAATCCCCATTGACTTTACATTATCACTAGTTAAAATGGCGGCCTCTATGGATCGTGTAATGAATACGGAGCTCACAAGTTTTGGTGTATTTATTATTAAACTAAAAAACCAGGATTCTCCCCTACTGTCAAACGTCATGTATCCATTACAATCTCAGTTCAGTACGTTATCAACAAAGGAAGACTGCTCACACGTACGCGTTCGGATTCAAATTTCAATTTAATTAATTTTGTCTAAACAATTTAGTGCATTATTAGGTATGAAAAATATATTTAAAAATAGCTGTAAAAGCCACACTACTAGTGTTATAGGCTGCATAGGAAACATCTTATTTTTTGTTGGTTCTTTATTCTTTGATAACAAAATCTTGCATCCCTTAGTCATAAAACTCTTACCGATTTCAAGAAACATTTTGAGACAGTTTTTTAGGACTCCCCATGTGTCTTAAAAATGAATTTCCAGTCTGTCATATCTGTTTTTTTATTAGCAAAATCAACATAAATCAAAGTATTTGCAATTTTTATCAATAAAATTGAATTTTCGGGTGAAAACATCTTTCAAAAAAAAAAGTTAATTGTTATATAGTCATGTACTAAATATCCCAATAAATTAGATAGAGGCTGCAAATTAAACGACTGTTTTAAGTCTAATAAGGCTTTCAAAATAGCTTCAAGTTTCATCGATTTTGAACCTCAGTGGGACAGTTTTTGAACATTTCATGCAGTGAATGGATTGCTAAGTAATATATCTTGCAATCTTAAGACTTTCGTGACCAGAGATGTTAGAGTTTTTAAATGAGAATACAAAATATGAGGTCTTACCTATGTAGAGTAACACTAATGACCCCCATGGTTGTCATTTCAAGTATAAAATAAATACGTCACCGAATTGTTTTGGGTGTAACTATAGAAACAGGGGTGCTCATGTAACCAGCCTTTCGCATGGGGAGAGTCGCCGAGGGAAATATTTGAACCCTTTAGCACATTTTCTTGACCTTTTTACCATTTTATTATTACCATTTTACTTTTTCTTGGGGGGAAGGGGGGGGGCACGACCCTGGCGACCCCCTCCCTTGGCTACATCCAAGAGAATACAGGTTCACTTTGAAGTATATACCTGGCTGCCGGTGTAAAAGTAAGTTCCCCCCCCCCTTGTAAATTTTGACTCCCCGGCCCTTATTTCGTATAAAATTTGGGCCCCCAGACAATTAAGCCATAGCCATCTAGTAAATTTGATCCCACCTCATAGTAAAAACAGTCTGCTAGGAAATTTGGGCCCGGCTCTTCTCTCCTACGCAATTTGGAGACAACAACTTGTCCCCCTTCTGCAGGAAAAATCTCCTTTTCTCCCTTCGTACTAAAATCTCCGTTTTGCGTAAAGCACGCCTCTTCTTTCTTTAGTGTCTTAGCTTATCACATTTTAGCTTATCACTTCAATACACAAAATTAATTAATGGAAGGAACCGTACAGTCATTCTTAATAATTCATGATAAGATTGACAAATCAACATCAAATTTGGACAAATCTCATTTAAATGACGTCTCATGGCCATAATTCACGTGAGCATAATAGACTAATCAAATTCTGGGGAATCATATTCGTCTGCATAATTTACTAGCGTATGAGATCAAGCCCATTAAAATACAATTTTACACAATGATCAACAGTATATGCATACACAAATAAGCACTTCACTCACTGAGAGTTAATGAAAGTGTAATTTTGTTGGAAAATTCCATACTAAACAGAAAACTTCTTTCGAATAAACTGTATCCTCTCCATTCACACAACTTTTGCGATATGCAAAACTAGTTGTCTCATTCACAGATAACAAGGGATTTGCTGCCGAAAGTTCTCGATACTATTTTCACATTTTGTGCAGTTAGGTCAACGGCACAATTTCATACCATTATTAAGCTCTCCGCACTAAACATCAACGTTTTCAATTTTGAACGATTTCTGCCTCTTTTTGTCCTGTTTTTGTGTTTCAAATGTGCACAAATATTTCTTATGTTTCGTAAATGTTGAGGGAATGTGAACCCAAACAAACATACAATGTTTCGTTCACAAAAACAATATTTTGACGTGCGCACTAGGCCTGGGGGCTACAACTACATGCATTGAACGTGATGTTATAAACGTGCGTGAAGCAAAGTTTTAACTTCAAATCTTACCTGGTTATGGCCTAATTCTTAATTGCGACAGTCTGAAGAGAAGACAGTTCGGATCCTCTTGGAATATAACAAAACATCCCCATAAGAAAAGAATTATCCAGACAGAACAGTTGGGACGTTCACGCATATTTAATATTTAGATTAATATGTATTATAGGCCGAATGATGTCACATTCTCTGGTTAAATACTTTACGTGTGCATATAACACACATCGCTTACACAATTCACCTTACCATTATGTAGGGCAGGTCCCTGGTTTATGTACATACGTGTAATGTACTTACTGTACTATTATGTACGTGCGTACAAGCCTATGAAGTTTTCCCTGCAGCTGACTGGTTGGTTAGTAAAAAGGAAATTTCCCTGGCATTTTATTAGTTAAAGTACCCTGATGTTTCACGTTCGGCTAAACTCGGTTTTGAAAAGGTTTATAGCCAGCTTGGAGTATAATACTTGTTGTTGATAATTCGTTTGGGCGATAGACTTGGGGTTAAAAACTATTAAATAGGGATACCCTGAATACCGCAATTGGGGCTATAAAATCACCAAAGCGTAAACAACCAAAATCCGTTCGAGTTCACTACACATTACACGCATGAAGCTGGCCTGCAGTGATATTATCCACAATAACTTGCCAATCAACGAGAAGTTATTTGTTTGCGTAAAGTTGATGCATAAAATCGCTAGTTTATTCTTGCGGTCCATCTTTGACAGAGGACTACAAAATAAATTCTAAAGGATTACTTTAGTGGTCAAGTATGTCCATCATATATGAAAGAGACTTCAGAAGAAACAAAATAGCGCAAAAAGTGTTTAAAAATCTTATTCCGCTAAAAAGATATTCAAGTTTAAAGGAATACCCCCATGGGTTTTTTTTGTAAAATTTTATTTGAAAAAGCATACTTTTAGAGCCAATTTAATATACAAATCAGGTTAATATCATATTCCGTTCAGGAAATATAAATTTTGGAAGATTTTCCTATTACATTTTAAAGTTTTTGTACAGTATGATGAATTCGTGTTTGATGATGTCATAGAGGCAATTCAAATCCAAATGTTTATGTATTTCTTTGAACGTTAATTGGTTGTTTCTGTATGTTATGTTTATGTTTATGTAATTATATAGCGCTCAATATCTATACAATGCACATTCAGCGGCGCTGTACAGAAAATAAATAAAACTGTTCATGAAGTTAATAAAGTTTATAGGTTAAAGATAAACACAAGCAATTATACAAAATCCTGGGTGAGAACAAAAAAGTTTTTAGTTCCTGTTTGAAATTGTTGTAGTTATTGATGCAACGAAGAAAAGATGGCAAACTATTCCATGTGACAGACAGCAAACGACCTGTCTTTAAATGTTCTGCGTTTTGTGAGAGGAATGTCGAGGAGAATGCCCATGGCGTAGAAGAAGAGCATAAACCTCTTTGAGCTGTACGTTTAATGATGAGTTCTTTAAGATATGAAGGAGCCAGACCATGAAGACATTTGTAGACGTATGTTGCAATTCTAGATCTTATTCGGGATTTTATTGGTGACCAGTGAAGGGAGCGAAGAGAGTCAGTAAAACTATCCAACTTTCCTCTCCCTAGAACCAGCTTGGCAGTCATGTTCTGGACCCGTTGCAACTGTTTTATATCACAATCAGGAAGATCATAGTACTTGGGCCACCCCCTCCCTTCTGTCTACCTGGGCCTCTTCACTCATCACACAACTCAAACCCACCCTAACCTCTTCATCAATCTCCACAACCAAATCAAAGACCAACTCTCAAACTACACCTCCATCTATACTGATGGCTCCAAGGAAGGCAATAAGACAGCTGCTGCTGCCGTCATCCAAGACATCACCCTCAGTAGCAGCTTTCCCGACTACTCATCCATCTTTTCAGCCGAGGCTAAGGCCATTCTCCTCGCCCTCAACTTGATTGAGTAATCTCCGCTCAGCCACTTTGCCATTTTCTCCGACTCAAAGGCTGTTCTTACTTCTTTACTCAACCTTGAATGGAAAAATCTTACATGCCACCTGCTCCTCTGGAAAGTCCTTTCTCCCACCCTCTGCAGGAAAAGCGTTCTTTTCTTCTGGATACCCAGCCATGTTGGCATCCCTGGCTATGAAAGGGCTGATGCAGCCACTAAGCTTGCCCTCAACCTCCTCCTTATCCTTTTCCCAAAACCCTCTCTGACATCAAACTGCGTATCGCTTCCCTTGTTCGTGACTGCTGGCAAACCTCATGGAACTCCCAAATTGATAACAAACTCCATGTCATCCAGTCCACAATTCCAAACAAGTCCACCATCAACAACCTCTTTCGTATCGACAACGTTCATATTACCCGTCTTAGAACTGGTCACACCCACCTCACTTACTCCCACCTCCTTATTGGCTCCCCAACCCCTCTAAAACAATTGCCATTGCGCCCTAACAATCCACCACGTTCTCCTTGCTTGCCTACTGTACAACCTTCCCAGAGCTTCCCTCGCTCCCCACAACTCAATTGCTGAGTTCTTTAAGAAAAATCCTCCGAATAAAATGATCTCCTTCCTTTACATGATTCCCTATACAACCATATTTAATTCTCCTTTTCCACCCCCTCTCTACTTTGTTTTTGCTTCAACCATGCACCTCCCCTCTCGATCACAGTTTTCTGACCTTTTGTTTTTGAATTTGTCTCATTCTCCCCCTGTTTCCTTTCCTTCCAACCTCTAAAATAATCTGACCTCGCAGGCACAATTTGACCCTTGTTGTCGTGGTGCCGTTAAGCCCTCATCAAACAAACAAACAAGGTGTTTGAGTAGTCGAGGTGAGGTAAAACCAGAGATGAGGTAAGTTTTTGGCAAATATCAATTGTCTAGTACTTCCCTATGCTCCTGATCCTACTGAGGTTGAAGAGTGCAGTTTTACATTTAGTCTGAATCTGTTGGCGAAATGACAGTGATTCATTCCAGTAAACTCCAAGATATTTGATCGAGATAGATTTTTTTACTTCGATACCACTCACCACCATGGAATGGGAGTTGCACTTTTGTAGTTAGTGTTTGCTACCAAACAAGATAAACTCTGTTTTACGAGGGTTGAGTTTTAATTTGTTTGAATTCATCCAAGAGTAAAGTTCAGATAGGCAACTTTCCAGGTTTAAAATGGCATCTCTTTCAAGTTCTCCTTTGGGTGTATATGCTTCATAGAGAGCATGGTCGTCAGCATATCCCATGACATTGATGTCAAAGGCTTTAATTACACCACCTAACGGGCTGGCATAAGCGGAATACAACACTGGCCCAAGTATTGAGCCTTGGGGTACAGAGAAGTTTGTGTTCTTGTAATCAGAAGAACTGAGTATCCTGAACAGAAACATAAAATGATCTGTTTGACAGATAGCTTTGGAACCACGACAGTGCGTCATCCTGTACTCCATACATGTTGCTTAAAGTCTTCAAAGAATGGCGTGGTCGACGATATCAAATGCCGCGGACAGATCGAGACCAACAAGTGCTATAACTGTTTGATTTTCCATGGCTGCCAATATGTCACAATGTATTTTCATAACTGTCGTCTCTGTACTATAATTGCTGCGGTAAGCACTTTCATATGACGGTAGAAGGTCATCATTTGAGAGATGATCATTGAACTGTAGAAGTGCGCATGTTTCCACTACCTTTGACACATATGTGAAATTAGATATGGGTTGATAATCCAATGTTAGAAACAATTTTCCAAAAGTTTTTGAAGTAGGGTATATTTGGAAATGTATATAAATGCCTAACTTTTATCAATTTATTTTTATAGCAAGTTTTACCAATAAAAGGATGATATATTTTAATAAAATAACATAACTTTTTGGGAGAATGTGTTGCTGCGATTTCTTACTGAGACGTTTCCTATTTGTTTATTAGCATTTTTGTGAACCTTAAAATTTGAATATCTCCTGGTAGGAATAACATATCAACATGATTTTTGTAATAAATTGTTTCTAAAAATTTATGTTTCTAATCTCACATTCCTAATAATTGTTACCGTATTTTTATTTTTTGACTATTCAAATATTTTTCACCGAACTTTCTTCAGGCGGTATAATATTAATACCCTTCCTAGATTAAGTGTTACTACTTTTTGACATATCCCGTGCTTTTTTTTATATGTTTTATGGCAGAACAAAATATGATAGAATATACAAAGAATTTGAGAAATCTGAGGTTATGATATCACAACTAGCCTGATCTCAGTCGTTTCTACACAAATGCAACCAAACGTTAAACTTAGCTATCTCCGTAACGGAATAAGATTTTTGAGTACTTTCTTCACTATTTTGTTTCCTGTAAGTCCTCTTTCACATATGATATACTTTTTTGACCCTGACATTATTCTTTAAAATATTTAAGTAATATTTTGTTATAATGATTGCCACTATAAGGGTATTTGTGGGATGCTATTATTGATTAACTGTGTTTCATTTATTTGCGATAATTCATTATTTGCTCAGAATGGCTAATATATCAGCCAGTTAGCGGCATGAGTAAAATATATCATAGGTAAAATCATGTCTTATTGTAAGGATGCAAAGTCCATCTTGATTTTATACAGCAGTATTTTGCTGTTGGTTTGTCGGTTTATGATTTCAATTTCACTCAAAAGCAAACATTGTGAACAAAATATACATCATATTGCAGTTGAGGCTTAAGTTTTTTAGGCTTACTTGAAAAACATTTTTCACATATTTAAAATATATTTAAGCTCCAATACGCAGTGGGGCAACTTGAGTCCTGGCATTCCTGGAGGCCCGTAGGAATTTTGGCCTCTGCAGCGATTTGTCGAAACCAGTCTTATACCCACCCCTAAAACATATATTGAGCTTCTACATCATTGATGTTCTAGCTTCACAACGATATTAATGCTCCCGTTTGCATTTCCCCAAAATACAATCAACATCAAACATGTATTTCTTTCCTAGTCGAATTAACTAGCCATTAAAACAGGCTTGTAACCAACCCAAAATATATGTTGAATTACTACATCATTGATGTTTTAGTTTTAATTAGCGATAGACCGCACGGTTAGACTTTTATGCAGTCGTCAAAATTTAGCATGCTGTAATTGGAAAGTTGATGAGGAAGTTTGAACATAAACCTAATTCTCGGAGAAGGAATAAATTATCTCTTTTTTGAGTCAATGTTTTGCCATGTTTTATGTTTAAACGTTATTTAGGGAAAACCTTACTGGTCCTTTTAGCATTCTTATCTTAACACAGGTAACTTAGAAGTAAAACTCTTACATAGCTATAGAGCACACTGAAATTCAATTACAAATTTGTCCTTACCTCTGCAAATAATTTGAGTGTTGTAATATAAAAAAATATAAAAAATTGGGGGGGGGGAGACTTTGACTGACAAAAGGCTACCAATTTTGAAAAATACAAGCTTCATCTTATCGTGACTGCAGCAAACTTTAACACTTTCGACAAAAAATTAAAAGGAAATAGATTTTATTTTTATAAGCCATCTTTCCCATTCATAAACCTGACTTATTCTTAGATTACCTAAAATTATGTTATTATTTCTTTCTCTTGCTTTCTTCTATTCCATAAAAGTTGTTATAAATATTTACAGCGAGTGATAAGCAAGCAATGGTTTGAGAAAATAGAGGAAAACGATACTGTGTTAGTGTGGAAGTTTACTCGAAGGGAGGAAGTATACACAATTAGAGTATTCATTTTTATTTTAAGTTCTTTTTTTTTTACGCACGCTATACTAAACAATAAGGATTGCTGATTTTGTTTTAACTTACTCAGCTATTTTCTCTTATCCGGGCGAATCAAACATTTTGAAAACTATGGCATATGTTGATTTTGATCATCTTTATAAAATCAGGTCAAATTTTGATCTATTGCCGGTAAGGAAATAAAGAATATTTTTGCCCAAAGTTGGCCGTTTTAACGTTAGTGTTAATCGAGAGTAGTATTTGTTTTCACCGACAACTCAATTGCGCACGCATTGTGACGTCAGACCGAATACTCGAATAGGGAGGCTGTAAAACGTAGATCAGTTTTGATATCGAACCATACCGTACCCTAACGTAACACTGTAGATACTACAATATTTGTTATTGTATGTTGTAACGTTAGGCTAGGCTGCCTGCGACCGTCCAGCCACAGGTGTTTCTAGCGTTATGGCAACCTATCTACTTATTACATATATATAACAAGGTAGGTGACCTCCTACCGCGACTTTCGGAGCTATATGAAAGTTCCCTTTTTTAACCACTCGCGAGTCTTAATTACATTTTTTACTCAACTCACATTTGCCGAAGACTTCCTTCTTCGTGTATAAGCCACAGTTGTTGTTATTTTTTTTCTATGAGATAAACAAACGAAGACTTTCCTACCCAATCAACAGTCATGACAGTGTAAATGCAAACCAAAAAAATGTTGCGATGCCGTCATGAAAAGCAGTACTTCAATGACGTCATCGCAACATTTCTTTGGTTTGCTGAAAATTGTCGGGCATTTACACTGTCAATGGGGTAGAAAATTCATCATTTGTACATCTCATCACAAAAACAAAATAAATACTGTGGCTTATGAACGACGAAGGAATCTCCGGCAAATGTGAGTTGAGTAAAAGAAAGGTAATTAAGATTCATGAGTGGTCAAAAGAAGGAATTTTTATGTATGGTTTGAAAGTAGGAGATGATCTACCTTGTTATATATATGTATATATATATATATATATATATATATATATATATATATATATATATATATATATATATATATATATATATATATAAATATATATATATATATATATATATATATATATATATATATATATATATATATATATATATATATATATATATATGTATATATGTATATGAATATATATATATATATATATATATATATATATGTATATATATATATATATATATATATATATATATATATATATATATATGTATATATGTATATCTGTATATATGTATATATGTATATATATATATATATATATATATATATATATATTTATATATATATATATATATATATATAAATATATATATATATATATATATATATATATATATATATATATATATATATATATATATATATATATATATATATATATATATATATATATATATATATATATATATATATATATATATATATATATATATATATATATATATATATATATATATATATATATATAAATGAATATATACATATATATATATATATATATATATATATATATATATATATATATATATATATATATATATATATATATATATATATATATATATTTATATATATACATGTATATTTATATATATACATATGTATATTTATATACATATATATATATATATATATATATATATATATACATGTATGTATATATATATATATATATATATATATATATATATATATATATATATATATATATATATATATATATATATATATATATATATATATATATATATATATATAATATATGTGTGTGTGTGTGTGTGTGTGTGTAATAAGTATATAGGTTGCCATAACGCTAGGAATTCCTGTGCGTTCAGCTAGCCGGATCTTTAGGTCTTAAAGTTAACGCCGTCTAACGCTAGATTAAAGTAAGTGTTCATTCAATTACTGTACGCATAACTAGTCTACAGGTCTATGCCTAATTTTGTTTTTTGAGGATTGAAATTGCATGAGGATTGTAATTTGGAGAACATTGGCCATCATATTTGTGCTGTGAACCGCTTCATCCGTTACATACAATGTGACTAACGAGTAAAGTTAGGACTAACGCTAAAGAAGAGAGTGACGTCAAGGCCGAGTCGAAACTCATATACCTACAGTGTTACAAAATCGTGATACTTTTTTAAGTCACCCACTCATGTTGGTTCCAAGTGAGAGCAATAGAGAGTCAAGCATTTGAGAAGAAAAAAAATGACAAAGAAATGTGTAAAATAAGTACTCTACGCAAATTGTTTGATTTTGAAATTTGTTATTACGGATTTCATTCTATCGTTACTTTTTGTGCACTTTTAGTTCATTTTTTGTTGTTGTTGTATATGTCATTAATATAACAACTTTGATTTTGACGTCATCCAAGGATCAAGTTCGAAAACAAAACTGACAAACCATGCACACGTGCACAAAACGTTCAGGTACTTTTCGCGATACCGGTACGGTACCGTATACCATGCCGATGCGTTTATTACTCATTGTGTTTGTCTGAACATGATAGATTGAAACGTTAAACTTACAGCATTTTAAAGGAATTACTTCCTAGCTTTGTCGATGCCGTTATGCATTACGTTTAGACACTAGCCTATAGTTGGTGAAGTTCGGCCATCACCGTAGGCCTATCAATACTTAATAATAAATTAACGTTAGCGATGGGCATAGCCACATTACGTCCCGGTTTTGTGATAATTATTGTTGTGGGCCGTTTGATAAAGGCTACCCAAATGCACACGTGGTCGGACATCTGTGGTCCTAGAGATTTTCAATGTAATATTAATTCAGATGGATCTAGGCCTAGTTAGTGAATCCTAGTTTATGGTTGGGATTCTCGGGTAGTATGAAAAAGGACTGAAGAATTACCAGCTTAAGTTATTCAAACTCAGACCTAAGCGTTAGACCTACATTCTTGCAAGACCAAATGCAAGTTAGAACTTGACTAACAAGAATTCAGGCTATGACTTGCTTCAGATTAGCTGTCCAGACCTAACTTGATTTAAATGGTGGTTTGTTGTGTATACTGCTTGAATTTTAAACAAAATTTTGTAAACAATTAATGAGAAATACTGGAAACTAATATTTGTGAATATCATTTACGCAAAACATAAGGTGAAGGCAAATAACTATGTACGCTACACAGTAGCTCTATGACACATGCTGTCATTGTTACAGTTGCGTTCATTTTGATAGGAAAAGCTATTAACTCTTATTATCAGTTTATCATGTTCAACCCAATGAATTCGGTAGTTGTTCTATGCCTATCTCAAACCTATGAAGCTGTCTGGTGTTGCAGATAAAAACATTAAATAATTTAATTGCGTGTAGCGTTAGGTTTTACAGGTTAGAAAGGTAAACATTGTAATTAATACAGAAAATATGTATCAATTGACCCAAACAACTGGTACAGGTTACATGAAATGGTGTGTAAATTCAGGTGTTTAATACAGATAGAACACATATCTGCCATAAACTTCTAAAAAGTATTCCTATAAATTTTCATGTACATTTATGATAAAAGAATAGTACTTCATTTTGGAGGTAACCAATTTACAAAAGAGTAAGTAAAAGTTTTGACATCACAATTTTGATATAAATAAGTTACGGCAATAGTCACCTGTAGAAATTTAACTTTAACAACTGACAATCAACTTTGCACTATAAATCCTCTACTTAACTGCTATAAATTCTCCACTTATCACTACAGCTTTAGCTGAAATCAGCAAACTTTGTGAAGTGATGTTGATGTAGGTATTGATATACCACAGAATGTTATTATTTCACAATATGAGTTTTTAAAAAAGAAACAAAAATCAACAAAATTTTAGGTTCTTCCTATGCAGCCTAACAATATAGATCACCAGGGTTGTCAAGTGTGGCCTATAGTCAATCAGAAACCCTTACTAGTTAATTAGCGTGCGTAAAAAAAGAATTTTGATCAAATGCCTGGATGGCCAAATACTTGAATCTGCCAGCTGGTCAGCCTGTTTAGACCTTGTTTGATGGGTGTTTTGTTGATAGGCACATGCCAACTATAAAACTAATTAGACCTATCTTGGTCTCAGAGCTAACAATTGTAATGCTGTATTTCAAGCATGGCCTTTTTATCATAACAGACATTTGCTATTTTCTTTTGTTTTTAATTAGCTGACGTTTTTTTATTTTGTTAGTGACTGCTGACGTGTATTGATACACACAGGCCATACTATCTGACTATACAATATATTCTAATCCAGTAAATGTTGTTAGTGTACACATGACAAATTTCTCGTAGTAAATGCGTGTGTACAGTGAGTATGTGACTACTAAGTAACCCCACTATAACATATATAAATGATCTGGAAACCATCTTTCTTGAGTCTGTGGGAAGATGGAGATGATCCCTTAATGACAAAACAACAAAAGTAAACAACAAATTGCAACGAAACAAAAAGTAATATTATAAGCTTGAAATGAACATGTTGTTACACATTCTAATTAACAAATTGATGAGGAACTTGAAGCTTTCTCACATCAATACCATGGTAATGTACATATATAGGCCATAACGTTAGACTACCTAATTGCAAATGATTTTACACAATGTAGGCCTAGGTTAAAGTTACACTAACGGGACATTACTTTAGCCTGGCTAGCCAACACAATGGCCTATGATTACCCCGGAAACGCTTTTTGAAAGCAATAAATCGCTACATACATGTCTGAATAAAGTAAGATTTGATAAGCAACTTATTCTTGTTCCTAAATAAAACTGAAATTATTGCCCATATTTGTCAGCGTTTACGTCGGTCAATAAAGCCCAGGGTTAAACTAACGACGTACACACGGCGTTAGCTTCATACTGTTCAACACCAATTGTCACAATTAACATGATTAAGATAGTACATTATTTGAGGTCTACTTAGTTGTTCAAGAAATCTACTAGCCTTGATTATTTATTCCTTCTCATAAAAGTTGTTCGCGTAGTATTTTTCCTGAAATATATTTAGGTCTAAGTTAGTAAGCGCGATGCATGCCTGTCTACAATCTAACGCTGCGCTAAAGTGTTGTCGTCCTGCATGTACTGTAAAAATAAATCGTTGGTTTTGTGTTCTTGTTAGAAATAAAATTAACATTAATCTTGATTGAAAAGACAAGTTATGAATGAAAGTAATATAGATATAATCAGTCTTAGTGTGTAAAGAATTTCATTTTTTATTTTTAGATTAAATTAGCACTTTGCCTATTTGTTATTGTCTCCAATTTCTAATGTACTAACATATCTGCTTCGCTCTCTTGGAACCAACATGGGAGGACAAACCAAAAAGTATCACGCTCTGAGGTATAGGAATTTCGACTCTCGGCCTTCGGCTTATATAAAATACAGTCCGAATGACGTCACACTCTTTGGTTAAGGTCTATAGACCTTTTCAAACCGAGTTTAGCTAAACATGATTTCTTCAGTAATTCGACCAATCAAATGGTGGAGAAACTTTTCTTTTGTTTCCCAACCAATCAGGTGCAGGTTTCAGGAAAAATTGTAAGCAGCAATACGCGCGCGTATTTTTTTTTATGTATAGCAAACGCACAGAGCAAACGTATGATACGTGCACTTAAAAGCATTTTTTTTCGTACGCTTGGTCCCATATCGGTGTGTGTGAATTATGCACACGGCCAAGATTCCTCCAGTATTTTATAAGTCAATAAGATTCCTCCAGTATACAATTGGTCCATTATGGACACGTGAATCTCGGCCATGTATTTAGATGAGTTATCCGGACACCACCGATTCAGATTTAAAAAGGTCTAAAGAACTTTTCAAAACGACTTTAGCCGAAGGTGAAACGTCAGGGTTTAAGCAATAAAATTTCGGGGAATTTTCCTTTATCAACCAACCAATCAGCTGCATGGAAAATTGTAAACAACAATACGCGCGCGTATTACCTTTATAAGCTTGTATGCATGTACATAATAGTACAATAAGTACATTACATGTACGTTCGTACGTATATAAACGTTATGTGAAATGTATAAGCTTTGTGTTGTATGCACACGTAAAGTATCTCAATTTGCGTCAAAGTCCCAACTGCTCTGCCTAAATAATTCTTTTGTTATTGGGATATTATTTTTGAAGGGCTATTTTCCAAGAAGATCTGCACTGTCATCCATTCAGACTGTCGCAATTAAGGAATACGCGATAACCAGGTAAGATTTGAAGTTAAAACTTGGCCATACGTACGTTTATTACATTACGTTCAATGCATGTAGTTGTAGTCCCTACGCCTAGTGTGCACGTTAAAATGTTGTTTTTGTAAACAGAACATTGTATGTTTGTTGGGGTTTACATTCCCTCAACATTTACGAAACATTAAAAATATTTGTGCACATTTGAAACACAAAAACAGGACGAAAATTGGCAGAAATCGTTCAAATTTAAAAACGTTGATGTTTAGTGCGGAGAGCTTAATAATGGTATGAAATTGTGCCGTTGACCTCACTGCACAAAATGTGAAAATAGTATCGAGAACTTTTAGTAGCAAATCCTTTGTTATCTGTGAATAAAACAACTAGTTTTACATATCGGCAAAAATTGTATAAATGGAGAGGATACAGTTTATACGAAGTTTTCTGTTTGGTATAGAATTTTCTAACCAAATTACGCTATCTTCTAAGTCTCGGTTAAGTGCTTATTTATACTGAATATTGTGTGAAATTATGTTTTTAATAAGCTTGACCCCATACGCTAGTAAATTGTGCAGATGATCAGGATTCCCAGAATTCGATTGGTCCATTATGGTCACGTGAATTTCGGCAATGTGACATTATTTAAATGAGATTTCAGAAAATTACCGATTCCGTTATGAAAAGGTCTATAACGTTAAAGCCTAACGTTACACCTTGGGTCAAAGTAAGGTAGGGCCTACCGTACTACACGGTATTAACGCAGAAAGCCCGTATGAAACCTTCAAAGAAAATCGCTCGTCGTAGTATTCAAAGATGAATTAGGCTAGGCCTGTGTGAATCGAAATCTTGATCATTCCTTGCATGTTGCCTGCAGAATTTACGGTGGATTTTGAGCCATTAGTAGGCATTAAAGTGTAAGACCTAACGTTAGGCCTAACATTAATAACAGTCAGACAGTTACACTCAGTTGAATAGTACCAGTAAAATGTCCGATCACGGGGCCTAAGCTACTGCTTCAAGAACATTTAAAAAGGCATAGGCCTAAATATTCATCATATAATTATATGATCGTGAAAGTGGAGTCAACTTGACATTTGGAAATCGTCACAATTTTGTTAAACTTTTCTTAGACCTAACATTAGGTAAAATTGCATGAATGACATACTCGCGTTCGGAGTCGATTAAGTGTGTACGAGCTCAGTACAGTCAGACAGTAACGTTAGGCTACGGTTTTGCTAAGTTGGAGGAAAATTTTATCATAACAGTCTATGGATATTTTTTATGAATACTTGTGTCGCCTCAACCAGAAAAATTAATGGTACTCATATATGTTGGAAACTATTATCTAGTACACAGCATATTTGAAGAAAAATAAGTTCTGTCTAGTATTTGCTGTAAAATGACAAAAAATATGTTTTTCTCCTATTGACTGCAATGATAACTGACTGATTGTTTTCCCCCTTTGACTGAACTTTGAGATCGTCAAAAAAGAATTGTTACGTTGCCGTGCACCACAGCATTCCTGGATGTCCGACTTCGAGAATGGGCAAAACTTGGGTAGTCCCAAAATATGAAATATGCCTAATAACCCAGCAGATCTACCAGTAAGACGTATGGTATTCGATTGATGATACTGTTACTGGTTGATATAAACTTCAATAGACCTAAATTATTATGTCAAACTGCACAATCAAAGTGGGTCTAGGCTAGGCAAAGTTAATGTTAGTTGTTTGTCATATAGGCCTAAGGCTACCCCCTTCCAGGCCTTTTACTTCCCCACTGATGTGTCTTTTTTTGTTGGCTGACCTTCACTGATTGCTGTCGTTTCTGACTTAGTTTACTGCCTGACGGAGAAGAAATGTTTCATATAACATACGTGTACGTGGCAAAGAAGGATTACAAAAAGTGGATGACCCAAGAAATGCTGGATTTAATGGAAACAAGAAGGTTAGCAAAAGATGATGATTAAATATATCATGAAATAAACAGAGTAGTAAAGAAAAAATGCAATAAAGCCAAAGAAACCTAGATCAATCAACAGTGCAAAGAAATTGCAAATATACGTAACATAAACGGTAAATACATGCATGAAAAAGTCAAGAGAACTTACAGGTAATCGTACCTGTACACAGACAGGTTGCATTAAATCAAAAGGTAGTACCATCCTCATGGACAAAAGAGGACATCCTACACCGATGGTCAGAATACATCGAAGAACTCTTTGATGATAACAGAGGAGGAAAACCTACTATTAAAAAGAACGTAGAGGGTCCACCAATACTAAAGCAGGAAGTGCAAGAAGCCATCGGTAACATGAAACATGACAAAGCATTAGGACTTGAAAAAATGCCAATTGAAGTTTTTGTGGCTCTTAATGATGTAGGCATAGAAAATATAACTAAGCTTTTGAATATGATATATGATACAGGAGAGATACCACCAGATATATACAAATCTATGTTCATAACCTTACCCAAGAAACCAGCTGCAACAGAATACGAACTACACAAGACCATTAGCTTGCTTCGCCATATCACCAAGTTCTTGCTTCGTGTCGTAATGTCCAGGATGAGAAATAGTATCCAACCAGAAAGTTGGTTTTGTTGTAGACAAAGGCACTAGAATGCAATATTTACACAATCAATGATCATGGAAAGGTGCATAGAAGTACGGGAAGATTGATAATTATGTTTCGTTGATTACTCCAAAGCCTTTGACAAGGTCAAACATGAAGATTTCTTTGAAGTACTCAGTAATTTGAACATTGACGGAAAAGACCTAAGAGGTTTAAGAAACCTATACTGAGACCAGGAAGCAACAATAAGACTTGAAGGAGATTACAGTGAAGAGGAGTCAGGCAGGGGTGTGTTTTGTCACCAAATTTTTCACTTTCAATATTTACAGTAAAACAATACTTCGTAACATCGCCAGTTTTGAGGGGCTGAAAGTTGGAGGCTATAATATAAATAACCTACGCTATGCAGATGTCACAGTGCTTATAGCAGTCAGGGAAAAACTGCAGTCTCTTCTGGATAAAGTTGTAGAGGAAAGTAAAAAGAGAGGGCTGTCTCTAAATGTAAAGAAAACAGAATGTATGGTGGTTTAAAAAAAGCCATTAACCCATTATGTAGTATACGAAGTAAAAGTGAATTGATTAAACAAGTACAACAGTTTAAGTACTTGGGCTACACATTAACATCAGATAGTCAGTGCATTAACGAAGTTAGAAAACGCAATTACCAAAGACATGTTTACAAACATTAATCCAATTCTGAAGAATAACAATTTTGGAATGGACACGAAAGTCCATATCTTGAAGGCATATGTATGGTCTACTCTTCTCAATGGCTGTAAATGCTGGACAATTACCAGTGACATCAAGAAAAGATTAGAAGCTACGGAAATGTGCTTCATTAGGAGAATGTTGAAAATATTTAGGACAGAAAGGAAAACAAATGATGATGTACTGATAGCTTCAGGCATGGACAGGTCCCTATTCAATGCCATCAGAAGGAAAACAAATGGAATTTTTCGAGCATGTTTATCGGGAGGGTGGATTGGAACAGCTTGCAGTATGTGGAAAAATGGAGGGCAGAGGAAGGCAGCGAGTTAAATATGTCCAAAGCTTAAGCAACTGGGCAACCAACAACAGCCTAAGTGACATTAAGTTAATGCGCTTATCTCTAAAGAGACTGGAGGCCACGATTGCCAATGTCTGTTCCATACTCGGCACCTAGAGAGAGAGAGAGTACGTGGTTGTGACAGTTAGGCCTAACGTTAATGCAAGGCCTAAAGTTAGGTCTATAACGAGTAAATGAAGTAGGCCTAGGCCTAACATTAGGTCTATAAAGGATTTTAATCAGCAATTGGTAGTCATAACGATGTTTTCAAACTTTTTTTAGCCTACATAGGTGGATAAAATTACATTATTTAAAGATGTTACTGTTCGTGAGATAAACAACTAGGCACTAACAGTTTAGTCAGATACCATTTCTTTTCCTAAACTTCTGGAAAATGGGAAGCAAAAGTTTGTTCCTTGTTTTAAACGAAAGATCAGAAAGGCTGCATGGATGACTGTTGATGCTAAATGTTTAATCAAAGAAAAATACAAAGCCTGGAAAAAAATATTGCAGAACTTATGTCACAGATTGGAACTTATATCGAAACATTTGAAATAAAACTTCTAACTGTATTAGACAGGCAAAGTATAAGTTTGAAAAAGATCTTGTCAATAATGTTAGATCCGACTCTAAATCTTTGTGGAAATATATCCGAAGTAAACTGAACTTGAAAGATACTCTTGCAGATCTGAAAGATGGAAATTTTTTTGTGTACGTTCAATAGTAATAAAGTGCCAGTTATTAACAAGTATTTTGCTGAAGTTTACACCAAGGAAAATCTTGATACTTTACCAGTACTTTTTCATACTTGTAACTCTGATCATACTATTCTTGATCTGGAAGTAACTGAAGACATGGTTGCTGATAAGTTAGGTAAGCTGAAAGAAGGGAAAGCTTGTGTTCCTGAAAATATTTATCCATCGCTTCGTAGAGCACTTGCCAGTAGTATTGCTAAGCCCCTGGCTATCATTTGAAAACAAATCTCTGGATGAGAGTGTTTTGCCGCAAGACTGGAAAATTCCAATATTTAAAAAATAATGTAAAAGTGATCCAGGACACTATCGACCTATTACTTTCACATTATGTGTTTGCAAGCTATTTGAAAGTGTAGTTTGTGATGCACTAAACACTTTTCTTATATGGTATAACAATCTGAGTAATAAGCAATTTTGGCTTTAGAGCCAGTCGTTCCTGTATCCTGCAATCACTTGATTTTTTCTATTCTCGATGAAGGAGGTTGTTGTGATATTTTATACATGGACTTTGAGAAAGCTTTTGATGGTGTACCTCACACTGGGATTACTTCTCAAGCTTAACTCTATTGGAGTCAGGGGCAAGATACTTGTATGGAATGAAAGCTTTTTGATAAACAAAAAAAAGTGTCCATTAACGGCGCACAATCAGATTGGAATTGCGTTATTAGTAGTGTACCCTAGGGTAGTGTACTTGATTCAATTTTTTTTCTTGTATTTATTGATGACATGCCTGATTGTGTGAACTGTCATACCAGATTATTTTCTAATGATACCAAATGTTTTTTTAAGTATTTTTGCTTCGAAGACTATTTATCGTTTCAAACTGACATTGACAGCTTGGTTTGCTGGTCTAGTAAATGACAACTGCAGTTTAATTCTGCAAAATGTAAAGTGATGCATCTTGAAAGAAACAATCCCTGTATAAATTATTACATGTGTAATGATGAGTTTATTCCAAATTAAGGGTTATTTCCGAGGAGTGTGATCTTGGCGTGACATTTCAAGATAATCTTTCTTTTTCGAAGCATATTGCCAATATTTCAGCAATAGCAAATAGGATCCTTGGCCTTATGAGAAATCATTTCTGTAAATGGCTGTGGATATGCTCCGTGTTATTTACAAAGCTTTAGTGAGACCAGTTTTATAATTATGTACACCAGTTTGGAATCCGTATACGAAACAAGATGCCAGGAAAATTGAAAAAGTTCAAAAAAGAGCAACCAAATTGATTCGTTCTATACAAGATCTTCCGTATTGTGACCGTTTAAGAATTTTTGGCATACATTTACTTCAGTATAGACGGGTCAGAAATGATATAATAAAGTGTATAACATTTTACATGGATTGGAAGACATTTACTTTAAGACCTTTTTTGAGCAAGATAATGATTCTAGGACAAGAGGTCATACTTAGAAATTAAAAAAGCTGGATGCAGGACAACACGACGCCTATCTACTTTTCCTTTTCATATCATCAATACTTGGAAGAGTTTGAATAACCATGTGCCCCATCAATTAACAGTTTTAGGTCAACGCTAAATGTGTTTTGGAATGATCAATTGTTGAAGTTCAACCCTGACTGCCTGTAACTGCTGGCTCTTGCCCACTGCATGTTTAAAGTGCTCGAAAAATATGTCTGTAAGCCATGATCTGTAGAAGAAAGGCGATAAGTCTGTATGACTTACTTACCTCAAGCTTGGTAAGAAATCTGACTGTAGTATACGCTGTAGCCACTACATGGCTGCTAGTCAGAACACACTATAGCCTATAGGCTTACCTTATAACGTTGGAACTGCTGCATTGACTTATCATAGAAGCAGATGAATTTCGACTACGAGCTAGAAAATCTAACGTTAAGCCTTTTCGCGACGATCGCAAGTCAACTTTTGACAATGCCCTTTTATCGTCATGGATCACTGTTAGGTAGGCCTAATACAAATAAATAGATATATGCAATGATACTATATTAAGACGTTCTTTCGTCTTGTGTATGAATTTAAAAAAGAAATTTGAAATTTGTTGTTGTCTAAGTGGTTTTCAACGTTACAAGTGTATTGTGCGTTGTCTCACTCAGTTGCAAGTATCATTTGCCTTGCAAGTGTAATAGGCCATAGCGCAGGCCATAGGCTTTGCCTAGTTATCATACACATAACTGCAATTCCTATGTTTTTTCAATTTCACACGTTGTAGAAAATTGATAATTAAAAAATAACTTACTTTTTGGATATTCTTATATCAATTAGTTTAAATAATACACCTTTCCCAAAAACTATCAAGACGGGATAACGTTCTCCGAGATTCAAATTTTGGTCGTACGTTTTGGTCACACGTTTGTGATTGATTATTCAAGGTCCGCAAATAAGTTTGAGAATGTTCCACTAAACTGCAAGTTGATTTTTGGCTGACATTTGATAGTTTTGGTAAAAAAAAAACTGTGCGAAAACAAATAAATAAAACATCAAGAAATTAAAAATAAGTTATTATCCTATTTTTTTCTTCAAATGATCTAAAAGAAATTACCTCCGCTAAAATGTTATAGCCCCGATGGTAGTGTTTTAATCTTTGACCGTACTTTAAAAAGCTCGTCAGACGATTGTTACGGAAAGAAAAGTAGTCTAAAATACTTCAATAAAAGTAACTAAAATCACCTTTAAAACAGTTTTTTAAGATATGGATGGGCTTCAAACATCGTTTCGAATCATTGTGGGCGAAAATAAAGGTAAAATGGTTTCGTTTTCATAAAGATTTTGAAAGTGAATTTTTCCTATACTTTTAAAACCTCGCTTTAAAACAGCACAGGAGGGCATATAATTTTGTAGTACCTTTGGACGGCCAGCCATCACTAAAGGGCAGCCATACTACCACGGCTAGCATCTGACGGTACTACAAGAAGTACTAGGCTTTGCCGCAACGGCGGCACTGTACCAACCAGAGTGAATATTCATGAGCTCTATTCACATTTTTGGTTGGTTTACATGTGATGTCATAGAAGTAAGTTAAAGCGCCCATAGCGTAAGTTTTAAATTGAAAATGTAATGTTTTGGGCGTAATAACAAAAACATTAATGGCAATAATAAAATAATAAACTGTTCAAGGAGTTGTGTATGTTTGAAAGAGAGAAGCTTTTGGACTGTGGTGGGGTGAGGATGTGTGTTGCAGGTTGTGAATAGTTGTAAATTAAACATTTCTTATTGGCTAATAAGTTTAGTTAGTTTATAGCAAGGAATAGTTATTGTAATTGTTGATTGATGGTGTTAAGTCTAACATTATTTTCATGCTTGTGGTCTATTTGATTAAATATCCTGTGTAATGTTTTCCAGCCTGATTTAATTGAGTTACAAATTGATTACATTAATATGTGGAAGTATGTTATCTTCTTTGTGTCTTATATTCTTACCTCTGAAATTGGCAATTAATCAACCTATTTGGGATCATCATATCTGCAATTAGGTGGGTCTCATTTTTAGTCCTGTTACCCAACATTTTATAGTATCTCCGATATATCCCGGAGGTTTACTATTATTTAGTATCCCCAATATATTTCCCGGAGGTTTACAATTAGTAGTAGAGGTGGGGCAGTCTAAAGGCAGATCTAGATTGATGTCAATTTTCTAGGTAGAGATTATAGACATAATAATTTGTTAATTTATAGCATATTTTTCAAGCAGAAGCTCATGCATATCGTTGTTTTAATCTATAGAATTGTAAATATTTTCGTAAAGCGAATTTGGATTGATATTTAGAGTTCAAAAGAATAGTATGCTTCAGGCCTATTAATTAGTAAACTCAAGAGAGAGAAGGAAATATTGGCCAAAATGTCTCCCAGAATTTACCTACATTTATAACGACACGAAGCACAGCACAACAGGTTATGCTCCATTTTATTTAATGATGGGTAGATATGGAAGATTTCCAATAGACCTAATTGTTGAGACTATTAGAGATGAAACAACATTATCTAACTGGGTATACAGTTACAATGAAAGAATGAAATGCGCATTTGAGATAGTGAAGGCAAATACTGATAAGGCTCATGAAAAACAAAAAAGCAGTATGACAAGAAAACAAATGCAGTTCCAATCAATAGGGGTGAGCGAGTATTGATTTAGAAAAGAAACAGAGGCAGAGCTAAATTACAAAACAAATGGGAAAAGAAATCAAACATTGTGCTGGAGCAGCCTCACAAGAATTCTCTTCTGTATAGGGTACGTCGAGAAGATGGTCAAGGAGAAGATAAAATACTCCATAGGAATGATCTGAAAGTATGCCTGTTTAAATGTACAATAAAAGACAAATCTCAAGAATCACAAGAAAATAATTGTGAAGACAATCAATCTAATATGAGAAACCCATTAGCCATTGTTATGAATGCTGAAGATCAAACTCAGGTAAATTCTGAATGTGAACCTAGTTCTGATGAAGTTAGTTCTGAAAATAAAAGTAGTTTAAAAAGTGAAAATTGAATTAAACCTCTTAGAAGAAATGATATTATTGAGGAACAAGACACTAGTTGTTATAATGAAGAGGGACTTGTACGTTGTTCTACAAGAACAAATAAAGGCAATCCCCCTAAACTATATACTTCATTTCATTAACTAGTAAGGAGTTAAGAAATAAGGTTAGGAAGTAGCTTAAAGACCTGTAATTTGTTATTACTTACCATTCAAGATTACTAATTCTTATGTGTATACTTTACTCATGCTTTTTGAAACTTTTGAAAAGTTTAAAATTTGAAATAAATTCTAATTATTCATGCAGAAGATAAGATTTTTGGTGAGAAAACATATGAACATGAAAACAAAAAATCAGTGCTTAGAGTATGTACACATTCCTTAAGAAACCTGGACATATGTTAAGTTTAAAACATGCATCAGAATTTGCAATGGTATCGTCAAATTACGAAATGGTAGAATTCATGGACGTTCTATTATTATATATGTTTTTTAATAGTCAAAAAGAGATTGTGGTACACTGCATATCATAGTTATATGGCATGGGAAATTATACAGTGAGGCCTGCTGTTAAACAGGTGCTTAGTCAGTAACTGTTTTGAAATGTTGAAATTTGCAGTGAGACCTGCTGTCAAATAGAAGCTTAATGAAGTCTTTGTTTCGAAAAGGTGTACTAATTACTCTAAGCAGTCTACAGTGTACGCATTATGTATACATCCGATGTATGAAATTCCAGCGAAGACAAGTGCTCAGTGAAGTACTTTTCTGAATGGCGAAATTATACAGTAGGACCTGCTGTAAAACAAGAACTTGTTACAAAAAGAGGTGTTTTAATTATTGTTCAATCAAGTGCAGTGTAAATTACACTGTGATACATGTATGGTATACTAAATTTTGATATAAATGGAACGCTATGTTAAGTATATTGAGCATTAAGATTTGACTTGTGTCCAGATCATAGGAATGTAAAGTAAAGAAGGATAATGTACTGTACATTCACTTTGTTTTGGAACACACTTATGTAGAGAGAAGTGAATTAATTAGTACAAAGAAGATTGTCAACAAGAAGGACATTTTACTTGTAAAGAGTGGACCTTTATCGGTGGAATGCTGGCAGATTAAGGAAGCAAATTTATCATTTTCAAGACAAAAAAAAAAAGGGAAAGAAGAGAGAAAAGATTAATTCTTTTATCTCTTTAAATAGTCCTTGTTTGTATATTTTTGTATTTTACTTTTGCCAAATATTGTTGTCAAATACTATATTATAAACTTGTGGAAAGAAAACTTGGTGATCGACAACGAAAGAAAACTGATGTTGAACAACTGAAAGAAACTCTTGTACAACAATTGAAAGAAACCTGATAACCAACAATGAAAGAAATCTGATGAAAGACTGAAGGAAAACGATGGATAGAAATTCGATGATTGACAATAGAAATACTTGTGATGTCCAAGCAGCAAAAAAACAAACAATATGCATTTATGCAAAAACAGTGAATCTTTGAAGGTCTGTGTTGATTCCAGAAAGGACCATACTCACTGTAAAAGAAAACTTACAGTACTTCATTAGAACTTTCGCAAAAACTAGTAGTATCAGTGTTCTGCAACGGTTGAAGAACTTGTGGAGGTGGAAAAGATAAGCTTTTAACTCGAAAAAGGAACATACTAAGAGTGAAAGACCTATTTACAACTCTTGCAAAATGGATAGCCTGTCTGAAACTGAGAGCTGAAGAACTAGTGGATGTGGAAATAACAAAAACAGTTATTGTCAATGGATATACACAAGATTAGCTGCAACATGGAAAAGTACAAACATTCGAAAACGAATGTAGGTTACCATCAAAGGAATACAACAATTCAAATATAAAGTATAAAGAATTGAACAATTTTAACAATGCAAACAATTTTCGAGGAAAAGCAAATAGCATGAAAGGAATAGTGGAATACAACAGAAAAGCAGATATCATGAAAGGAATAGTGGAATACAACAACTTCGAATATACAATACATTTCATTACAGTGCTCTAGGCCATCTGGCCTTTGTCAAAAACATAAATGATAAATTAAATGGTACATGATTGAGGTTCTTGCAACAACAATAATTAAAGAGAAAGAAACAAACGTCTTGCTTCCATTGCGTGTAAAATAAAGTGTGATAACTGCAAAAATAAGTATTTAGAACCAGCTGGTAATAACGTATTACATTTTCTTCCAGTTGCAGGTTGAAAGAAATATTTTGAAATAAATTTACAGCGGATTTCAGAATGGGATACACAAATTAGGAGAAACTGATATTCAACTCCAACTTCTTTTAAATTGCAAACCTGACAAAACCTCTGTTCATAAGGTATATTACAATAACGGCCTTCGTCGACTTCAATTTCAAGGCAAGCACATCTAATTTTGGAGACCAACTTTTTAAGCTTAAAAGCATAATTGAATAATAGGTATGGCTCTGCATAACTATCTGTTTTAAATTGTGAATAACAACGCAAAGAACTTCTAGAATTAATATCACTAACCAGTTCTGTCTATCTATATCAAAAACTCGCTGCTAAAAATTTTCATAAAAATGTGTAGTAATCCCTTGTCCCTATAACATAATATAAAGGGCAAACATGGAGTTGGAATATATAGTTGCATCAGAAGTTTCGAGGATGGAAATCAGTCAGGCAGCGATCAATTCAAATTTCCAGTGTTTCATTTTCAAAGAAAAACTTTCAGAGAAAATTTCACCATCCATTAAAACTATTTTTTCTTCTAATTAATGAATTTCTCTGTTGTTCAGTTGCAATGTTACATTATGCATGTTCTACTTGTCTAATCATAAGAACATGGATTCAAAATGGAAAAAGATTTAATACTCTATAGGTTTGCACTGTACCAACCCGAGTATTAGGCTACCGTAACATTGAGTTTACCATTAAAGCTTAGGCTTAATTCAAAGTTGCTTTCACTTACAAGTTCTCCCGATGTTGATCGCAACTCGAACTGATGTTATGTATATAAGCGTCAGTTTAAGTGATTTGATATGTTTTTAGTGCCGTTTTGCATCGTATTTGTACGATGATTTTAATGAGTTTTCTTACTTAGTTACAAGGATCGTCCGTCAGTCTGTAAGTGTACACTTACTGCCAGTGTATGTAAGGTTACAATGTACATAGTGTATGTTGTTGTCAGGGAGGTCAAAGTGTAATTAGGTGGGTCTCATTTTTAGTCCTATTACCCAAAAGTGGATAGTATTCCTGATATAACAAGAATGCGCCGTTGTAAGAGCACACCGCATAGCATAGCATAGCAAGTTTTCACGTCCTGAAAGCATCCAGTGCTGGACATAAGGGAGCTTAAGATTTCACGACGAGGAGTAGTGCGACGGGAAGTTAACCGACAATGTACGTCGATCGTTGTACTGACTTCCCCGTCTTGTTGGTTTTGCGCTTTAGATTTTTACGACGGGAAAAATGACAGTTATGTGATCAGTCATGTAATTACACTCGGTTACATATCTAAGTAGCGATGTTTGATTGTAGCAGACGACAATCCAATTATAAATACTTTTGAAAGAATAGTGAAGCTTCATCAAATTCGTGAATGAAAAGAAAAGGTCACACACTTCGATAGGATCAACTTCATCACCAGTAGCCCGAAGTTCATACACTATATAATAAACACATGTACAAATTTCCAAGATGTACCAGTAGAACGTAAAATATCTGCGCGCCGATAAAAATCCAAATACTTCATAATTCTTTACTTTCAAGTTTAGTTTTCAAAATAACAAAGACAAAAATTGAGTCAAATATTCATTTAATGAGCAAAAAAACTGTAGCAATTGCTCAATTATGTTAAAAATGCAGATTGGTATGACAACATATGACGTCACACGCTATCTCAAGTTGCCGTTTGCAGCACAACGTGAAAACACTCTGACACCCGGTGTAGAATTTCAGTGATAACGAGAAGATGAAGTATTCGCATGCGCAGAACGTCAAACGTGACGTCATTTCTTTGTAGCGGAGTCTGCGTCGTGAAATCTAAAGCTCCCTATTATATCAAGCTCCCTATTATATGGCCTTTAATGACCAGTTGTGAACTCACTGGCTGTAGACCCACCGGGATTTGGACCCGAATCATGCAGGTGAGAGGACAAATCACTGACCACTACACCACGGAGGTCTCAGTGTGCATACCCAGTGTTGTGACGTCACGACCCCACCCCCAAAATCGCCAGCCTAGTGGGAATCGCCGTTAGCCTCGCCCCATCCACGTTATGTTTTAAGGAGTTTTTGCATGAGAGGACATTTTACGCTTTGCCGCACGGATGTTAAAAATGAGCCTTCTCAAGGAAATAATATCTTCATCGGGGATGACGTCTCTATCTCGGTCCGAGAGGGTAGAAAGAAACTATGGACGCTCTTGCCTAAAGTAAGACAGAAAGACTGCATCAAGTATGCATACATCCCACCCAGAGTTCCGGTGTAAAAGTAAATCCCCCCCCCCCCCTCCTCCCCTTTTTCCTTCCACCCGTCGTAAATTTTTGCCCCAGCCCTTATTTTGTAGGAAATTTTGGCCTCCAGACAATAAAGCCCTAGGCATCCAGTAAATTTGGTCCCCCTCATAGTAAAAACGGTCTTTATTTAATAATTTGTTTAATTTTTTTGCTAGAAGCGCTACTGTAGCTCAATGTTCTTTGACAAAGCATAGACTTAGTACACATACTATGAATAACACTTAAGTCCAAAGCTAATGTAAAGTAACAATAAATAAAGTCGATATCACGCTTGTGAATAAAAGAGGGAATTAACTTTCTTATAAGGTAAAAGAAAACAGCGTTTTTATTGAAAGAATCATCAGGTACTTAATAATCAAAATAAATCTCTTTGGCTTTTGTCGAATCCTCGTAAACATCCTATTATACAAATTTTAATTCTCTCTTTTATTCACAAGGCTGTTATTGACTTTATTTCTTGTTACTTTATACCAACTTTGCCAAAAGTTTATCCATGGAATGTGTACAGCGTGTATGCTTTTGTCAAATCTTCGTAGACACATATTATACAGTGAATTTTTTATTTAGCAAGTTTGTAATACATGTAATACAATATTCAATTTTTTGCGAGCATTGCATGCTGATAATTTATGTACATATGTATAACTTTACATATATATCTGAATGGACGTTTCATTTCAGATTTGCACCCTTAATATTTGAAGGATTTCAATGCATATCCTGTGATTTTGGATACTGATAGTAAATAGATATTGAAAACTTTTTGCCGCTTTTTTGTTTAAATTCATGGTTGCCTTTTTGAGAAAATTAATAAAACATATTATAGGCAGTCTCTTTTGTTTATTTTCTCAAAATTGCGACGGTGAATTTCAAAAAACAGGGGAAGAATTTTTTTAATATCTATTTACTATCCGTCTCCAAAATTTTAGGATATCCATTGATATTTTGGACAATCCGGAGCGGAAAATAAGAAACCCCATATGTTTAGTGTAAGCTAGTCAAATGTGTAGGCTCATGCAATGACGTAATACATAAAAGTACCCAATTTTTTTGGTATTTCAAAGTACCCAATTTTTGGGCTGCTCCCAAACTGAATGATAGTATTAAAAGGCACCAGTGTTTTACCAAAGAGCTTTTGGTTTTACATGGCTCCACACCAAAAACTACAGCTTGATTTTATTACAGGAGGGTCATTCAACCAGTTCCTTAGAGCATATTTGGCATAGTAGGGTGGTTGTATTTATTTTTCACATAACACTTCAGCCAGTGTGCATTCTCTGTGTAACCCCTCTTTAAACTTTGATCTCTTAAATACATGGAATGATGACAACGGTCGTGTTATTGTTATTGATATATCATTAAACGATTTGCATTTTACCATTTGTAATATCTATGCCCAGTGGCGTAGCCAGAGGGGGTAAAGGGGGCGACCCGCCCCCCCCCCCTCCCTTCTCCCATTATCTTAATCCGTCTGTTCAGATTGGTGTTGTCGGTTCAACAAGCTTTGACATTCCAGGTGCTTATTATGTTTTTAGATTTCAAAAGGACACTTTCTCAGAAGTAGGTTCTTCGGTAATAATATATTAAACATTTGTGGGATTTTTTTTACATGGAACTACACTCTTAAAATACTCTGGTCAAATATGAACCGAATCGGTTCAAATTTGACCCCGGTTCGTGGTCTCAGGGGCACCAAACCGGTCCTGGTCATTTTGATCCGAAGTTCCGGTTCAAATAAAAATGACCCGGTTCCGGTTCATTCTGTGACACGATAGCCGGTTCAAATGTTTTTTAACAGAATACTGGTCAAATTTTACTTTCTGATTAGATCAGCTGTTGAAAATGAAGCTCCCTCTGGTCACATTGACTTTTTATAGTACGCTCAATAATGGAACCTATGAAATTTTAACCATTTTCTCCACTTGCTCCAAACCGAAACCAAGTTACCACACAAGAAACGACTTGAAAAAAAAGAACACATTTTTTGTACATTTTATACTCGGCAAATAAGTTTATTATGCACTTTATTCAAAACATGGAATGCTTCAATACAATAAAAAATATAACAAAAAAAAAGTCTCAAAAAAGTGCTTGGCTTACATTAACAGGAAAAATGCTTTAATTAATAACACTTCTTATACATTTCAGTGGAGTTTCCAATACAACAAGACCAACAAGTAATAATTACCAAGAGTTGTTCTGTTCAATAGGTGCTAGTTTAACAAAAACAGGTGGAAGCTAGAATTTTAGCACTATGTAGAGCGCATACCTCCAGCCCCAGTTCATTCTCCATCCACAATATAATCTACCGCAGAATTCCTAGGCCCACCAACTTATATCCACAAACAATCTCTTTCTCACTGCTGATGTGTATTGCCATTTGCATTTAGAACCATTTCAGGAACTACCCTCTGATCATCGTTTTCAGTTTTATTCAAGCTAAGCATTCATTGTTCGAGTTCTGTTCAGCCAAGATTCACATTCCATCATTTTCCTTTCATGCAAGCCAATTGTTTTGATTCTCATTGATACCAGAAACCGCTTGATCTGATTTTCTTAGAGCCAAGAAATTGATTGTTTTTATTTCTTTTTATGGCATGAATTCATTGTTTAGCACAATCCGTTGGAAAGTTTCAACTATAAAGTCTTGACACCCTAAAATAGATTACCCCTCCATTTCATCCCAACCCCTCAAATTCTGCTCTTCTCTTGTTCCTATATGACCAAAATTGTAATCACTTTTTCATTATGTGGTGAAAAAATCCTACATTAAATATAATCAAAATCCAATCATTCCTTCTTCAGATATTTGTATGACTGACAAACGGACAAACAGATAAAGGACAAACGCAGAAGATAACATGTAAAACAGCATTAACATTTTGTGTGTGTGTATTATTTGTGTATTCCCCAAGAGGTTTTATTTAGTTCTTGTTGACATAACTTGTTTTTCACAAAAATTCCTAGTCCCAGTCCATCAAATGCACACATTCATTTCTGCATTATGATGAGCAGCATAGATGTGACAAGCGTGTGCTGGTAATATTGCTCCAGCTACTCTAGCTTGAGCTTGCAGAATTCATTGTCCCACTACAGTTTTCACGCCTTATGATACCACGCAGTTTTCTAATTTTGAAAACCCTGAGAAGCTAAAATGGATGTTTTCAAAATCAGGCACTCTAAAACAAGAAAATTCATATAGGTACTTACTGCATGGGATAAGTTGTGACAAGCAACACACAAACTTGTAAGAAAGTACAAACCTCAAAATGGCAATTAATTTTTTTTTTTTTAAATCACAATTCTGGATTATAAGTTATGTATTGTACAGTATGACTTTTAAGACTCTTCGCCATACCTTAAAGAACTAGAACTGTCGGAAGGACAGTGTGCTCGACTATTCAAAGCTAGTATAGAAACTGGGCTTATAGAGGGAAGTATATACAGAAATAGGGTAGCAGGGGCAGATGGTTTTGAATTATTTGAGCTTTGAAAGATGCACTTACATTTTCATTTGCACTACAAGCTTCAAACTATCTTTGAGTTTTCCTAATATTTTGGGTAGTAACTCGGAACACATGTAAAATCTAGTAGTCTTTATAAGTACATGTACAACACCTCTTTTAGCTCTATCGATTGAATAACAAAGAAAGCAGAGGCCCTGACTTTCCAATGTCAATGAAAGAATACCATTCAACCCCCTTTTCAACCTGTACCCAGCCCCTCCACATTCCCACAACTACATTCTGGATTGTAATACAACTTCCAATTTAAGAAAAGAATGTGTATGAAAAATGTACAATAACATTAAAGCAAAATTATGCAAAACAATATTGCTTGATGTACTGTATGACAAACTGGACATTGGAAATGATACAAATGCCCTGACCGCTAATAATGCATATTCCAGATTTTCCCATCCCAAGCTGTCCCAAATGTCATCCCACTTCTATACTCCATGCAATCACACCTGACTCCCAGATACTGTATGTCATTCCACCACTTGCATGACCCACATGCCATCACTACTGAAATGCAGATGACATTCCACCACATGCCATCCCCTGTCCAACATGTCGACCGACCCTGTTCTACATGCCAACCCACCCTGTTACACATGCCAACCCACCCTGTTCCACATGCCAACCCACCCTGTTTCACATGCCAACCCATCCTGTTCCACATGCCAACCCACCCTGTTCTTCTTGCCAATCCACCTTGTCTAACATGCCAACACATCCTGACCAACATCCCACAGCACCCTGCCCTACATATAATTTCACCCTGTCCCACATGACCTCATCCTAATTCCTTCAGCTACTTTGTTTTTTTATCATGTCATCTTCTACCCAACATTCTGCTTATTGTTTATATTTCCCAAACCCCTAATTGAACATTCTTTAGAAGGGAGGAAACTTATTTACTTCTTTATTTATGGCAAGACAAACATTTTGATTGCTATTCATGTCAGGAATGTCAATATCATAACAAAACTAGAAATGTGAAGTTAGTAAGTCATAAGCTATTTTTTTTGGATCTCAGGTTAAACATATTGCAGCAAATGCACACTATACCTCACCAATAAGTGTGAACAATGCTCTTCACATATACTGTATGATCATTTGTTTAAGCAAAATCATCATACTTTAATTCAAGAGATACCACATATACAAATATTTTCATTGCTATGCAAATAGGCTAATTGTTATGCATACACAATCCCCCAAGCAGGGTTTGAGCTGGAAATTGGAGAAATGGGTGTGCATTGCAAATTTCTAGGCACGCATGATTTGTTGACGCCACAGGCAAAATGCGTACGCATAGCATGGGTCCAAAGGGCCACACGGGTGAGATTCCAAGGGCAACATTTCCGTGGAGGACCATGTTACTTGGGCAGCGTCCCCGAAAGCTCTGGAGTTTCATCAATTTAATGATTAAAGATTGGCTTCTAAGAACACTTCAATATTTACGAAAACATACATGAAGTCTTAGTAAAATCTCCTGATTAGTAAACCTAATTATGGCTCTTCGCGTTCACATTTCAATTTTTTTTTGTACTGGTAGGTATTCATTTATTGACTCTTTTTCTTTTGTTGTGTTGTTACATAGCGTTTGATCAAATTTTGTTTATTACAGTTATGCATTTTATGACTCTCCTTTCTCTTGTTGTGTTGTTACGTAGAGTTTGATTAGTTTATGTTTTTTACAGGTATTCATCTAATGACTGCCTTTCTCTTTTGTTGTGTTGTTAATACGTACTTTAATTAGAATATGTTTCTTACTGGTATTCATTTATTGACTTTTTTTCTGATTGTCTAAAGACTTTGTTCATTTTACAATATGATATGTAGGAATTGATAAAATAAAGTTTATATCGGCTAAATTAAGTTTGATCTGGCCAAATAAAGTCAGATATAAACATGATATAATACATTTGTTATACAAATAAAGTTCTATCTGGCCAAATATGGTCCGATACAACCTTGTTAAAAGTCAGATGCAGCCTTGATAAAGATCAGTTTGATTTCCAAATAAAGGTTGATATGGCTAGATCATCTTGATTAATACTACATTTTATATCAAAAAAGCTTGATATGCATATGCTAGATAAAGCAATAAATAACCTCTATTAAAGCCAATTTGATCTACATAACAGTTTGACCTGGCCAGATCAATCCAGATATAAAGTGAATTTAATGCTACATTTGATGTACAATAAAGTTTCACCTGGCCAGATAAAGCCACATACAACAGTTATTAAATGAAATTTTATGTACAAATTTAGTTTAATCTGGCCAGATTAAGCCGGATATAAACTTGATTTAATGCTACATTTGATATACAATTATAGTTTAATCTTTCTTAATCATGCCAGATATAACCTTCATCAAAGCCAATTTTATCTCCAAATAGTTTCATCTGTCCAGATCAAACCAGATATGGGCTTGATTTAATGCTACTTTTGATATACAAATAAAGTTTAATCTGGCTAGATCAAGCTAGATATAAAGTGGATTTAATGTTCAAATTTAATATACAGTACAAATAAAGTTTTATTTGAATATTTATACCCTTTATTGAAGCCAAATCAAACTATAGATTAAGTTTGATCTGTCCAGATGTAGCCATTTATAAAGTTGAGTTACTGCTACATTTGATTCCAGCTGAAAAATCCCCTATGTTAGGTTTTTCACCAAAACATCAAACTTTCTGTTATACAGTCTGATGCACCAACCAACGATGCAAGTGATGAGGACAAAGACGAAAAATGATGCACTGATATTGATGGGGGATCTCAATGCCAACGTAGGTCATTAATAATGAAGGATATTGGTGGGCGTGGTACCGGTGAGAGGAATGCTTAAGAATGCTTATATTGAGAAGCTTCTGGACTTCTGCGGTAACACTAATCTGGTGATAACTGGAACAATTTTCCCACATAAGCAAATACACAAGGAAACCTAGACTTCCCTTGGAGGGAGTACACTGAATCAAACTGACTGTGTGACTGTGTGATGGTAACAAAACAGCACATGACATCTATACTGAACACCCGAGCCATGACAGGTGCTGACATCGCTAGTGACCATCATTTGGTGTGCACAAAGTTCAAACTGAAGCTAAAGAGAAAACAGAAAGCAAAAGTAAATAGGATGAAGTATGATACCATCAAGCTACAACAGCCAGCAATAAGAGCCCAGTTTTCTGTCAAGCTAAGAAATAGATATGTCCTACAAGATTATAATTATGAGACAGATGATGATATAGTAGGGAGTAAGTGGCAAAACATTGCGCATACGATGAGCCAGCGAAACTAATTTTAAGATATAAGAAGAGGGGCCGAAAGGCATGGATCAGTAAAGAATCTTGGAAGTTAATTCAGGAGAGAAAACGGCTGAAGAGTAATATCTAACAATCACATTTCGCATGCCGACCATGCCACGCTATGTACAGAAAATAATGTGAAAGAGAAATAATTATTGCAGCAATGCATTTGCAGAGTTAGAGTTTGCGTTGCAGGTTTGTCTACATAGCAACACAACAAAAGAAATAGAGAATCAATAAATAAATACCAGTACAGAAACAATTTAAGTAAACTCTACATCACAACACAACAAAAGAAAAAGCGAATCAATAAATGAATACCAGTACAAAAACAATTCAACTAAACTCTATATAACAACACAACAAAAGAAAAAGATAGTCAATAGACGAATACCAGTACAAAATATTAATAATTTTAATTAAACTACAAACCCAAAACGAAAAATAAAGAATCTAGGACCAAGATTTGATCTGTATTGATCATTTGTATTCTAAAAATAAAGAGGATTAACTTCTGAATGATTTCTTTCAAGGCCATATCATTGACATCAGTTTTATTTAGGTCGAATATTCATTGTTTGACTTTAATTCACACATTCCATCATTTTCCATTCATGGCAGAAACCAATTGTTTTCTTTTCTTTGATACCTTGATTTAAAGGAGTAGTTTAGTGGTCAAGCACGTTTATCTTATATGAAAGAGGACTTCAAAAAAACAAAATGGTGAAGAAAGCATTCAAAAATCTTATTCTATTAAGGAGATATTTAACTTAAAAGTTTAGTATCATTTGTATTAGTTCAATGGTCAAGCATGTTTATCTTATATATAAGAGGACGTTAAAAGAAGCAAAATGGTGAAGAAAGCATTCAAAAATCTTATTCCGTTAAGGAGATATTTAAGTTAAAAGTTTGGTATCATTTGTGTAGAAACGACTAAAATCAGACTAGTTGTAATGTCATAGCCTCAGATTCCTCAAATTCTTTCTTCATGTATTCTATCATATTTTGTTCTGCAATGTTGTGGCTTAAAAACCATGGGACATGTCAAAAAAGTACTAAAACTGAAACTACCACCTTAAGAAAGTTTGAGGACAAATAATTTAATTAGTGAAAAAATTAAATAAATTTTCTTTGAAATACATAAAGACTTTGAGGAATCTGAGGCTGTGACATCACAATTAGTCTGATTTCAGTCATTTCAAGAGAATTATACCAAACTTTAAACTTAAATATCTCCTTAACGGAATAAGATTTTGCAATGCTTTCTTCACCATTTTGTTTCTTTTGAAGTCGTTTATTTTATAAGATGGACATACTTGACCTCTGAACTAATCCTTTAATGTTCAATGAGTCCATAAAATTGATTGTCTGGATATCCTTTCATGGCATAAGTTCATTGTTCACCCCATTCCATTGGAAAGTTTAAATCTAATCTTACAACTAGTTTTATCCCCACCCCCCTAATTTCTGCCGTTTTCTTGTACCAATATGTTCCAAATTGGTTCAACACTTGTTCCTTAAGCAATAATAAAACCACACTCCAAACTGATTTAAAATCCAATCAAAGAGATATGTTGATGACACACTGTCAACTTTAAAAGTTGACACCCCTCAATTTTTGCCCTTTGGCCTTGCACAGTAAATGTGTTATAAGTACTGTAAGGAGAAGTTTAATTTTAATGTTTCAAAAAGTTTGTATTGCAAAACCTCAATCTTCCCTTCTTTGATAGTGCGCCAACCCTCTAATTTATGCTTATTTGTCTTCCTACCATAACCAAAACAATCTTTCAGTGATGCTGCTTTCTCACTTGCAAATATTCACTTTTACTCTCCAGGATACTTTATATCCCATCCTCAATGCCTCATACCAAACTTGAACTTATCCCTAATGCCAACCCTACTCCCTCATTCCTCTTTCCCTCATCATGGCCAAAGTCCATGATCAAAGCTAGCGTTTCCAAAATGAAAATGGTCGTAATTTTCATTACGGTATTTTTTTAGTTTTACGCCAGACGTCAGTTTTATTCGTGAGTTTCAAAATCGTAGGCGTAAATAAAGCTCTAGTATTATTGTATTACATTAAATGTTTAAGGAATGATGCCACAGTGAAACTACATACTGTACTAGACTGATCATATGAATTTGAAAAATATGAATATTAATCCAGTTATTAACTATATTTCTGTATGAATCATTATTGGTGTCAATTAATGTGACTCCGCCCATCACCATGATATTAATATTTTGCTGGTAGATGCTTATAAGGAAGTACTCCTAGTCAATACCTAGCAATACAAAAGGATTGAGCCTTCATATCTGCATACTGTATTATATAACATCAAATCTTATTTGCTTGTTAGTCTTGAAATTACTTTTTTATTTTTAATATTAATTTACATATGTAAATTGTCACATTGAAAAATCTTCCAAAGGGATCCCCTTGGCTATCCCAAGGGGATTTTTCACTCACTCACTCACTCACTCACACACTGTATTCATCGGGATATGTGTCCTACTGTATAAGGCTGCAGTGTACTCTCTCCAACGTATCCTGTCTCTGGCAACATGTCTGGCTTCAATCCAAAAACATCACCCTAGCTCAACTCTTTCCTTCACTACCATTTTTCTCCATGTCGTTCTTAGGCGTCCTACTTTCCTTCTCCCTTCTGGCTTCCATGTCAATGCTGTCAAGCAGTGATTGTCCTCGTTAATTCTTAATACATGCCAATCCACCTCCATCTTCTCATTTTGACTTCGTTGCTATATGTAATTCTTCTTTGCCTAGTAAATCCCAATACTTCATCATTTAAAACAACATATGGCCATCTGATCTTCAAAATTCTTCTCATGCATTTGAACATGAAAGTATCTCATTTCTGATTTCTTATTGTCAGTCTCATTGGTCTTCCATGTCTCACAACCGTTTGAGAGAACGGACTTAACAATAGAGAGTTGAATGATCTGATCTTTGTTTTGACTGAATACACATTGGAGCTCCATATCTTAAATTTCATAAAGGATGTTCTTGCTTTAGAAATTCTGTTTACAATATCTTCTCCACCACCTTCTTGCACGTTAACAGTTGCTCCTAGGTACTCATAAGTATGTACCTCTTTCAGATCCTCTACAAACTCCACACTCTCTCCTCAGGAAAGAATATTATCTTTTTCTTGATTCCCAGCCATGTCGGCAATCCCTGGCAATGAGAGAGCCGACAGCCGCCAACAAAGCTCTATCAAAGATCGCCTCTTCCTTTTTTGTATTCCACACTCAGACCTCTTGTCTCTCCATCTCCAACTACATAAAAAAAAAAATGCCAAAACTCCTGGAATCCCGAAACCAGTAACAAACTCCACACCATCAAATTCAAAGTCGGGACCAACACCCCTCTGCACGGTCGCAACGGCAGGGAAGACACCGTTCTCACCCGCCTCAGCCACTCCTCTCTCACTCACTCCCATCTCTTATCCGGCTCCCCTACCCCTCTCTGCTCCCTCTCTGCCCCACTTGTAACACCGATCTCTCCATCAAGCATATCTTCATAACCTGTCCCTTATACCAGAACTCCAGATCTCTACTCTCTTCACTATCCTCAATCTCGGACCTTTTCGAAAACCATTCTCCTCAAACATCATCAACTTCCTTCGCAACAACAACCTCTTCCACCACATTTAACGCCCCCCTCCCCTCCCTTTCAAAACCTGACTTTACATACCCCTTTCTTTTCGCCAAAAGTTTTTTTTCTTCTATTCCCCCTTACAAACCTTCCATCTTCTCACTATCCTGAATCTTTCACCATAATTTTAAAACACCCTCTTGGCACATTTGACTCTAAGTGTCGCGGTGCCGTTAAACATCAACAAACCAAAATTCTTTCAGATGTTCATTATTGATTTGCACTTTGTCACTGCATCTACTATTTACTTTTATGAGTTCAGTCTTATTGTTATTGATTCTTAACCCACTTTGTGCGGCATATTGGTTCAACCTTGTTAGTTTTGTTTGCTTATGTTGATAGGTAGATGAGGTCAGAACGATGTCATCTGCAAAATCAAGGTCTTGACATAACCTTGACATAAACCTCCATCTTATTCCATTACTATTGGCGTCAGTTGTCTTACGCATCACCCAGTCCACTATAAGAAAAATGAAACCAGACATCACATCGCCTTGTTTGACTCCTGTACGTCTTAACTTGAAACCATTCTGACACCACTGCTTCATCTATTACTGCACATTCATTACCTTCATAAATAAAAAAAACTTGTTCGTTTCGACCAAAATCTACAACATAGAGTTAAAAACCTTCAGATTGGGCGATTATAAAGTCTTAATATTATCTGTACAATGAACCCCCCCCCCCCCTTGACCCCCTCCCACACAATCATTTTAAAATGGGCTTTTACCTTTCCGTCCAATTGGCAATTGCGAACATTTGCTTTGGCAAGAGGTACAGTATGGGAGCGGTCACCTCTCAGGGGAGCAAGAACTCAAACATTTTTCATATGAAAATTACACTAGTTAATAAACATGAAATGTTGCTGCAAATTAGGAAATCTTTAATTTTCGGGAATTCTTCTTTAATTTCCGAGGAATAAGTTTTCAGGAATTCGCCTTGAATGTTCAGGAATTTTCTTTTGATTTTTTGGGAAATCCTCTTGAATTTTTAGGAAATTTTGAATTTCGTGCAATTTCTTTCACTTTTGGGATTCACTTTTGGAAAATTTTCTTAAATTACCATGAAACTTTTTATTTTTTTGGTGAAATTTTCTTCATTCTCGTAAAATCTTTAATTTCAGCGGGAAATTTTCTTCAATTTCCAGGAAATTTCCAACAATTTTACGCATTCTCCTTCAGTTTTATGTTTATAACTTCACAAATTTTCCTCCTAAGCAGAAAAAAAGAAAGCAACCAGGAAATATAAACCTTTCTTAGGGAGGGGGAAGGGGGATGCATAAATATGTGAATCTCGGTAGGGGGCTTATGCCCCCTCAAAAGAGAAAAGCTAGACACGCCCCTGCATGAAACTCTAAAAAATGGTAAGATAAATTCATTAACAATCTACCCCCTGCAAAAAATATTCAAGATGATGTTACAACCTTTTTCTTTATTACCAAGATCAAGGTAGATCAAAATTTTTGCATTTGATTATGAACAAATACGAAATTTGGGATTAAAAAACCCATTCCAAATTATATTGTTTGTTATTTAGTCATTTATCAATTAGTTATGTCAATACATCTGATAGACGCTTCAACAAACAGCTATTATAAGTCTGACAATTTTAAAATAGCTTCTAAGGAAGAGTCTTTGCCATTTTTTTTTGCAGGGAATGGAATGCTAACGAATTTATCTTTTTAAGAGTTTCATGACCAGAGATGTGAGAGTTTTTAAATGAGAGACAAAATTCAACAAAATTTGTGAGGTTATTCCTATGCAGCCTAACACTAATGACCCCTTATGGTTGCCATTTCAAGTATGGCCTATAAATACTGTATATTACAAAAATTGGAGTGTAAATATAATTTCTATCCAATTTTTCTTTTTCAAACGTTTGGACCAAAATCTACAATATGGAGCCAAAAACCTTCAGATATGGAGATTAAAGTCTCAATATTATCAGGACCATGCCCCACCCACACACAATAATTTTCAAATAGGTCTTTACCTTTTCGCCCGATGGGCAATTGCCAAAATTTGCCTTGGCAAGGAGGGGTTACCTCTACAGGGAGCAAAAACTCGAACATTTTCCAGATGAAAATTGCACTGGTTAATTTACATGAAATGTTGATGCTTATTCGGAAAATTTGAATTTTCAGGATTTCTTCTTAAATTTTCAAGGAATAAGTTTTCAGGAATTCGCCTTCAATGTTCAGGAGCTCTCTTTTGATTTTTTTGGGATTTCCTTTTGAATTTTAAGGAAGTTTTCTTTAATTTCCAAGAAATTTCTTCAATTTCCGGAAGCAAAAGTCACTATAAATTTTTCAGGTAATGTTGTCAAAATTTCCAACAATTTTACGCATTCTCCTTTAGTTTTATGTTTATAATTTTCCCTCCTAACCAGGGAGAAAGAAAGCAGCCGGGAAATGTTTAGGGAGAGGGAGGGGGGGGGCATGAATATGTAATGCTGAGTAGGGGGCTTAAGCCCCCTTAAAAGATCAAAAGAGAAAAGCTAGACTCGCCCCTGCATGAAACTCTTAAAAATGGCAAGATAAGTTTATTAACGATCTTCCCCCTGCAAAAAAAAATAAAAAATTACAATTGGGTGCAACATCAGAGAAAATTTGGGACAGCTTTTTGCATGTTTTAAGGCCAAATATTTCCGTAACTTGGCATACAAATCTGACCGTTATTTAAGGAACAGCAAATTCTAATCATACCTCAAAATAATCAGGTAAAAATTTTTACCTTACGGCTTCGTTATCTTAAAATTTCTAATAAAAATGTCATGTCGCACGGTTGTATCTGGTGTGCAAGGGTCACAAGACTGTATCATGATAAATTTGGAATAGGTCTACAATTTGGGCAACACTATTACATGTTGGCGTAATGTTAATTTAACATTAAGCCTAATGTTAGGACTATTAGGGGCCCACTATTACTGTATAGTAAGTGGCCCGAAGTTCGTGTGAGCCTGAAGTTCAAGCACCCCAATATTTCTCCAACTTCTGAAAAAAAATTCAATGAATACGCACTTTGGAAATTAATATTTCTAAATGTTTTCTTCCCGTACTTTCGTTCAAGCCTTTTTTTACCCTTTACTGGTACAGCTGCAAAAAGTTGCATAGGTTTATTATTGGTGCACGAAATTCGGGCCCACCATGGTACTATTAGTCTTACTAAAACAATTGTTAAAATCGCAAAACTGGGCCTTGTAACCATGCATACTGTAAATGGTTTCTGAAAAATCCAAAAAATGTCCTTCTTACAAAAATATTGAATTATCTCAGCCTGCCGATATGTAGAAGCAATCGTCATCTCTTGATAAATTCCTTAAACCTCCAATTCCGAAAAATATGTCGCATACATGAGGATACAAAGATCAGAAACTCTCTTTCTGTCTGTGTTGCCATCATCATGGAAAAAAATTGCAACATTACTGTTGCCTATGGCCTGGGTATATTTAAAAGAAGGATATTTTGTTCTTTTTCGTGAACCAGCCAAATAATTGTTTTCATCATTCACATATAATTTGTTACATTCTTGCCATCTCCATGTATCTGTAGGTCTTTATATGTCGGTACAATCGTGGCCCTTTTTCAAGTTTTGCCTTAACATTAGGCTTATGTCGCTTCATCATTTCAGTTCAACTACTGCGGGCTACCTAGTGTTAACTATTGCCAATTATGCCATATTTAAGTAATGCTAGGCCATAGGCTACTTCAAGCGAACAGTAAACTGGCTCGTAACTCTTCACAATTTCAAACATTTCATGGTAAATAAATTGGTAACAATTATGACTAAACTTCTTTGTCTTACCGTTGAAAACATTGCGGTGATTCATTGAACCTTTAAAACTCCTTTTCTCTCGATGTTTCGTCAACGAAATTTTTCCAAGTTCGCTTCAGGTGCGAAATTCAGTTAATTTGCGGCGTAAAAAGACATGACGTCACCACCAACCAATGAGAATTCAGTATTGGTTTAAACAGATTAAAGGATCAGAATTTGACTAGGTAACAGATCAGATATTGGCAAGGCATTTTTCATTTGAACAGAAACGGTTCACATTCGACCCAGACGACTGTTCAGATAAACCGTTTCGCTTCAGATAAGAATGAGCCGGGAAACTAGTCATATATTTGACCCGGGCTTTTTTTAGAGTGTAGTGAGATAAATGAGTAACATGCATGTACATAGTACATGGTCTGGTTGTTCATCAATATCAGACTAGCATTTTCCCCGCATACACCATGTACACACATGACACAGCTTACACTGTAGGCTACGTAGGCCCCAGTCTGAATATTATACATTACACCGAAGATCATCGGCGTGGAGTGGGGACAGTTTTAGATCATTTCAGTCAGTTCCCAGCGTCCCGAAAAGTCGTTTCTTTCCTGTATATAATATGCAACCCTACTCGGGTTTATGCATATATAATGAGCTCAAATCATACCGTTTTCCGAAAGCGATTTCAGCTTTCTTAAGAATCATAATCTCACAATTTACGGAAAATTTTGTAGAAAAAGGATGAAAAATACCAGTAAGACTAAGAATCATTTTTACGAAAATATCTTGTATGTAAGAATTAATTTTAGGACGAAATGAGACATTGCAAAATGAAAAAAAAAACATACCCGAGAAACACGTGGTCATATTGATACTGTTAGGTCTTGGGCCCAAGAGGTTTTCACACATATGTTGTAGAAATTCCTCTTTTATCTAAATTGATCAAAATTTCAGCTGAAATTTTGAGGAGTTTGATGAATATTACCAGATATCTTACGGTCATCGAAATATGGTCATCAGCCCTATTGCGGCATGAGCTGATTGGCCAATATGTTATCATGTGGTTTTGTTTACATCGTAAACGGCGCGTAAACCTTGGGTTGTCGTACTGAGGCATGTACATGTTGCAATAGTCTGATAGTGTGTATTGTGATAGTACTAGTGATTTATTTTTTCTCTTATATTTGTTGTCGAATTGCGATGGGAAAGGGTATGAAAGAAGATAGGTTTTAAATTTAACATATGCATATTTTTTCATTAGATTGTCATTTTATTTTGAACAGAGGTGTTTTGAAGAATAGTACAGCATATGAATTCTGCCATTATTTGGCTAGTGTTCAAACTAAATGTTCTCCATGCAGGCCTGCACTGTTGTACATGAATACAATATGAAAATGATGTGTAATATTCTTCTCTTTTCATTAAGTTATTAACAAATATGTTTGTTAAATATGCAGAGAACCATGATGATTAAACAAAACACACACAAAATAAAAAATAAAAGAATTCTGCCAAAGCATAATGCCTAAAAGCCAACAGCAATACATTAACAAAATATCAACACATGCAGGCATGCAACTTACAAGAATCATGAATGACGCAATTTGATAATAAGAATTTATTTAAAGAATCTACTGAAAAATAAAATCAAGCACAAAGTACGAACTTTGCTTTTTCATTTTCCTGACGTACAAGAAAACAAAAATTATAATTTATAATTTTGCTATATTGACTAATGCTATGATCAAAATTTATTTGTGAAATTTTACCACAGTAATTATTTGTAATGAGATAAACACAAAAAGATGTAAAAATTACAATTCTGATACAACACAGTGGTAATTTCTCTCTCACAAAAAATGATTAAATGAAAAAATAAAAGACTGAAATATATAGGAATAAGTTTCTTTTTTAACTATGTATTTTGACTGCAATACATGATTCATATGCAAAATATTTTGAAACATGTCATAAAAACTTATATATAAGTTATCGTCTGATTGTTTATTTACACAATTTTTGTATAACTGTCAAACACAGTATATGAAATTCTTTTCTTTCTATGTAATACAGCCTTTACTGACTGTACTGTGAAATGCTTGCATTATAATGTAGAACACACTGGTCAGATTGTTTATCTCACTAAGTTTTGTTAGGGAATGAGAGGCTGAGATGATCTGGATTTGCCAATTAAATTTGTGGGTTGAAATTTTCTTTTAAGTAAGCCAACTATTATTATAATGTCAAAGATGTAATGCCTTTATAACGAGAGTCTTGGTGCAACTTTTTCTTAATTCCAAATTTCATTACAATAAAACTTAGCTTTACAAATATTGAGTTCCCACAATAGAAATTGTAGGTCTAGGCGCTTTATTATTGTCAAGACCTTATCTTTAGCTTCTGTTGATGGGATCTGGAGAGTTAACCGGTGATTTACAATGTCAAACTGAAAAATAATTGTCATTTTGTCTACTTATTTAAGTTAATTAAAATATGCTGTGCTGCTGCCCACCTCTTTCCCTTTTTACACCACCTTTAAAGCCTATACAGGCTGACTGACAGGCCTAAATTGACTTTGCTTCTTTTATAAATTGTACTACTAGGCCCTATCTCCAAGTTGAAAGATTAGGCCTAATTTAATGGTAAAATAGTAAAAATAAATAACAAATTGGCCCATGCTTATTTGTACTGTGTAACTGCAACTTTTACAAGGAAATACAAAATAAAAATAGATTGAAAAAGAAATCTCAGGTTTTGCAAAATCTTACAATTTTGTGTTCCTTAGTACGCAGAGCATGCGTTGGAAGTTTGAAAACAGAAGCAAAAAACTTAAATTTTCTTCCATTCAGAACAATACTAAACATTCTTGGGGCCCAAACGAATTTGGTATCGTTTCAAAGCTTATCATCTTAACTATCGATTTACGTATAAATTGTATCTGTTTTTTTTAAGAAGTCAGTCAGGAGTTCGGCAAATATTTAGACAAAAATTTCAGCAAAATTTCATGATCTAAGTTTCCACGTTCTATTTTCCAGATAAGGCTAAAAGAAATCATTGAAAATTTTGTATCTTTCGAAAATTTAAAGCCTACACTATCACTTGCCTACACAATGTTTTTGTTCGTAAACACATTCCTTATCCCCTGGGGTCAAAGGTCTCGATATTTCAGTAATTAGTTTCGCGAAAAGTGAAAAAAAATGCTAAAGTGGGCGGGGCCTGGTGCCAAGAGGATGACGTCACACAGCCTCATTAACGCGACGCTAGAAACTGACTGATTTTAGCATATTTTTTGCTACAAATTTTAAAGAAATACATTAAGATATAGCCTAGGCCTAGTATTACCCCTAGTGTCACTATATGGTGTGGTGTAGCCTAAATAGATTTTCTAGAGATTTGGCGTGGAGAAAAAATTTCCAGACTAGGCATAGGCCTAACATTAGGTTGCAGTAGTCACTATGGGTGCCAGTTTGCACGAAAATGGGATTAATTGTTTAATAATTTTCAAAAGAAAACTTTTAGGCTAATTATCCCCTACACAAAAAATCAAACTGATCATGAAACACATGCAGTCTTACAATATAGCACAATTGTGACAGACTGACAATTAATTCAGCGACAGATTGATGACAGAATGCAGATTAAATGAGTACAGTACGCCCGTGTTTGATACGCAACTTGCAAATACGCACGGACGCTAATTACCGCTAAACATTCAAAGATTACTCAAACATTGTGGAAAAAAGCGCATAACGCAGTGTCACAACATAACGGGAGGAAGACATGTCCCGGACTTTTCACTTATTTTAGACAGTTTCTCTCAAAGTTTAGGGCCTGGAACGTAAGTAGTGACAAATATCACTATATTGAAGCAATGATTAAAACATAGTTGTAAGGTAGGATGCATTCATGTTGGTACAAGAAACTCTTAAAATTACGACGTTTTTTGTACTGGCTATAGGCGTGCATACTCAAAATTTGACAACCCGATTATGTAAAGCCAATAGCAGTGGTTCCCACGTTACGAGGTATAGGCTGAAGTCTGATTGTACTGCAGCTATTGCATATGGCGATTAGTGCACAGTTTGGTTGTTATATGACTAACCAGCATAGTAGCTATGGGATTCCTCTCCGCTTGACAGTCGGCTCTACAATGCAGCCTTCTGCACTTTGGTTTTTGAATTACTTGCTTGACGAGTTAACAGACCTGATACATTAAGAGATGGCAACTTAATTGTATATTGCATGACCTAAAGTACGTCAACAGTGTGGGCAGCAGTGTTTACCATTTATTATTCTCACATATTGCGATTTCCCTATTTCACGTACTTTTTGTTTTTGTTTAAATTGTTTTGAAATATACTTTTGATATTTCAAAACACTTTCATGTAGTATAGACATACCATACCATTGGAATACTTTTTATTTATAATAACCTTTTGTTTTAAATGAAGTAGGCCTAAGGCCTATTTACATATATTTTCTTT
>JAIGNY010001899.1:0-16069 GCA_020152595.1 Chiridota heheva
TTATCGTTCATGCGGGTACTAGAATGCCACAGGCACAAAAACCAGGATGGAGTAGTGTTCAAGGGGCGGATTCTGTAATGTAATGAGGCTTTATAGCTAGCTGCTGTATTCACTGCTTTATATAAATCTTCAGAGCTTTGCACTGAACACACTTTTTTCCAATTCCCAAAACATACGCAGTTTAAGTTTTTGAAATTGCTGCAACATTTGTGATGTGTGACAGGAAAAACAGCCCCAAATTGTTTGTGCAATTCTTTAAATTTCTTTCCTAAATTTTAGTCACCAAAAATCATTCCTGCTAGAATTTGATTGAGGGTATGATAAAAACTTTGGTCGGAATTTGCTGCCTCACTTCAAAGAATTATGATAGACATTTAAAAAACAGGATTTTCAAAAGAAAATACAAAGTTCGCCTTGTAATACATCACAAATTATGCAAATTGATACCTCATGCAGACAACCTGCAAAATGGGCATTGAATGTTGCCTCTACACATCCATATAAGTTTAAATTCACCCAAATCCACAATCAATGTTCAAATTTTTGCACAGCCACAAGAAACACTTTTCTACAAGTGCATACAAAATATAATTAAAGTTGAAAGATTGAAGAGGGAACACACTGGGAACATTTTGATGTGTCAGACTTGTTTTCCGTGGCAATCTGCTATTCAAGCTCTCTAAAAGTTCAAATGCATCATACTTACCCCGCTAAGCGTAGTGGGGATATTTACGCGAGTTATACTTACCTTCCATGCTATCAATTGCATATTGATAGCATGGAAGGTAAGTATAACTCTCGTAAATATCCCCGCTACGCTTAGCGGGGTAAATTTACTTCTAGTTATACCTTACCTTTCATGCTATTAGTATGTTATCAGATTGCAACAGAGGATAGGAAGGGAGGGAGTTCAGGTCGCAGCACATTATCATTACTATTATCTTTTAAATGGCTGGTATTAAAACTCGCACAAGTCTTATCCCACTTAAGAGACGAAATTATTTCTCCTCTTAAGGATGAAAAATCTCCTCTTAAGGACGAAGGACCTCCGAATAGGAACTATTAAAACTAGTAACCCACTACTAGTAATGACAAGAAAACAAAGAGCACTCTGTTGAGAATAAGCGTAGTAAAACGTCTATAAAACAAAGGTTAAACATACGTGAAAACTAAAAACGCTCGAAACGGTATGAAGAAAACTTACCAGGTTCGTCAGAGGACCGGAGCGGTTTAGGAAAGCATAAAGTGATCAAACTGTCTGTAAAGGTAAACTGCATGGAGTGATCAAAGTGTTTGTAAAATTAAACTAAGCAGAAACTGCCAGAACCGCATTAGCAAAACATAAACGAAATAAAAGGCGCCAAAAATCGGCAAAATTCCGTTAGTAAATTAACGAAAGAACAATCACCAAAATAACGGCAAAGTTTCGTTAGTATGAATAAACGAAATAACAAAAGCCCGAACAACGACCGAAAGTTTTCGTTAGTAAAAAGAAACAAATTAAACGTTTTTAAGTCTCATTGACTTAGCGTGCACATAATTATTGCCTTACGGATACAGCTAATTAGAGGTAGCAAAACGGCTGACTGAGTCTTCTTGAATAAATCCGATCTTGAATTGTTTGACATTTTTAAAAAGCCTGGTCACCTCCTATTGAACAAAACCGTCACGTAGGAAAATGGTTTTGAACCCATTGATGCCACCCCTCTCCCTTTTGACGTTTTTAAGTCTCATTGACTTAGTGTGCACATAATTATTGCCTTACGGATACAGCTAATTAGAGGTAGCTAATTACAATTTAACATACATTTTCGCATATCAAACGAAAGGTCTACTAGTCCTCTGTCTCCGAGCACATAACAATTTTCGAAAAATGTGTTGTTATAAGGCGTGATTCAACCAAATTGCGCCCCACTTTACGTAAATCATTCCGAAATTCTCAGATTTTGTTCCTCTGCAAAAACGGCTGATTGAGTCTATTTGAATAAATCCGATCCCAAATTTTTTGACATTTTTTAAAAAGCCTGGTCACCCCCTTATTGAACAAAACCGTTACGGAGGAAAATGGTTTTGAACCCATTTGATGCCACTCCTCTCCCTTTTTGACGTTTTTAAGTCTCTTTAACTTAGCGTGTACATAATTATTGCCTTTACGGATACAGCTAATTAGAGGTAGCAAAACGGCTGACTGAGTCTTCTTGAATAAATCCGATCCTGAATTTTTTGACATTTTTGAAAAGCCTGGTCACCCCCTATTGAACAAAACCGTCACGTAGGAAAATGGTTTTGAACCCATTGATGCCACCCCTCTCCCTTTTGACGTTTTTAAGTCTCATTGACTTGGTGTGCACATAATTATTGCCTTACGGATACAGCTAATTAGAGGTAGCTAATTACAATTTAACATACATTTTCGCATATCAAACGAAAGGTCTACTAGTCCTCTGTCTCCGAGCACATACAATTTTCGAAAAATGTGTTGTTATAAGGCGTGATTCAACCAAATTGCGCCCCACTTTACGTAAATCATTCCGAAATTCTCAGATTTTGTTCTCTGCAAAAACGGCTGATTGAGTCTATTTGAATAAATTCGATCCCAAATTTTTGACATTTTTGAAAATGCCTGGTCACCCCCTATTGAACAAAACCGTCACGGAGGAAAATGGTTTTGAACCCATTGGATGCCACCCCTCTCCCTTTTTGACGTTTTTAAGTCTCATTGACTTAGCGTGCACATAATTATTGCCTTACGGATACAGCTAATTAGAGGTAGCAAAACGGCTGACTGAGTCTTCTTGAATAAATCCGATCCTGAATTTTTTGACATTTTTGAAAAGCCTGGTCACCTTCCTATTGAACAAAACCGTCACGTAGGAAAATGGTTTTGAACCCATTGGATGCCACCCCTCTCCCTTTTTGACGTTTTTAAGTCTCATTGACTTAGTGTGCACATAATTATTGCCTTACGGATACAGCTAATTAGAGGTAAGCTAATTACAATTTAACATACATTTTCGCATATCAAACGAAAGGTCTACTAGTCCTCTGTCTCCCGAGCACATAAAATTTTCGAAAAATGTGTTGTTATAAGGCGTGATTCAACCAAATTGCGCCCCACTTTACGTAAATCATTCCGAAATTCTCAGATTTTGTTCCTCTGCAAAAACGGCTGATTGAGTCTATTTGAATAAATTCGATCCCAAATTTTTTGACATTTTTGAAAAGCCTGGTCACCCCCCTATTGAACAAAACCGTCACGGAGGAAAATGGTTTTGAACCCATTGGATGCCACCCCTCTCCCTTTTTGACGTTTTTAAGTCTCATTGACTTAGCGTGCACATAATTATTGCCTTACGGATACAGCTAATTAGAGGTAGCAAAACGGCTGACTGAGTCTTCTTGAATAAATCCGATCCTGAATATGTTGACATTTTTGAAAAGCCTGGTCACCTCCCTATTGAACAAAACCGTCACGTAGGAAAATGGTTTTGAACCCATTGGATGCCACCCTCTTCCTTTTTGACGTTTTTAAGTCTCATTGACTTAGTGTGCACATAATTATTGCCTTACGGATACAGCTAATTAGAGGTAGCTAATTACAATTTAACATACATTTTCGCATATCAAACGAAAGGTCTACTAGTCCTCTGTCTCTCGAGCACATAAATTTTCGAAAAATGTGTTGTTATAAGGCGTGATTCAACCAAATTGCGCCCCACTTTACGTAAATCATTCCGAAATTCTCAGATTTTGTTCCTCTGCAAAAACGGCTGATTGAGTCTATTTGAATAGATCCGATCCCACATTTTTTGACATTTTTGAAAAGCCTGGTCACCCCCCTATTGAACAAAACCATCACGGAGGAAAATGGTTTTGAACCCATTGGATGCCACCCTCTCCCTTTTTGACGTTTTTAAGTCTCTTTGACTTAGCGTGTACATAATTATTGCCTTTACGGATACAGCTAATTAGAGGTAGCAAAACGGCTGACTGAGTCTACTTGAATAAATCCGATCCTGAATTTTTTGACATTTTTGAAAAGCCTGGTCACTCCCCTATTGAACAAAACCGTCACGTAGGAAAATGGTTTTGAACCCATTGGATGCCACCCCTCTCCCTTTTTGACGTTTTTAAGTCTCATTGACTTAGTGTGCGCATAATTATTGCCTTACGAATACAGCTAATTAGAGGTAGCTAATTACAATTTAACATACATTTTCGCATATCAAACGAAAGATCTACTAGTCCTCTGTCTCCCGAGCACATACAATTTTCGAAAAATGTGTTGTTATAAGGCGTGATTCAACCAAATTGCGCCCCACTTTACGTAAATCATTCCGAATTTCTCAGATTTTGTTCTTCTGCAAAAACGGCTGATTGAGTCTATTTGAATAAATTCGATCCCAAATTTTTTGACATTTTCTAAATGCCTGGTCACCCTCCTATTGAACAAAACCGTCACGGAGCAAAATGGTTTTGAACCCATTGGATGCCACCCCTCTCCCTTTTTGACGTTTTTAAGTCTCATTGACTTAGCGTGCACATAATTATTGCCTTACGGATACAGCTAATTAGAGGTAGCAAAACGGCTGACTGAGTCTTCTTGAATAAATCCGATCTTGAATTGTTTGACATTTTTGAAAAGCCTGGTCACCTTCCTATTGAACAAAACCGTCACGTAGGAAAATGGTTTTGAACCCATTGGATGCCACCCCTCTCCCTTCTTGACGTTTTTAAGTCTCATTGACTTAGTGTGCACATAATTATTGCCTTACGGATACAGCTAATTAGAGGTAACTAATTACAATTTAACATACATTTTCGCATATCAAACGAAAGGTCTACTAGTCCTCTGTCTCCCGAGCACATACAATTTTCGAAAAATGTGTTGTTATAAGGCGTGATTCAACCAAATTGCGCCCCACTTTACGTAAATCATTCCGAAATTCTCAGATTTTGTTCCTCTGCAAAAACGGCTGATTGAGTCTATTTGAATAAATTCGATCCCAAATTTTTTGACATTTTTAAAAAGCCTGGTCACCCCTATTGAACAAAACCGTCACGGAGGAAAATGGTTTTGAACCCATTGGATGCCACCCTTCTCCCTTTTTGACGTTTTTAAGTCTCATTGACTTAGCGTGCACATAATTATTGCCTTACGGATACAGCTAATTAGAGGTAGCAAAACGGCTGACTGAGTCTTCTTGAATAAATCCGATCCTGAATTGTTTGACATTTTTGAAAAGCCTGGTCACCCTCCTATTGAACAAAACCGTCACGTAGGAAAATGGTTTTGAACCCATTGGATGCCACCCCTCTCCCTTCTTGACGTTTTTAAGTCTCATTGACTTAGTGTGCACATAATTATTGCCTTACGGATACAGCTAATTAGAGGTAAGCTAATTACAATTTAACATACATTTTCGCATATCAAACGAAAGGTCTACTAGTCCTCTGTCTCTCGAGCACATAAAATTTCGAAAAATGTGTTGTTATAAGGCGTGATTCAACCAAATTGCGCCCCACTTTACGTAAATCATTCCGAAATTCTCAGATTTTGTTCCTCTGCAAAAACGGCTGATTGAGTCTATTTGAATAAATTCGATCCCAAATTTTTTGACATTTTTGAAAAGCCTGGTCACCCCCCTATTGAACAAAACCATCACGGAGGAAAATGGTTTTGAACCCATTGGATGCCACCCTCTCCCTTTTTGACGTGTTTAAGTCTCTTTGACTTAGCGTGTACATAATTATTGCCTTTACGGATACAGCTAATTAAAGGTAGCAAAACGGCTGACTGAGTCTACTTGAATAAATCCGATCCTGAATTTTTTGACATTTTTGAAAAGCCTGGTCACCCCTATTGAACAAAACCGTCACGTAGGAAAATGGTTTTGAACCCATTGGATGCCACCCCTCTCCCTTTTTGACGTTTTTAAGTCTCATTGACTTAGTGTGCACATAATTATTGCCTTACGGATACAGCTAATTAGAGGTAGCTAATTACAATTTAACATACATTTTCGCATATCAAACGAAAGGTCTACTAGTCCTCTGTCTCTCGAGCACATAAAATTTCGAAAAATGTGTTGTTATAAGGCGTGATTCAACCAAATTGCGCCCCACTTTACGTAAATCATTCCGAAATTCTCAGATTTTGTTCCTCTGCAAAAACGGCTGATTGAGTCTATTTGAATAAATTCAATCCCAAATTTTTGACATTATTTAAAAGCCTGGTCACCCCCCTATTGAACAAAACCGTCACGGAGGAAAATGGTTTTGAACCCATTGGATGCCACCCCTCTCCCTTTTTGACGTTTTTAAGTCTCATTGACTTAGCGTGCACATAATTATTGCCTTACGGATACAGCTAATTAGAGGTAGCAAAACGGCTGACTGAGTCTTCTTGAATAAATCCGATCCTGAATTTTTTGACATTTTTAAAAAGCCTGGTCACCCCCTATTGAACAAAACCGTCACGTAGGAAAATGGTTTTGAACCCATTGGATGCCACCCCTCTCCCTTTTTGACGTTTTTAAGTCTCATTGACTTAGTGTGCACATAATTATTGCCTTACGGATACAGCTAATTAGAGGTAGCTAATTACAATTTAACATACATTTTCGCATATCAAACGAAAGGTCTACTAGTCCTCTGTCTCCGAGCACATAAAATTTTCGAAAAATGTGTTGTTATAAGGCGTGATTCAACCAAATTGCGCCCCACTTTACGTAAATCATTCCGAAATTCTCAGATTTTGTTTCTCTGCAAAAACGGCTGATTGAGTCTATTTGAATAAATTCAATCCCAAATTTTTTGACATTATTTAAAAGCCTGGTCACCCCCCTATTGAACAAAACCGTCACGGAGGAAAATGGTTTTGAACCCATTGGATGCCACCCCTCTCCCTTTTTGACGTTTTTAAGTCTCATTGACTTAGCGTGCACATAATTATTGCCTTACGGATACAGCTAATTAGAGGTAGCAAAACGGCTGACTGAGTCTTCTTGAATAAATCCGATCTTGAATTGTTTGACATTTTTGAAAAGCCTGGTCACCTTCCTATTGAACAAAACCGTCACGTAGGAAAATGGTTTTGAACCCATTGGATGCCACCCTCTCCCTTTTGACGTTTTTAAGTCTCATTGACTTAGTGTGCACATAATTATTGCCTTACGGATACAGCTAATTAGAGGTAGCTAATTACAATTTAACATACATTTTCGCATATCAAACGAAAGGTCTACTAGTCCTCTGTCTCCCGAGCACATACAATTTTCGAAAAATGTGTTGTTATAAGGCGTGATTCAACCAAATTGCGCCCCACTTTACGTAAATCATTCCGAAATTCTCAGATTTTGTTCCTCTGCAAAAACGGCTGATTGAGTCTATTTGAATAAATTCGATCCCAAATTTTTTGACATTTTTGAAAAGCCTGGTCAGCCCCCTATTGAACAAAACCGTCACGGAGGAAAATGGTTTTGAACCCATTGGATGCCACCCCTCTCCCTTTTTGACGTTTTTAAGTCTCATTGACTTAGCGTGCACATAATTATTGCCTTACGGATACAGCTAATTAGAGGTAGCAAAACGGCTGACTGAGTCTTCTTGAATAAATCCGATCTTGAATTGTTTGACATTTTTGAAAAGCCTGGTCACCCTCCTATTGAACAAAACCGTCACGTCGGAAAATGGTTTTGAACCCATTGGATGCCACCCCTCTCCCTTCTTGACGTTTTTAAGTCTCATTGACTTAGTGTGCACATAATTATTGCCTTACGGATACAGCTAATTAGAGGTAGCTAATTACAATTTAACATACATTTTCGCATATCAAACGAAAGGTCTACTAGTCCTCTGTCTCCCGAGCACATACAATTTTCGAAAAATGTGTTGTTATAAGGCGTGATTCAACCAAATTGCGCCCCACTTTACGTAAATCATTCCGAAATTCTCAGATTTTGTTCCTCTGCAAAAACGGCTGATTGAGTCTATTTGAATAAATCCGATCCCAATTTTTTAACATTTTTAAAAAGCTTGGTCACCCCCCTATTGAACAAAACCGTCACGGAAGAAAATGGTTTTGAACCCATTGGATGCCACCCCTCTCCCTTTTTGACGTTTTTAAGTCTCATTGACTTAGCGTGCACATAATTATTGCCTTACGGATACAGCTAATTAGAGGTAGCAAAACGGCTGACTGAGTCTTCTTGAATAAATCCGATCTTGAATTGTTTGACATTTTTGAAAAGCCTGGTCACCTTCCTATTGAACAAAACCGTCACGTAGGAAAATGGTTTTGAACCCATTGGATGCCACCCTCTCTCCCTTCTTGACGTTTTTAAGTCTCATTGACTTAGTGTGCACATAATTATTGCCTTACGGATACAGCTAATTAGAGGTAACTAATTACAATTTAACATACATTTTCGCATATCAAACGAAAGGTCTACTAGTCCTCTGTCTCCCGAGCACATACAATTTTCGAAAAATGTGTTGTTATAAGGCGTGATTCAACCAAATTGCGCCCCACTTTACGTAAATCATTCCGAAATTCTCAGATTTTGTTCCTCTGCAAAAACGGCTGATTGAGTCTATTTGAATAAATCCGATCCCAAATTTTTTGACATTTTTAAAAGCCTGGTCACCCCTATTGAACAAAACCGTCACGGAGGAAAATGGTTTTGAACCCATTGATGCCACCCCTCTCCCTTTTGACGTTTTTAAGTCTCATTGACTTAGCGTGCATATAATTATTGCCTTACGGATACAGCTAATTAGAGGTAGCAAAACGGCTGACTGAGTCTTCTTGAATAAATCCGATCCTGAATATGTTGACATTTTTGAAAAGCCTGGTCACCTCCCTATTGAACAAAACCGTCACGTAGGAAAATGGTTTTGAACCCATTGGATGCCACCCCTCTCCCTTTTTGACGTTTTTAAGTCTCATTGACTTAGTGTGCACATAATTATTGCCTTACGGATACAGCTAATTAGAGGTAGCTAATTACAATTTAACATACATTTTCGCATATCAAACGAAAGGTCTACTAGTCCTCTGTCTCCCGAGCACATACAATTTTCGAAAAATGTGTTGTTATAAGGCGTGATTCAACCAAATTGCGCCCCACTTTACGTAAATCATTCCGAAATTCTCAGATTTTGTTCCTCTGCAAAAACGGCTGATTGAGTCTATTTGAATAAATCGATCCCAAATTTTTGACATTTTTGAAAAGCCTGGTCACCCCTATTGAACAAAACCGTCACGGAGGAAAATGGTTTTGAACCCATTGATGCCACCCCTCTCCCTTTTTGACGTTTTTAAGTCTCATTGACTTAGCGTGCACATAATTATTGCCTTACGGATACAGCTAATTAGAGGTAGCAAAACGGCTGACATTGCCTTACGGATACAGCTAATTAGAGGTAGCAAAACGGCTGACTGAGTCTTCTTGAATAAATCCGATCCTGAATTTTTGACATTTTTGAAAAGCCTGGTCACCCCCTATTGAACAAAACCGTCACGTAGGAAAATGGTTTTGAACCCATTGGATGCCACCCCTCTCCTTTTTGACGTTTTTAAGTCTCATTGACTTAGTGTGCACATAATTATTGCCTTACGGATACAGCTAATTAGAGGTAGCTAATTACAATTTAACATACATTTTCGCATATCAAACGAAAGGTCTACTAGTCCTCTGTCTCTCGAGCACATACAATTTTCGAAAAATGTGTTGTTATAAGGCGTGATTCAACCAAATTGCGCCCCACTTTACGTAAATCATTCCGAAATTCTCAGATTTTGTTCTCTGCAAAAACGGCTGATTGAGTCTATTTGAATAAATTCGATCCCAAATTTTTGACATTTTTAAAAGCCTGGTCACCCCTATTGAACAAAACCGTCACGGAGGAAAATGGTTTTGAACCCATTGGATGCCACCCCTCCCTTTTTGACGTTTTTAAGTCTCATTGACTTAGCGTGCACATAATTATTGCCTTACGGATACAGCTAATTAGAGGTAGCAAAACGGCTGACTGAGTCTTCTTGAATAAATCCGATCTTGAATTGTTTGACATTTTTGAAAAGCCTGGTCACCTTCCTATTGAACAAAACCGTCACGTAGGAAAATGGTTTTGAACCCATTGGATGCCACCCCTCTCCCTTCTTGACGTTTTTAAGTCTCATTGACTTAGTGTGCACATAATTATTGCCTTACGGATACAGCTAATTAGAGGTAACTAATTACAATTTAACATACATTTTCGCATATCAAACGAAAGGTCTACTAGTCCTCTGTCTCCCGAGCACATACAATTTTCGAAAAATGTGTTGTTATAAGGCGTGATTCAACCAAATTGCGCCCCACTTTACGTAAATCATTCCGAAATTCTCAGATTTTGTTCCTCTGCAAAAACGGCTGATTGAGTCTATTTGAATAAATTCAATCCCAAATTTTTTGACATTATTTAAAAGCCTGGTCACCCCCCTATTGAACAAAACCGTCACGGAGGAAAATGGTTTTGAACCCATTGGATGCCACCCCTCTCCCTTTTTGACGTTTTTAAGTCTCATTGACTTAGCGTGCATATAATTATTGCCTTACGGATACAGCTAATTAGAGGTATTTTTTGCATTTTTAAAAGCCTGGTCACTATTTTACGGAGGAAAATGGTTTTAAAACGGCTGACTGAGTCTTCTTGAATAAATCCGATCCTGAATTTTTGACATTTTTGAAAAGCCTGGTCACCCCTATTGAACAAAACCGTCACGTAGGAAAATGGTTTTGAACCCATTGGATGCCACCCTCTCCCTTTTGACGTTTTTAAGTCTCATTGACTTAGTGTGCACATAATTATTGCCTTACGGATACAGCTAATTAGAGGTAGCTAATTACAATTTAACATACATACATTTTCGCATATCAAACGAAAGGTCTACTAGTCCTCTGTCTCCGAGCACATAAATTTTCGAAAAATGTGTTGTTATAAGGCGTGATTCAACCAAATTGCGCCCCACTTTACGTAAATCATTCCGAAATTCTCAGATTTTGTTCCTCTGCAAAAACGGCTGATTGAGTCTATTTGAATAAATCCGATCCCAAATTTTTTGACATTTTTAAAAGCCTGGTCACCCCTATTGAACAAAACGTCACGGAGGAAAATGGTTTTGAACCCATTGATGCCACCCCTCTCCCTTTTTGACGTTTTTAAGTCTCATTGACTTAGCGTGTACATAATTATTGCCTTTACGGATACAGCTAATTAGAGGTAGCAAAACGGCTGACTGAGTCTACTTGAATAAATCCGATCCTGAATTTTTGACATTTTTGAAAAGCCTGGTCACCCCTATTGAACAAAACCGTCACGTAGGAAAATGGTTTTGAACCCATTGATGCCACCCCTCTCCCTTTTTGACGTTTTTAAGTCTCATTGACTTAGTGTGCACATAATTATTGCCTTACGGATACAGCTAATTAGAGGTAGCTAATTACAATTTAACATACATTTTCGCATATCAAACGAAAGGTCTACTAGTCCTCTGTCTCCCGAGCACATACAATTTTGAAAAAATGTGTTGTTATAAGGCGTGATTCAACCAAATTGCGCCCCACTTTACGTAAATCATTCCGAAATTCTCAGATTTTGTTCTCTGCAAAAACGGCTGATTGAGTCTATTTGAATAAATTCGATCCCAAATTTTTGACATTTTTAAAAGCCTGGTCACCCCCTATTGAACAAAACCGTCACGGAGGAAAATGGTTTTGAACCCATTGATGCCACCCCTCTCCCTTTTTGACGTTTTTAAGTCTCATTGACTTAGCGTGCACATAATTATTGCCTTACGGATACAGCTAATTAGAGGTAGCAAAACGGCTGACTGAGTCTTCTTGAATAAATCCGATCTTGAATTGTTTGACATTTTTGAAAAGCCTGGTCACCTTCCTATTGAACAAAACCGTCACGTAGGAAAATGGTTTTGAACCCATTGGATGCCACCCCTCTCCCTTCTTGACGTTTTTAAGTCTCATTGACTTAGTGTGCACATAATTATTGCCTCACGGATACAGCTAATTAGAGGTAAGCTAATTACAATTTAACATACATTTTCGCATATCAAACGAAAGGTCTACTAGTCCTCTGTCTCCCGAGCACATACAATTTTCGAAAAATGTGTTGTTATAAGGCGTGATTCAACCAAATTGCGCCCCACTTTACGTAAATCATTCCGAAATTCTCAGATTTTGTTTCTCTGCAAAAACGGCTGATTGAGTCTATTTGAATAAATTCAATCCCAAGTTTTTGACATTATTTAAAAGCCTGGTCACCCCTATTGAACAAAACCGTCAATGAGGAAAATGGTTTTGAACCCATTGGATGCCACCCCTCTCCCTTTTTGACGTTTTTAAGTCTCATTGACTTAGCGTGCACATAATTATTGCCTTACGGATACAGCTAATTAGAGGTAGCAAAACGGCTGACTGAGTCTTCTTGAATAAATCCGATCCTGAATTTTTGACATTTTTGAAAAGCCTGGTCACCCCCCTATTGAACAAAACCGTCACGTAGGAAAATGGTTTTGAACCCATTGATGCCACCCCTCTCCCTTTTGACGTTTTTAAGTCTCATTGACTTAGTGTGCACATAATTATTGCCTTACGGATACAGCTAATTAGAGGTAGCTAATTACAATTTAACATACATTTTCGCATATCAAACGAAAGGTCTACTAGTCCTCTGTCTCTCGAGCACATACAATTTTCGAAAATGTGTTGTTATAAGGCGTGATTCAACCAAATTGCGCTCAACCAAATTGCGCCCCCACTTTACGTAAATCATTCCGAAATTCATGAAATTGTAGATCCCGCATGTCAAACCTGCACATGGGGACTACATCTACTAGGCTGGCTAGGTATCCCAAGAATACCAGCCAAGCTTTCGCCGGCGATACCGGTAACAAGCTCACTGCTAAGATCCGCTCCTCCGCCGGTCGCATACGACCTTGAGTAAAATCCAGGACTGCTCCCAGAAAAGTGGGAGTCTGAGACAGAACTAGGTTGGACTTTGCAAGGTTGATCACCCATCCTAAGTACTGTGCCACTCTTATAACCAAGTTCATGTGTTTCGCGACGGTGACTGCGTCAACTGCGACGATCAGCCAATCGTCTAGGTACATAAAGATTCTGATGCCTTGCTTTCGTAGGAAGGCCGCTAGAACTCTCGTTATCAAGGTGAAGATCATGGGGGCAGTCGATAGCCCGAAGGGTAACGCCCTGAACGTGTACATAACTCCCTCGAATTGGAACGACAGAAAACGCCTGTGTTCCTCAAGCATCGGCACATCGAGATATGCGTCGGCGAGGTCGACTGGTGACATCAACCCAAAGCGCATGTGCCAACATCGATTGAAGAAATTGGCCTAATGCATACGAGAAGCTGTACTAAAGATATCCTAGCATGTAGATACAAAGCATAGTATAACGCTCGGCTTTCCTCGTGAAAGGGCGGGGCCGAGGGTGAAAACACCTAAACCCAGGGGCAAAAGGTCCACTAGACAGGCATACCTGGTGCTTTTAGGGCCTAAAAACACCCGCCACGAGTGGGACACTCGAACTAGCCACCCGCATTGCGCGGATGGAGACAAAAACACTCTATCCTAAGTGTAGAGCACACGGGAAAGTCCTGTAAGTCGGACCAAAGAAATCCCGGACCAATGGCTACCCCGTCTTACCTAGGAAGACTTGAAAAGGCGAACCGGATAAGATAGAGCAGCGGAAAAGCCTGCCTGGTAGAAGCTGCAAAAGAGAAAAGTTTTAGAAAGAGTTTAGAGTAAATAAAAGAACAAATGACCAGTTTCAGCTGTTGTAGCAAACAATGCGCTGAAAAGAGTGGGGGTTAGTAGAGGTAATATGGAAGTCGGGGCTTGGCTGTTAACTACGTTTTTAAGGTCGGTTAAAAGCGCGTTAGAATCAGGTCATGTGACCACATTGCATATTATTAACATGGAAGATAAGGTATAACTAGAAGTAGATACCATGTGTAAGTGAAGATGTAAAAGAATGACACAAGATGGCAATCAACGGAGTTGCTGACCTTATCACCTCTGCCACATATAATTTGTAAAATGATTAAATGTTTTCCAGGAAACATTACATAATATGGATCATTTTAAATCAATTACTTGACCTCTGACGTTTGACCTTTAAATGATGTGCAAAACAACACTACATCTCTTTCCACTAACCCAGCAAGTAACACTGATTTGACCCGCCCGCCCTCCTCAGCCTGCCCACCCCACCAGCCAAAATTTTAGATTTTGCTAAGCAACTAAGGACCCCTGGACAAGATCTGATACATCTATTCATCTAAAGACCTGTGTGTGTTACATAATTTTCAGTTTTACTAAACAACTTAGGACTCCCGGGTAATCAGCGGGTAACTGTGTTAAGAATTTGTGGTGCAATCCATTTAAAAAATAAATCAGTGTGGAATTTTTAGCACTGTGAGGGTAGTGAGAAATTAAAGACATCTGTAAAACTTCTCTAGTGCCATCTTAAATGAAAGACTTTATTGTTTATAGCAAAAAGTTTAAGGACGTGTGTTCAGGTTCTCAAAGTTCTCAATCGTCTTTAAACGATTGCTGTGTTGTCAGATTCAGATCCTTAAATGAATATCCAAGCAAATGCACCCACAAACCCACCCAAAAGTGAGCACAATACCTTATCGCCATATATACTATATCCTGTGATAAGGTAAAAAGAACAACACTGCTAAACAATGCAAGGAAAGACACTGGATTTTGCATAAATACATTTCATTAGTAGTTTGTGTTAAACAATTCCACAATATTTTAAAATTGTCCATTACAGCTTTTCTTGATTCCTTATGAAAGCAATATGATAAATGAGCAGAAGCTAGACGCACAAGCAATGGGAGGGGGTGAGACTGGGCCTAAAGAGTCACACAATAATCGGGTCAAAGACTGCCAGTAGCCTCGCATCATTCAATGTCTCTCACCATTATTTTTGGGGAAAAAGAACGTAGGTTTTCATCGTAACAGGTCAAAAATATATCCGGCATTCTACAATGCATCCTCAGCTTGAGTTATGAAGGAAAGATGACCAAATATGTGGAAAACAGTTGTCTCTGTGATGTAAGGGGGGATTTGCACCTTCAAGCTTTGCCGCTGGAGAAATATTATAATATGCATAATCAATTGAAAAGGAACTAAAATATGTATATCATGTGAGATAAAACAAATAAGAGAAAATGTATGAAAACATTGTATCTTGCTCATGTACTAAAATGTTGCATGGGCTGTCATGAACCTCAAGACGTGAAAACTGACATTTAGGAATTACACATATAATTTCAAATTCTTTCACATGGTAAGCACTTTTTTCAGCAGAGTTTGCCTTCTTTACATTAATTATCAGTAGTTTGAAAGTCACAAAATTCTGAGAAAACTTTAGAAATATTTTCAGAGACTTTTGAACAATTAACCCTGTTAGTCTCACACTTTACCTTTGTCACTAATACAAATCAGTTGAATTCAAATTTATGACCGCTTACATTTGAATGCTTCTCTACAGGTGTAAGCTTTGGTGTTATCTTTAGCGTCAATTGCTTCACTGCCATCTTTCGTAATGGACATGATTGACTACTTACAACTTATAATTCAGACCCTAGATGGATAATAGATCTTTCTCTTTTTGCCCATATGCATACTATAAGTGAAATGAAAGGATTGCAACACGAGCAGCATAAAGGACCTAAACTCCTCCCCTCCCCTTCCATCCCCACCTGAAAATGCTTCATCTAATCATTATATTTACATATTATATTACAAAGAAAAAGAGAATTTATACCTAATCTTGATTCTACACCACTTTGCCAAATAAAATTCCTAAATCTTAAGTATGAAAATGGTACCATTTTCTCTACAGATTTGTTGCCCTTCTCTTTCCAACATGCTACCAATTACACATTTAAGATTCTCCCCTGCAGGCCTACATGAGGCTCCCTACCATAGACCTATCCAAGGACAGACTGACCAGGTATTTTTATTGGA
>JAIGNY010001900.1:0-20779 GCA_020152595.1 Chiridota heheva
AGAGCCACGAGTGCGGTCTATTAGACGTAAGTTACCTGAGTCTATATATTGATAAGCTAAGTGGCATTCTAAAGAAGACGTCACTTAGAATAAACCACTATAAAGAAGCGCCCCCTTCTCGATAAGATTACTGAGTTGTGAGTGGCGCAGATTTTTAGTGAGTAAACCCTATGCACACCGCTGTGGTCCATGGTTCCGCGATAGGGACCGATAGGGCCACGTAAAGGGGGCGCCTAAAGAGGTTATACGTGAGTCCAAAGTGATTTAACGGGTCCTTTCTGGTCCGTACGGCTTCGGTGATCGAATCCATATGGCTCCACGGCCCGTGTTTATGGTCCGTTGGACGGCCAGATGGTTCCATGCAGTTACGTGGCCCACGGCTTTATACGGATCCGTACGGCTCCATGGTTATGTAACGGGATAACGTACATGGTACGATTAACCTGGAAATACACCCACTAGCTACGAAACTACGTTGTCAGGTGACAAGTGACAATCTTCGCAAGAAGTATAGCACCACGAGAGCTATTTTCTTCTTGGTCCCGTAGCCATCAGCTACGCAGTTCCACGGCCGTGTGAACGTCATAAATAAGATTGTCCGCGTTAAACGTTACAGTTCCGCCAATATTTTCACCAGTATCATAGACACAGAGGACAGGTCCCCCAGTGTTGGTGCATTACGCACCCAAGATGTCCCGCGATGCATAGCATGCAATCGCTTCTCTAAACCGTACGGGTCCGTACGGCTCCAGAGTTTTGTAATGGGATAATGTATACCATATGATGAACCCAGAAATAGACCCGCTAGCTAAGAAGCTACGAGGTCAGGTGATAAGTGACAATTTTCCCAAGAGGTATAGCATCACGAGAGCTTCTTATTTCTGAAGCCATTAGGTACGCAGTTCCACGGCTGTGTGAACTGCCTCAGTAAGATTTTCCGCGTTAAACGTTACAGTTCCGCAATATGACCAGTGAACGGATCCGTACCTCTCAAGAGTTTTGTAATTGGATAACTGTGCGATAAACCTGGAAATAGACCCACTAGCTACGAAGCTACGTGGTCAGATGATAAGTCACAATCTTTACAAGAAGTATAGCATCACGAGAGCTATTTTTTTCTTGTTTTTGTAGCCATTAGCTACGCAGTTCCGCGGCCGTGCGAACTGGAACTGCCTTAGTAAGATTTTCCAGGTTGAACGTTACAGTTTGGCAATATTTTTCATCAATATCATGGACACGGAGGACAGGTCCCCAAGTGTCAGTGCGTTACGCGCCCAAGACGTCCCGTGATGTGTCGCGTGTAAACACTTTATTAAGTTATGCTCCAGGGATATAAAAAAAACAAAAAAACCCAGTGTAAACCGCTGTGGACCCTTGGTTCCGCGAAGGGACTGGTAGGCCCACAAGAGGCAGTGCCCTAAGGAGTTATCGTAAGTTACTAACTTTTTTTACAGCTGGTTGTAAAACCATTGAATTACTTTCACGGGTCCATTTGGGTTCGTACGGCTGGTGATTGGTTCCATACGGCCCCACGGTTTGTTTACACGGCCCCGTAGGGGTCGTAACACAGCCCCACGGCTCCGTACGGGTCATGGGACGGCTCTGTGCGGGTCCGTACAGTTTCATAATCAACAACTTTTAGTTCCATACGGCTCTGGTGATTGGGTCCGACAGCTCCATAGTTCTTTAACGGGGTAACGCACAACGTACCACAAACCCGATAATAGACCCTTCAGCTATGAAGCTACATTGTCAGTTGATAAATAACAATCTTTACAAGGAACATAGTGTCACAAGAGTTATTTTTTTCTTGTTACTGTAGCCATCAGCTACGCAGTTCCATGTTTGGTGAGCTACCTTAGTAAGATTTCCGCGTTGAACGTCACGGTTCTGCAAAAAATTTCACCAGCATCATGGACACGGAGGACAGGTCCCCGTATGTCTGTGCATTACGCACCCAGGATGCTCCGAGAAGCGTCGCATGTAAGCGCTTCCTTAGGTTATGAAGCTTAGTGGTCGGGTGGTAAGAAAACCATTTCACGAGAGGCATAGCATCACGAGTGCTATTTTCTCCGTGTTACGTAGTTCCACGACCTTCTGAACTACACTGAATATAATTTTTGCGTCGAACGTGACGTTCAGCTCAAATTAGAAAGATACTAATGCGGTTTTATGTACAACGTACTGTAATCCTGGGAGTACCAAACTTTAGGGACCCTCTGAATGGCTCCATCCGGTCCCTACAACTCCAAGACATGAGTTCACGAGTCCGGGACATGGCTTTGCAGGTCCATACAGTTCCATAGCTACACTTTACAAGCCCTTGCGACTCCGTTGTGCGGCCCCGTACGGGCCCTCACGCTCTCAGAGCTGTAGCCTTACACGGCTCCGTGAACGGGCCGTTACGGCCCCCACAGGACCTACATGGGATAACGTACAACGTACGATAAACCGGGGTAACACAACTTCGGGATAATGCGACCGATAGCCACGTGCTACAGAGTTCGGGCGGTTATCATTCTTAGCAGGACGCGTTTAGCGTTCGACGGCAGTCCCCCACACGTAGCCACCGGCTACGCTGCTTCGTGGTGAACAGATACAAACGGAGTTAACGGCATACACCAGCAGCCCAACTGGCGTGAGTAAGCGACCAGTAGCCAGGAGCTACAGAGTTCCACACCGTTATTCTTACCGACACGCACGAGTACAACGGTAGTCCCCTTCCCACGCAGCTACCAGCTTCAGAGTCTGAGTGAAAAACAAACAAAGTTTACGGATCGTATAGCTTGTGTAGCACGTGAACTCCTCCGTATGCCATATGGCTCCAGTATATTTTTAGCTATTCCAACTGGATCGCGTACTGAGTACGACTTTACTCCCTCACGTGTAGCCACTTACTCAGTAGCCTTGTGGTGAATAGAAGTATACTGAGGTAACGACTCATGTAACAGATGTAGTACGTTAACGCTATCGTAGACCCAAACGGTTCTTTGTACTGATAGCTATTACGTCAGAGACACGTACCAGTTGTCCCGCTCGCGTAGCCACTAGCTTTATTGCTCCGTGGTGAACAGAGGCAAACTTGGCTGACAGCTAGTGGAATTTACTTGTCTCGTTGACGCCTTTGTAGATCCATAACGGCTCTATACTACTTAATGGGGACGCGTACTGAGTACGGCATTAGTCCCCCCAGTAGCCACGTGCTTCTCAGCTCCGTCGTTTAACGGAATAAACGGCCCGTGTAGTATACACAGGACATCAACTCTTTCGTGATTTCTACCCCAGTGCTGGGGTTAACGACTCATACAGTTGACATAGTATGTTAAACCCCTGTCAAAATTGACTCCATGAAGGATACTTTTTTGACATAGGTGGCCTTTTGATAGACAACCTCACGATCGAGGTAGCTATTAAAAACAATGGCACGTATAGTTCATACTATACTTTAACACCTTCCTAAAGCAATTTAACGCAGCTTGCAGCTTTACAGCCTTTTAGTTAACTAACCGTACAGACGTACTGTATTAGTTTCTCCACATCCATAGCCATAGGTTCCGCAGTTCCAAGGTTGTAACCATACGTCGTACGTTAACACCTTTTCCAATCAACTTCATAGACAAGTTTCACTGTTGATAGGAGTGGCCTAGAGCTACGCGGTTCCGCAACTGTTACAGTTTTCAGACACCTCTTCGGAGCCGTAGACAATGTCTTACAACTCCGCTGTCTTACGACCCAAAACCGTCTTGCAGCTGCATAACCTTTTTGTATACGTTTTATATTAACGGCCTGCCTTTTAATTCGCTAACATTGGTTTAGTTCAGTAAAGTTTAAACAAACTTTGTTTCAGGGTCAGCAGTCTTATTTGTCACGTTGCTCCTCAATCATTGGGGATCCACAGCTCCGCTGTTGTACGAGCATTTTTAATATTTTTTAAAATATTTTTTTACAGAGTTAACGGCGTACGTTAATTCTAAATTTGAATTAATCAGTGCTATCAGCCTGAATGACTCTTCCCGCTCAACGACATTTTACCCTGGGCGGTTCACCGGCGTTCGGCATTTCGCTCGTTTTTCTCCCGGTTCTTTCCACAACTAAGCAGGTCCCGGAGTAGGGACAGAGAATGAAGCAGGAAGCGCTAATGGGAAGAATTTTAGTTCCATCCATGGGAGGACGTTTTTTTTCTCCTACTTTACACCACTTTTGTGGTCTCCTTTTTTCGGACAGATAGGAACGGACTCCAAGAGTTTCTGGAATCCTTCTCTCGTCTCGGAGCAGGACGAAATATGCCAGCCTTAAGGCTACTCACCTCGGATTACGAGAACATGATTACAATTGTCTTGCTTCAGTGGAACCCCCACAGGATGGGCATGCTTCCTATAGGTGACCAGAGCAATTAGGACCTTATTCAGTCTCCCGGGCGTAGGTCTGTCAGCATCTGCGGACGATCGCAAGCTATTAATTCTTTGTGTCCTTTCTCCTGACCCACTGGTTTCGGGGTCGACGCATTTACTTTCAAAAGGACTCACTATGTGAGTTATATTTTCTGCCTTTCACGCTAGTACCGTGTATGCAAGCAAAGGTGACATACATCCAATAGTGCCCACTTTGCCCGGCCAACTGCGCTTCCCTCAGCTGCTCAAAGCCTTGCAGGCTTTCCGTACGAGCCTCCGGTCAGGGACGACTTTTGTCTTTTCCTGGCTCCGGCAAACTGCATTTAAATCCCAGAGTACTTCATTTGACGGTGTGGCCTTTCTGAGGAGTTGTTCACCCCCCTCCCTGTTTTGGAGAGGGGGCCCTCTCTCAGACTTGGTTCAGTCACGGGCTCTGGGATAGCTGGCAGCCATCCACTGGATTTTCCAGTTGGGTCTACGGTCATTGACTCACGACCACTGGAAAGTTACACGGAGATCTCATTGTACTGTGTCATGAGACATTTTTCTCTGATGGATCATCCAGTAGCTTTCTCTTAAAGTAGTCGACACTGTTCTTGGAGCAGCTGGGGTATGCACTCGGGTTCGAGACATAGACCCTTTCACAGGATTTCTCGTGCCGTCGTTCGGGAAAACGCATATCGCGTTTTCTTTCCTTGTTTTTGCCTGACTTACTTTGCGAAGTTCGTGTTACTCCGCTAAATTTTACTCTTATGCAGTTACTCGCTAACAAATTTTTCCCGTCCGGGAATTCTTCAATTCGTTTAGCTAATACACGCTCGTTCCCAATCATATTTTACTAGCCTGTTTTGTCTCGTGGACGAACCCAGTGCGTTTTGTGGCATTATTGTAGACACTTTTATGATATTCATATTGTGTCCAACGCTCTTCTGGTTGGCATGTTTTCTGAGTTTCTAACTCGGGTTCATGCGATGTTTGCCTCAGTTACTGTTAAGGAATAGTGCCTTGTTCAGTTTGATTGTAACTATAAGTGGTTTACTATGTTTTAGTACTTTCCACTCTTGAGGTCTTTCATCTTTAAAAGAGAAGGAATTTTGTCTTTTAAGCGGGATTAGATTAGTGAGAGTTTAGTACCAGCCTTTAGAAAATTGTGCTGTGACCTGAACTCCCTTCCTTCCTATCCTCAGTTGCAATCTGATTACATATTTATAGCATGGAAGGTAAGGTATGACTTGAAGTAAATTTATCCCGCTAAGCCTAGTGGGTATATTTACGAGAGTTATACTTACCTTCCATGCATCCTGGCCCGCCTTCCCTCTCGTTTAGGACTCGGTGGAATGTTAAGTGAGATTTAGTAGAGGTTATATGGTGGTCAGGGCTAACTGGTAACTACGTTTTTAAGGTCGGTTAGAAGTGCATTAGAATCAGGTCATGTGACCAGATTGCATATTTATAGCATGGAAGGTAAGTATAACTCTCGTTAATATCCCGGCTACGCTTAGCGGGGCAAACTTAAGTACAGATCTGTGTTAGACCTTTAATCAACCATGTCACAATTTTGCATATATTTGAACCTTAAACTGATTTACTGGCTCTTAAAGGATTAGTTCAGGGGTCAAGCATGTCCTTCTTATATAAAAGAGGACTTCAAAAGAACAAAATGGTAAAGAAGCATTCAAAACTCTTATTCCGTTAAGGAGATATTCAAGTTTGGTATCATTTCTGTAGAAACGACTGAAATCAGACTGGTTGTGATGTCACAGACTCAGATTCCTCAAAGTCTTTATGTATTTTCAAGAAATTTTATTTAATGTTTTCACTGCTTAAATTATTTTCCTCAAATTTTCTTCAGAGTGTATATTACCCTTCCTAGATTCAGTTTTACTACTTTTTTGACATATCCCATGGTTTTTAAGCCATAAAATCGCAGGACAAAATATGATAGAATACATAAAGACTTTGAGGAATCTGAGGCTATGACATCACAACTAGTCTGATTTCAGTCGTTTCTACACAAATGATACCAAACTTTAAACTTGAATATCTCTTTAAAGAATAAGATTTTTGAATGCGTTCTTCACCATTTTGTTTCTTTTGAAGTCCTCTTTCATTTTAGACAAACATGCGTGATCACTGAACTAATCCTTTAAAGTGTTTGTTGATATATCTATATAAAGAAAACGTGGTATATGGCTTTATCAGAATTTAAGGATGCAGCTTTTAATATGATGGATATATATGCATTTGATTTTGTTAGATTGTGATTTTTATTTTCTAACTTATTTTGTTTATTTTGAATTTAACTGTAAAAAACTTTGATTACTTCGATAATATATTAATCACATCTTATTCTCTTGCAGAAAACCAAGAAGACAGGTTGATCGGACAAAGAAGGAAACAGAGATGGTCAGTCGAGGTAAGACATTACCGGCCAGTAGAGTCAGGGTGTGAGACATTTACTTGGTGGTGGGCAGACCAAATTCAGCAGGGTCAGATCTGAGGAGGGGAGTCCATGGTCACAAGGTTCATCAGTTGCCCAAAAATATTGAAACACAAGATACATGACAATGATATTAATTAGAAAAGGCAATGTTCATTTGATGTCTTCTTTTATCTTTACCAGCCCCACCCAATGTAGGCATATGATAGCCTGCCAGTAAAAACTGTAAACTTTGTTCAGTGTAGATATATTATGGAGAAAGAATTTGATGGATAAAGCAAGAATTTTTAGCTCTAATATTCAAAATATAGTGAGAGCTACATGTATTCTACTACCCTTGGCGTTGCCATCAGTGTCCGGTTAAAGTTTTTGTAAGATTTTTTTGTTTGCTTTAAGTTTTTGGAGGAGTTTGTGTGTGATGATAATGACCTTCTAAAATTAAGATATTTGTCTGGTATGAAAGGAAGCCCAAACAATAGATTGCTCACCTTAAAAGAATTTGGAATGTCGTATATTGGGTATTGAAAGAAATATATACAATAAGTACAATGTTTGGTAGAAGATGACATGATGCATGGTTGGTGAAGGAATCCGGATGAGGGTAGGATTTCATGTGGGACAGGGTGAAATTGTATGAACAGTAGGACAGGCAGGATGGGATGGCATGTGGGACAGTAATTGAGATGGTTGGTTGGCATGTTGTACAGGGTAGTTTGGCATGTTTAGCAGGGTGAAATGGCATGTGGGACATATTATGGACAGTTATCTGGATTTTAGTTGTGATGGCATGTGGGTCATGCATGTGTTCAAATGACAAGATCTGGATTTCAGGTGTGATTGCATGTAGTACATTGGGCGTGGGGTGGCATTTGGGACAGAGAGGTTGGGCTGTCATGTGGGCAGGCTGGAAGGTGCGTTATCAGCAGTGAGGGGATTTGTATTGCTTGAGATGTCTAGTTTGTCATACATTAAGCAATATTGTTTTGCATAATTTGGCTTAACACTTGCATATTTTACATGCTGGTTGACACACATATATTATTTGCTTTAATTAGAAGCTGGATTACAATCCAGGATGTATTTCTGGGAATGTGTAATAAAGAATTGCCCACTTTCAAGAATGGTTTAAGATAAATTGAGGATAGTTTAGTACAAGTTCTACATGTAGGTAAATTACAAAAATAATTATATCTTGCTTTGTAATAATTTCTTCATTCAATAACATCTGTGTGGTTCAAAAAAATAGAAGTAAAAGAGGTAGTTTCAGTTATAAAGAGTGGTAGCTTTCATGTGTTTTCTTAGCTACTGGGTGAGGTAGTAGCTTTGAGCCCTTCTTGTCGTAAAATATCTGGAACAACTGCAAGATATTTTGAAGCTTTTAGTAGAAAATAGTAAAAATCTAAAGCAAAGGAAAAGGTAAACTGCATCCTTCAAAGCTCAGGTAAATTGATATCAACCCCTGTAGTCCCATTACTGCATGCATATACATCCCTCAATAAGCTCGTTCTATATGATAGCATAGAATAGGTGAGCATCATGTCTTTTGGACACTTCTAGTCACTGTTCAAAATATTAGATGGAACAAGGACAAAAGAGGAAGAGTAAACAAAAAGAACATTTTGATGGGCAAGTTAACAGTTCTGAAAATAAGAATCTTTATGAATTTGTGAGAATCTGTGATTTTCAATTGTTGAATGTGTAAGAAAATAATAAAACAGAATCTACTGAAGTATCTATCATTTACCACATCGAGAAATTACTGGTCATAGTGTGTTTAATTGATCATAGTGTGTGGTTAATTTCAAATCAAACATATTAACTATGTTGAAAAGGTGAGGATGGGATGTCATATTTTGGTGTCTTGTTGCTTATAACACAAAATGACCACTGAAGTAAACCTTTAATTTAATCAGAACATCAATTGTAAGTTTTGAATGAAAAAGTTTGTTTGAGAGGGTGTCAAAATCGTTTCTTTTTGTTTTCATGTAGATTCTAGCATGCACTGTTATGGCAATACTGCTGGCCCCAGCTCAGCCCCCTCTTTATCCAGAGACCAAGAAGAGCCAACTTATGAGATTTCCATAAATGCAGAATCTGCTGTAGAGTCAATTATTTATGAAGAACCAGATTCAAAATGGCAAAAGGACGGTCCTATGAAAGTATCAGAATTTGTTACTTTTGTAAATGCGGCAAAACATGGAATCCTTAAGAATCAGTTCATGGTAATTTTTACTCGATTGTTTTTTGTATAATGATAGAATGAATAGTCTTGACTTCATTTTATTTTAATTTAGATACAGATATTTTAGAAAGTCATTCAGCTTTTTCAATAGAATGCTTTTGCTTGGTTGCACTGCTTCCACTTCCCATCCTTGCACATAATCAGTCTTTTCTGTTGGTTAACATTTGTACCATGTTCACCCTATGTACAGCCAGTGTTGGGGAATGTGTAGGAGGGGTTTGAGTGCTTTCTAGAGTGTCTTATGAAATAGAGATGGACCATCCCCACACTCTAATGTGGTAAATTTTAAAAACTGGGAAAATAAAATGTTACATGTGGTGGTCACAATAGTCAGTCATTTTAGGAATGGCAGTTTTGTTAAAAGTTGAGGAGAAAAGAAGACTATGAGAGGCAAATATATCATGCTTGGGAATTAATATTTGGGATTGGAACAAATGGGAAAATGCATAATGTTTTTCTGTTGTAAGTGCACTGTTTGCTGTCAAGTATCAGAGAGAGATAGTAAAGCCTTTTGAGAATAAAAGAGTTTTTTATTTTGTTTTATCAGAGATTGACAACTGGCAAAACTGCAGAATGGACAACAGCTCAGAATAAAGAAAACTTGGCCAAGAATAACTCCAGGAATATTCTACCATGTAAGCAACCTAATCTTTTAGATCAAAATTTGCTTGTCATACATAGTATTATACATCCAGTCATACTGAAAGGGAAAGTAAAATATATAGCGACAGCTGTGAATAACAAAATATGTTGATTATATATTGTACGCACGTTAAATTCCAAGCATATACACTATTTCCTTTACATAAAAGACTTGCGCCCTTACATCAGCGATGTTCGGTTTTTCAAGGCCACCAAAAATGTACACATCACCGCCCCACACGCCATACATATTGTGTACGATTATACATACACTATACGTACAGAGTTTACTTCAAGAATGGTTTAAGTGGACACAGCGTGCACATTATTTTTAAATATTTAGTGAGGGCACTGCGAGTAGCAATGTCGGGCTACAATATTGGCATGATTTTAGTGTCAATTGTAGAATAAAAGGGTGTCTGTAAAAATATGCATTTCAGCAATTGTAGCGAGTATTTATTCTACTTCACATGTGGAATATTCAGTTTTGTCAATTACAAAAGCTGTATCTAATGGTGACCCACAATTTTATCTGAAATTCTTCTGGCAATCATTTTTTTCTTGATACAATCCACATTTAACTTAGTTTTGCAAGTCATTATTTTTAAAAAATCCTTAAACAAGATATTTTTTTTCAAGCCAAAATATTGAATAATTGTCCCAAATTTTTGTATATTGAATTTTCACTTGTACTTTTTGACTTAGCTTGGAGGACAACATATGGAATAAGAATGAAATACTTTCCTATATGATCAGCTTAAGTCTCACAGGACATTACAGATTGGTTGACCAGCTGAAGTCTCACAGGTCATTACAGATTGGTTGATCAGCTTAAGTCTCACAGGATATTACAGATTGGTTGATCAGCTTAAGTCTAACAGGTCATTACAGATTGGTTGATTAGCTTAAGTCTCACAGGATATTACAGATTGGTTGATCAGCTTAAGTCTCACAAGGCATTACAGATTGGTTGACCAGCTGAAGTCTCACAGGTCATTACAGATTGGTTGATGAGCTTATGTCTCACAGGACATTACAGATTGGTTGACAGCTTTATTTTTACAGGACATTACAGATAGGTTGATCAGCTTAAGTCTCACAGGACACTACAGATTGGTTGATCAGCTTAAGTCTCACATGACATTACAGATTGGTTGATCAGCTAAGTCTCACAGGACATTACAGATTGGTTGATCAGCTTAAGTCTCACAGGACATTACAGATTGGTTGATCAGCTTTATTCTCACAGGACATTACAGATTGGTTGATCAGCTAAGTCTCACAGGACATTACAGATTGGTTGATCAGCTTAAGTCTCACAGGACATTACAGATTGGTTGATCAGCTTCAGTCTCATAGGACACTACAGATTGGTTTTTGAGATGAATCATAGTCCTCTAGATAATATTTTGAATTTCATTTTGTTTGTTTTATTACTGCCATAACTGTATTTCCTTGATGTTCAATGCTGTGTAAAAGCTTTGCAATATCACAAGCGCATATATTTTCATTGTATATTTGTAAGCTCTAACTGTAATGTGATGTAATATTCTGTTTTCAGATGATCATTCAAGAGTCGTCTTGATGGACAAAGGTCAAGAAGTGTATTACAATGCCTCCTATATCAAGGTAAGTTTTCCATGTAAAATAATAAAAGCTGATGAAGATTACTGAACTTACAGCTGAAAGTGATTTGCTACAGTATATTCTAAATTGTTAGAATAAAACACATTGTCACCAACCTATGAGGGGAATTATTTATTTGTTTTACCAGAGGTACAGTGTGTAATGATGTTTTTGTTAGAATCTGTGACGTTAGAATAAAATGTTGCTATAAGCGGCAGAATCTGATCTGTTCTTAGTCTATCAATGTCTAAACTCTAATATTCTGACTTGATATTACATTGGAATCAAATTTTTGAAGTGACCAAACTTTTCAGGAACTTACTAGCATTCCTTGTGGATAAATACATTCTTGATTGACATAAAAGTAAAAGTACTTAGTGTTACACCATTTTGTGAAGTTTCTGTTCAAAAAGATACTTATCTTACACAATTTGTTGTAACGAGTGGAAAGAGATTTAAAGGAATATTTCCATGGATTTTCATTTTTTCATATATGATGGAGAAAATATTTAGAAACAAAGTGGTGCAAAAACTATGTTAATATCTTATTCCGTTTAGAAGTTACAAAATTTAAAGGTATTTTTGAATTTGGACAAAAGTGACTAATTGGCAAGATCTGTGATGTCATAGAGACAATTTAAACAAAACGTCTTTTGTATTTCCTTAAAAATGATATGGATTTTTAGTTCTCATTGAAAATGTGATGTACACCAAGAAAAAAAAAAATGTTATATGGTAAATTATATAATCTACCCTATCTCTAATGAACCACAAATGCTGATCGATAATGTAAAAAAAAGTGTAATTAAAATTTATAAGAAATACATAAGAACTGTGCTGGAATTGCCTTGATGACATCACCAAGCTAAATGACATATACTGTACGAAGTGTTTTAAGAATATTTTCCCACTCTTTAAATTGTTATAACTTCTAAACGAAATACGATATTAACATAGTTTTTCACCACTTTTGTTTTACAAATTTCTCCTTCATATATGAAAAAATGAAAATCCATGGGAATATTCCTTTAAACAACATGAAAAATGATGGAAATAATTATTGTTCATGTAGAGTACACATTAATTGTTTTACATCACCATGTGTTACCCTGTAATGTGAAATACATCAACTGTTGTGTATAAACATCGGTATATAAGAACAAATACACTTTCTTCATTTTTGAACTGTGCAGTATGGATGTTGGTAAATTTGATTTTGTTGTTTTGAAGGATTCTGCCAACAGGAAGGCATTTATCGCAGCTGAAAGTAAGGCTACTTTTTACTACATTAAATGCCAAGTCTTGCACCCGGATGCATACTGCTTGAAAAGGTGAAATGGGCTCTATGCTGGGATCTATGAAAGGCATTTTCTGATCTGTACCTCTTTTATAAACTAGCCACTCTGCAATCCATTTGTATGTGCATTATGCTGGAAATGAACATTATTTCATGCAAATGATGAAAATTTCCAAGATACAGTTGTTATTGCCAAGTTTAAATCATGTTTATTACTAGTATATTTTAGTGTACAGATCCTATGAATGTATGCCGTCAACCTGACCAGCTTATATAAGCAGATCAATTGGGCTATGTCTACAAATGTCATGTGCAATTCTAGCCTCATATTGCTTCAAGCTCTATTAATCTGAATATGCTTTGGTTAGTGTGGGAACATTCTTGGTGTGGCGGTGTGGCTTTCTAAACAGTTTCTCGCTTAAAAAGAAATTTATTTAATGGCAACTCGCCACAAAATTACTTGAAATAATAATAATAATACATTCTTTACATGAATAGCAATTCAAATTATTCTTCAATTCGGTATGAAAAGATAATCTAAGAATAGAACCTTTCCCATAAATAGAGCTTACAATCTTAAATCCTCTTATGAAAAGAAAATTATACAACAGTTTGTCTTGAATAGATTTATGTTACAAGCTGAATGCGACATATTGAGAGCAACGTGACTTCTTTGCTATTCTCTCAAACTTTTCATTCCGATTACACTCTACCTCGTACTTTTCCACCTAAGCTTTTGCATCTTCATTTTCCGGGATTTTCTCTCTGTGGATGGGTGTCTGCTTTCAGTATGATTGTTCTTTTTATTTTTTCCCTTCCATTGTAACCAGATCTTCTCGATACCTGTACAGTGGTTTTCATATAGTAGTTCCACGATTTTTTTTCTCTTCTAGTTGCCTTGGGTCTCTCGGCCCTTGTTTTTTTTTTTCCATCATGACCAAACGTTTCTGTTTGATCTTGACCTTGACTCTCTCTCTCCCCTCCCCTTGACCCATCTGCTACCTCCATTAACCATTCTTCAGCTCCAGTCCCAAAAATTGTAATCCTTCAGGGCACCAATAAACCAGACAGTTTCAAAAGAGTTTCCCCTTTCCTCATACACACGGCACTCCACGGCCTTGTCGGTACCCTTCCCAAGATTTCTACCCTCAGATCCATGGAGCCCCAGACCATGACAGCGTCTCCTGCACCAACACCCCATTCTGCACCAATTGTGATGGTGCTCAACCATCCTTTCTTCTTTAAAGACTGCCCCACCTAGCTTCAGGAGAAGCAGATAACCAAACTGAAAACCCTTAATCCTAGCATCACTTACCCAGAGGCCAGGAAGCAATTCCTCGCTTCCTTCCACACCAAACCTTCCTACTCGACCGCAGTCTCCTTAAACACCAATACCGCCCCCCTAACACATCTAAAACTGACTCACATGCCCAAACCGACCTCACCTGGCTCTTCTTACCCAGTCCTAAACCGACCACACCTGGCTCTTCTTACCCAGTCCTAAGCCCATCACCATTCCTTTTTTAAGACCCCTGCCGTCTCCTACCCTAACACATCTAATGCCATCAAACATCAAACTCTAGCTAAACTGGCCAACAAATTAAGCAACAAACAACCGATCAACAAACAGCCCACCATCCAAACTCACAGGTATGACACTGAAGAGAACATGGATCCAATCCTTCCTACTCGAATTATCAAACTAAAAACCCTTAATCCCAATTCTCGCTTAACTCCATGCTAAACCATCCTACTCTATCGCAGTCTCCTCTAACACCAATATAGCCCCCACAACACAACTAAAACTGACTCACCCAAACAGACCTCACCTGGCTCTTCTTACCCAGTCCTAAGCCCATCACTATTGCCAACAACCCAACCACACCCATTACACAAACCACCTTCACCACCACCACCACTTCTCCCCCTAACCTTCCTGCCTCCTCTAAGACTCCTGCCATCCCCTACTCCAACACCTCTAATGCAAACAAACATCAAACTTAAGCCAACCTGGCTAACAATCATCCAATCAACAAACAACAAACCAAGATACAACCAATCAACAAACAGCCCACCATCCAAACCCACACATATGACACGGAAGAGAAGATGGATTGTTCGGTTACCGAACATACTTCTCGTCCAACTTTCAAAAACAACCGTTCCCAAAGAAACAGGGACAGATCCAAAGAAAAAATAAAGCAACTCAGACCCAACAGATCCTCCTCAAGAAAAACCCCTGCCTCCTTATGGCATGCAACATAAACAATAACAATAACATTCACAACATCATACAATGGAACAAAAGGAGCCTTAAGGCCAATTCTAAAGAAATTGACCTTCTAGCCACCACCTTCAACCCTGTCGTCTTCTGCCTACAAGAAACTTTCTTGAAAACCACTGACCATTATTCCCTCAACAACTTCGCTTGCTATCACAAACATCAAGTGGACGCCGACAGGGCCTGTGGGTGCATCTCCATTCTCGTTAGACACGATATCCCACACAGCCCTATTCATGTGCACACCGACCTTCAGGCCATCTGTATATCTGTCTCCCTCCACGAAACTTTTACTCTTTGCACAATTTACCCCCCCCCCCCCCCTCAATGCCAACATTCAGCCAACCAGCCTTAACATCCTCATCTCTCAGCTCCCTTCCCCCTTCATCCTTCTTGGTGACTTCAACGCCCACAACCCTCTGTGGGGCTCTATTACCACCACCCCCAGAGGCAAGCTCATCGAAAACACTCTTTGACAGCACAGCCTCTCCTTGCTCAATACTAACTCCCCGACCTACCTTCACTCTGCCACAGACTCCCTTACCTGTATTGACCTGTCTATCTGTTCCGCCAACCTCCTCCTTGATTTAAGCTAAAGAATCACTGCTGACCTCTGTGGTAGTGATCATTACCCTCTTCTTATACACTCCAACCTCCTTCTTGATTTTAGCTAAAGAATCACAGCTGACCTCTGTGGTAGTGATCATTACCTTCTTCTTATACACTCCAACCTTCAAATCCCCAATGACCACACCCCTAATTGGAACCTCGAGAAGGCTGACTGGCCCCTTTTTTAAACCCTCTGTGAGTCACACCTCTCCCTCATCTCCTCAAGGGTGAGGATCCCATGTCAAACTTCAGTAATATCCTTATCAACATCGCCACCTGCTCCATTCTGAAAACCCCCAAACCCCCTAACCACCCCCTTCCCAACCCCTGGTTCACCAAGGATTGCAAAACCGCCATCAAGAACAACCTTCCTAGAGCTTCTCTTGCTCATCACAACTCAATAGCCAAACTCTTCCAGAAAACCCTCTGGATAAAATTATCTCCTTCCTTTATCATGCTTCCATCTACAACTATATTGAGTCCTCCTCTCCCACCCTCCTCTCTGTACTTTTGCCCCCTTTTTTCACCCATGCACTTCCTCTTTCGATCCCAGTTTCTGGCTTTTAGTTCCTGTGTTTCTCTCAATCTCCCCTATTTTCTTTTCTTTCTACCTCTGGAATGATCTAACCTCTCAGGCACAATTTTGACCCCCCGCTGTCATGATACCGTTAAGCCCTTGTCAAGCAAACATCAGTTACAGTATGTTCAGTGAATGAGAGAATGACTAGTAGGTGATTAGTATTATATGGTATGGACCATAACCTGTAATGAGTGATGATAAGTGAATGGAAGAAAATGAGAGATGGTAAGTGAATGAGGCATGTAGGTTGCAATCATGATGGAGGAGGGGGTAAGATAGGGTGAATGGGTTGGAATACCTTGGATTAGGAGTGTTTTATAGAGTACGATGTGGGGATGGTTATGATAGTAGATACCTGAATGGATAAATAAGGAATATGAGAGGCGAGGGGATTTGCATTGTTTTGTGGTGTCTTGTGTACTTTTCACTGTATTTTCATTGAGATCAAGAAACTGTCTAAAAAGTATAATAACTTACACTCAAATTTGTTTAAAAACTAATGTGAATGTCTCTTTTTACATCAATTCTGCTGTGGCTTTTCATATGCAATCTGCCAAGATTAGCAAAAATCTGTTAAAACTCATTTTATATCATCATGCCATCTTTACCTAATTTCACTACTCCTTTACCAGCTACAGGACCTGCAACTGTCAAATGCTTCATGCAACTTTCTACTCTTTGTCAAATTGTAGTCGACAAAGAAACTTAATATTGTTTTTACTACTTCTTTGTGAAAATGTAGAAAGAAAAGCTGTACTATGTTCTCTTTAAAGCAATGATAAAATTCAAATGTTCCCCTGTAATTGTTGCATTGCCAAGAGAGCAACAGTAGTGTTCAGTTAGATAATTTACTGCATTAGTGACTGTTATTTGAGTCTTGTAGCATGAAAATTTACTCGGCATTTAATACTGGGCTGCCCCTCCTGAGCTGGGGTATTTCATGGTCAGGTTTTAAAGCAACTCAATGGCACAATGTGATGTGACAAAAGGATTCACGTTTTTCCAACTCCAATGTTGATCTTTTTAGCAATATTGAAAGGTTTTGTGTAGAAATCTTAGTTTGATAATTTGTGTATAAATTAAAATTTGAAATCAGCCATGCATCTCTGTAATCATTGTCCAGTAACCAATTGGACTTTGGTGAGCATGCGAAGCATAATGCGAAGCATAATGCGAAGCATAATGCGAAGCATAATGCGAAGCATAATGCGAAGGGCATAATGCGAAGGGCATAATGCGAAGGGCATAATGCGAAGCATAATGCGAAGCATAATGCGAACCTATGTAATGGCAATTTCGTCGGGCCGTCCACATTTTTCCTGAGATTTGCTCAGAAATGTTAGTTTTTTGAGAATTTCTCAGAAAAAGTTAGTTTCTTCAGAGTTCCTCAGAAAAAGTTAAGAAAGTTTCTTCAGATATCCTTATGCTTTTGAATAGTTAGAATTTCCTTACAAAATGTTTAAGTTTTTCAGAGACACTTAAGACAGATTGAAGACTAGTTTCCTTAAAAAGTCTACAAACCATTTGATATTTCCTTAGAAGATAACTGTAAAATGATATAATTTTCCAATATTCTTTAGAGATCCTGAAGCGTCTCGCTCGTAGCACTGGAGATTTAAAATCCTTACAATTCTTCAAAATATTTGGGCACCAATGGTTGTATCAGGCATAATTATTAATCTGTCTTCATCATTTTGGTCATTTGCATAAAGTTACTACAGTATATGAACTGACCAGACCTTTTTTTATTTAGTATGCTCAGTCAGGGAGTGTGACAGGATGTGACTGCATATGGACATAGGGAGGGATGCCATGTGGGACATGGATGGGGGCCATGCGGGACATAGGATATAATATATACCATGTGATATACATCAAGGGCTGTATCAGGCATAATTATTTGACTCAGCCTTTTTTTTCTTATTCAAGAACTTATTTGCATATAAGTTATTGTATGAACTGACACTTTTATACATAGTATGCTCAATCAGGGACTGATAGCTAGGATGAGACTTCTTATGGAACCTATGGAATGTCATGTGGGACATGGGGTGGGATGCCACGTGGGACATGGGGTGTGATGCCACATGGGACATGGGGTGGGATGCCATGTGGAACAGGGTGGAATGCCATGTAGGATATATGGTGGAATGCCATGCGGGACATAGGGTGGAATGCCATGGGATGGTATGTCATGTGGAACATGGGATGGTATGGAATGCCATGTGGGAGTTGGACATGGGATAGGATGCAATGTGGGACATGGGGTGGGATGCCACGAGTAACACAGAGTGTGACATAGGTTAGGATGCCATGTGTGACATAATGTAGGAGGCTATGTGGGACATAGGGTAGGAGGCCATGGGGACATGGGGTGTGATGCCATGTGGGACATAAAATAGGATGTCATTGGGACATTAGGAGGGATACTATGTGGAACATATGGTGGGACATCAGGTGGGAAGCCACTGATGCGGGACATAATGGTAGAATGCCATGTGGGAGACATGGTGGAATGCCATGTGAGACATACTGTATGGTGGAATGCCATGTGGGACAAGGCATGGGATGGGATGTAATGTGGGACATGGGGTGGGATGTCATTTGGCACATGGGATGTCATTTGACACATGGGATGGGATCCATGTGGGACATAGAGTGGGATGCTATGTGGGTCATAGGATGGCATGCCATGTGGGACATATTGTGGAATGCCATGTGGGACAAGGGATCATGGGATGGGATGTCATGTAGGACATAGGGTGGGATGCCATGTGGGATATATGGTAGTATGCCATGTGGGACAAGTGATTGGATGGGATGCCATGTGGGACATGGGCTGGGATTCTATGAGGGAAATGGGATGCCATGTGGGACTTAGTGTGAGATGCATTTTTATAATTGGTTGGGTCATATGATATGGATGTCAATTTGCATGGGCATGCGAACCATGACGGTTTTTACTATTCTAGTTTATTGTTCTCATGATGAAATAACCATCCTTATGAGGAATAGTCCATCAATCATTCATGGGTTTTGCACAAATTCCTCCCAAGCATATAATGTATATTTTTATTTAGGCTCCGCCAAGGACTAGTCTGATTCGCATCACTGAACAGCAGTTATGTGTCTTAAGCCCAAGATGAATGACCTATTGTGTATAGTGTAACAGTAGCTGGTTGCTAACAAGTGAACTGAATAGACTATAAGGATGTTGTCAGTTAAGAAGGTATACATAATACCCCTGTGTTGTGTATGGTATAACAATACCTGGATGCTAGTCAATGAATTGTGAAGAGTCTCTCAGGTTGAATGGTGTGGATTACCCTGATTTTAAGAAAATCAGGGGTGTCGGGTTGGAGGGGTCCAAGGGCCAAAAATTCTTAATGTTTTACCTTGTTTGTTTCTCTTCCCCCAAATAAAGGTCCTATGAGTGCTTCATTGAATAACTTCTGGAAGCTTATCTGGATTAAGAAGATACAACATATTGTTATGGTTACTGATCTCATTGAGAATGGAAAGGAACTCTGTTTGATATACTGGCCACCTCATGCAAATTCATTCATGGTATTTACAAACTTGCATGTAACGTTGATGGAAGAGCATAAGTATCCAGAATACACCCAAAGAGTCTTTGAAGCCAAGCAGGTACAGTAAAAAGGTTTTCATTATGGGATAATTGTGGTGTCTCCATTTTTTGGTTCAGTTTAAAAGTATGTCTGCATAGTGTCTTTTAAAATCTATAAACAATTGATTTATTACGTACGAAGTAAAGTAAGTGTCACCTATACAATGCACATATACGGCATTGTAGGTACATTGCATGTGAAAAACAGCAGTATTTGTAAGAAGTGTGCTCTACAATCAAGGCCAACACTGTTGGGACAATTTTTAACAGCATTATATTCCACATAAGTTCTCCACATGTAAGCAATAACATGCAGTAATTGTCTTTGGTGCAACCAGGTAAGCTCCTCAGTGCTGGTACTCATTTCACAGCAGAATTGACGGGAGCAAGCAGAGTACTGTATACTAGTATCTTGCTCAAGTACACAAAGCAGTGCTCGCAGGAGTTCAACCCTTTACTTTTGGCATATGAACATATAATACACCGAGCCAATGCACACCCTTGATAATAAAATGTAGAAAAGGTTTATATATAAATTGTGCAAGAATATGAATTGAGGCAGTGAGAGCTAAATTCAGAGATGTTAACAGTCATAAATAGTTGCAAAATATCTAACCTTATTAAGTTCAATTTACCATGATGCAAGTATGTGCATTTCATGTCTGGATTTGTAATTTTATGGCACATGAGTTGCCAGACCTTTTTGGTTATTAAATCCTTCGTCATTACAGGTTTTATCTACAACAGATCCTTTGGCATAATTATTCTGGGTTGGTACAAGAATTTGTTTTGGTATTGCATTGTTGTTGATGGCTGTGACTTGTTAAGCTGTCCGATTGTTTCGTTAATGATATTGATACAAAATGTAAATTCCTCTTTCACACTATTACAAAAATCTTCCATAAAACATACATTTCAAAGTCTTTTGATCTTCCAGGGCAATGAAGTGCGGACAATTCATCAGTTTCACGTGTCTAACTGGCTGAATGCAGGAATACCTCACTGTTCATCAATACTGTCCCTGATTGGCAAAATGAAAATGA